>JAJJWW010011749.1:0-90210 GCA_023531295.1 Papaver armeniacum | reverse complement strand
CTTCTTATTCTTCCTCTTCAACAATTTCATCTTCTCTATCCTTATCTTTATCTCCATTACCATCATCATCATCATCATCATCATCATCATCATCATCATCATCATCATCATCATCATCATCATCATCATCATCATCATCATCATCATCATCATCATAATAATTACCTCCTCCAACAGGTAGCATGTCTTGATCACCATCATCATCATCATCATCATTGTTGCCTCCTCCAGCAGCCGGAGTTCTTTCAACATCATCATCATCATCACCTCTTCTACTAGATGGAATTCATTGGTCTTCATCTGGAGTTTCATCTGAATTATTTGGTTCCGGTGGTGGTTGAGAATCATTCTGTTCACTGATCTTTAGCGTTCCTGACTCAACTAATGCCCCTCGATGTGTTGCAGTCAAGAGTTTATCACCAACACGAGGAGGTATTGAAGGAGGAGTAATAGTTTTCTTCTTTCCCTCTGCCAACCTAAACAAGAACAATTAAAGAAAAATTCAAAAGTCGGAAGGGTCGACATATATAACCAATCCGGCGGAACAATGGTCGGAAGGGTCGATATCTAAATTACATGCCGGCTAAACTATAGTCGGCAGGGTCTTACTCAAATAACCTGACGGCTTATAACAACTCAAATAACTTGAAGGCATCAGGAGACACAAAAATTTGAAAAACAAATCAAGCAGTGGTAAAAAATTATAACCCACCGACTAAAAAAAAACTAACGTCGGCAAGCTCCTAGGTTGAATAACTTTCTGACCCTGTAAAATCAAGATTCTGAGATACTAAATAGCTGGCAAGATCTTCAACCTAAGAGCTTTCCGACTAACCCTAAACATGAAAAGTCGGCAAGGTCGTGGAACAAACACCTTGCCGGCTAAATAACTGAAAATTCACAAATTGGATTTTTCTTACCTAATTTGACATGCAAACATGAAATTGAAGTACTAGAGTGAGTTTAAGTAGGCCCTTACTTTCTTAATCGCGCCATTTCTCATTTTTCAGCGCCTTTGATTTCTTCTTCTTTAACCGTTTTTTTCTTCACTTTCTTTTGAACTAACAAAGCAATTCCAGGGTTGTATTTATTGGGTTTTCGATTTGCTCATTTCATACGACTAGGCTTCGACAGTGGTGGCTCCATGTTTGAAGATTAATCAGAATTTTCGAATCCACGATTACAACGAATTAATCAAGGAGTTTTCAATGGCGGGGGAGGAAGAGCCGTTAAGGTAGAGGTGGAGGAGAAGAAGAAGATGAAATGAAAAAATTGAAAACTGATTTAGGGTAATAAGAATTATAAAGGGAAAGGGTAGTTTTGTAACTTTACCCATTAGGACTCCCCCTTAGAGCAGTTCCTATGGAATGAACAAACTTGGAGTTTGTTCATTTTGCTCCCACTATGGAATGAACAAACATGAAAAATGGATGTTTAAATCAACAAATCTGATGGTTTTAACATTGAGTCGGAACATCCAGCGCGCGTCTGTGGTAAAGACAGGCGTCATTTATATAAACGTCAAGCGTCAAAACTAGTAACGCCTTCGCTATTATCTCCAGGTAGCGCGTCGAACAAATAACGCCAAATAATATTAACTATGACGCCAACAGCCTACATCCGAACGGCTCCTAACTCTTTGATCCAACGGCTACATTTTTTGAAATCTATAAATACTCCTCATTTCAACTCTAAATTCACACATTCTACACATTCTTCCCTCTCAAATCATCTACAAAAATGTCTCCTAGAGTTCGTTCTGTTAGATTCACTAAAGAAGAGGATTTAGCTATTTGCAGAGCCTACGTTTTTCAAACAGAATATGTTGCCGCTGATATTTCTACCGGTAGGAATGTATCACAATCGACGTTATGGCAGAAAGTTTTTGAAATGTTCGCTGCTGAAACGATGAACATTAATATGCGTGATTTTCAGGGATTGGCGCATCGTTTTAGTGTAATTAGTTGTAATGTATCAGAGTTCATCGCTCAACTAATGCAGAATCATAAAAATAATCTCAACGGTGAAGCCGAACATGAAGTGGAACCCAGAACTCTAGCGATGTCGCCATCATCTCACCGCGGTCGTCAGTTTGAATTCCATGCTTGTTTCAACATTCTTAGGGTGCTCATCAAATAAGATCCATACATCTCCCTAGGAATTCCACCACCCGCCGAGAACTGACGCCGCCTATGTAGTAGCTGTTTTAATCTGATGTATTTCTTTTATTCTCATGTATGGTATGGTTGTTCAATGCAGTATGTTTTTATTTATGAAATTGATGGTGCAATGTTTAATCATAATAACACAAAATAAACAACAAATTAAATAACATAATACCATAGTAAATCGATTTGTCATACAACTTCAATAAGCCCACTCCACCAAAAAACACCTGGGATATTCCCAAAAATGCCTTCCATGTGTGTCTTCTTTAGAAGAAGTCCGCAAATGCATAGAATTCCTGCAACCGGGCTTTGAGCGTGCATGAACTGATTCTCTGTGGACAATGTTTGTATTCGTGATCTCCAATTTGGCTTTAAGTTTGAAGGTTTTGCAGAGTATTGCAATCTTTTCTTCTTCTTCTTTTTTAATCTTCATAGCATCATCTAGCATATGTGGTTCCTCTGGACAGTTGGGATCTTGACATTGCAAATACCTGATCTTTTCTGGTTGTGATTAAATGACCATTTTGATGCGTGAACAACCTTCCCGCAGACACATTGAATATATCCAGGGGCATTGCATAAGACTGTGGTTATCCATGAAACATAATAGACAAACCTCTTTTGCTTCGACACAAAATATTTGCTTCGCTTTGCCTTTAGAAAACATGGTGGACTTTGAGAAAGAAATCCTTTGGTTTGGTTGAGAGGCTCTCCTAGTGTGTCGTATTTATAACAAGAAAATGGGCGTTCAAACAAAGCGTTTTAGTAAAGTCGCGCGGTTTTACTCCAAATGCCAAATTCTAAGGTAATTCAAATAGGCGCCCAAAGGAATGTCGCAGGTGTTGTTACTTCAAATGCCAACGACTAAACTTTGTTTCTCGACCTATAAATTTCTTTCCTCCCATCTCCAAAATCACATCTCCTTCTTCTTATTTTTTTTCTAAAGCTCTTAATCTCTCCCACTCTGCAGAAATGTCTGTTAGAAATCGTGGTCCCAAATTTACTGAAGAAGAGGATATAACTATATGCAAAGCATATTTTTTTCATAGGGTAATAACTGGTATGGGCTTTCATCAAGACACTTATTTTTGGGAGAACGTTTTATCAATGTTCGTCTCACTGACGGGAAACCGAGGAAACCGAGAAGCTCGTCGATTGCGTGCTCGTTTTCAATCTATTCGGCTTTCAGTCCACCAATTTGTTGCTCTGGTAATGGAAATTGATCGAGAAAAGTTCATCGGTGTAACTGAAGATGAAGTCATTCAAACAACTCTTGATAATTAGGAGGAAGCTCAGGGCAAACCTTTTCGTTACGAAGCGTGTTTTAGAATTCTAAAAGATGGTCCATCTCAAGCACATCGTTATTGCACTCGAATGCCGCTTCCGGTCTTTACAATGGAAGAAGTTGTTACTCTTGTTCGATGTTGGATACATCGTTTGTAGAGACCAACTGGGAAAGAATATTGGGACATTTTGTAGCATCGCGGAACGCAAGCATAAGAAACACTAAGAGCCTAGAACTAAGAATTGCATTCATCACTAATGAAATCAAACATTATACAGAAGTTTTGTGGATGGTTTGCCGTAGCTATTATGGATTATCCAACGAAAAATTGGTGAGTATCTTCCCTTTTTCCTCACTGATGAACTGCATTATAAATATCTAAAATTGTTTTTTTCTATGTTTTACAGAAAACCATCCCTCTGACCAAGTTTACTGAAGAAAGCGGAAGAGAGTTTTAGCATTTTGAATGCTATGAACTCTACAGAGAGAATGTCGCTGGATTTGATGTAGTTTGATGTTTTTGTTATGGTTTATTAAAATGTAGTTTGATGTTATTTGCAAGTTTAAATTGTAATAAATTTCACTTAATCTGAAGTGGAAATCTATTTTAAAATATAAACATTTTCATTCATTGATATTACTGCCAATTCTTTTACAATATATAAACTTTAGATAATAATAAAAACTTCAATAAAAATCAAATACAAGTTTTGGCCTCCTGTTTATCTTCATTTAACGTATTTTCCATTCAACGCGCTCTTTGACAGTTTCACCTTTGTTTTTGAATTTTTTGTTGTTAACTTTCAAAACTGGAGCTCTTCTTTGCCTTTTAACGGAACTTTTTCTTGGAGCAAATTCTATAACTTCCACTTCCCTTACAATTTTCAATCTTTTTAAAACTCCCACATATCTTAGAAACAACAGCTTCAAGTTTTGCATCGCAAAAAAGTGTGATCGCCTTTTCAGCCATTTTAGAAGAGAAAATTCAAGTGAATTTTGGTGTGAGTGAATTGTTTGAAGATGGTGGTAATTTATAGAGGTAAAAAGTGAATTTTGAAGTTTAAAAAACTCCGGCGTCATAGCTTGTGACGCCACGTTGGACGTTCTGACGCACACGATTTTTCTTGTGACGCAAGGTTCAGTCTCCGGACTCCAGCGTTTTTACCTGGATCGCTCGCCTATTGATATGACGCTCACTGCTTTACCATAGTGGAAAACCTAGTTTGGCCATCCACCTGGCTCAACAAACTCATGGGTTTGTTCATTCCCATAGGAAATGTTCTTAGCCCTTCAAAAAAGTCCACTTAAAATTGGGTATACCCCAATTAATCTGGGTGTACCCCAATCAAGCCAGGTTTACAAAGTAGAAGTTGGAAAATCTTGTTAAGACTCATGAACCTTTTTTTTTTGTTTTTTTTGTGAAACTAAAATTGATGAAAATATGATGATCTCTATTGATCAATCTTTACATTTTCATAATTATGAATGTATTGATAGGGAAGTCTATGCTGGTGGCCTTATTCTAATGTGGAAGGATAGAGTTAGTTGTGATATTTTTTTCGCAACTGAGAATATCATTCATGTTGTTGTTAGGCTAGACCGTAGTAAGCCTGAAGTCTTGATATCTTTTATGTATGGATCAACCTATACTGACCCAAAGAATAAGCAATCGAATTTCATGCATGAACTTAGTGAAGATGTTTTTCAGCCTTGGTTAGTCATAGGTGATCTAAATTTTCATTTAGATAGAAATGGTAATTGCTTTGATACTTGGGTCCAAAATAAAGTTATGGATTCTGGAATTATTGATATTGGTTATGAGGGAAAGAACTATTGGTTTGGCACTGGAAATAGTAGAGCCAGGATTGATTTGGCTGTAGGTAATAATGACTGGTTCATAATTTTTCATAATCTAAGCTATTACACTTGAATTTTATTAGGTCTGATCATTGTCCTATTTTCTTGATCACCGATCCTATTCCCAGAAGTTTTTGGATACTTTTAATTTTTTTTAGTATATGGATTAATCACGATAATTTTAGAGCTAATATGGTTCTGCTTGGAATGAGAATGTGCATGGTAGCCCTGCATATAAACTTAAGCTTAAACAACATAGTGCTAGGTTAACCTTATCTCAATGGAATATATAAGATGGAGTTTGGTGATATTCATCAAAACATCAAAAATCTTTAGATTCAGTCAGAGAATGCTCAAAATGATTCCAGTTCTATTGATCAAATTACTAGAGTCAAAGCTCTCACTAATGACTTGGAAAACTGGTATAGTATCCAAACTGAATTCTACAAATGTTAATCTGTTAGGTTAAGAGAATTCTTAGGTATTTAAAGGCTACCATTGGATATAAGGAAAAATGATATTGAAAAGTTAACAACTTATACAGATTCATTTGGGGTAATTGTCCTGCAAATGGCTAGATCAACTTGTGGATATGAAATTTTTCTTGGTGATTCATTAATTTCTTGGTCTAGTAAAAAGAAACCTATTGTCTCAAGGTCTACAACTGAAGCAGAATATAAATGCTTATATGTTGTTACTGCGGAATTGGAATGGTTTCTTCATTATTTCCTGAACTCCATATTTATTTAAAGCCGTGATGTTTCTTTTATAGTGATAAATAAAGATTCGATTCTCAGACTTGTAAAGATTTTGATTTTAAACTAAATTTCTAAAACTAATTAAATAATGACAACTCAATTGAAATATGATATCAAGATGATAAAAAGTACTGAGACTTGGTATTTCGCAATAACTAGTTCATAAAGTGATTCACTCTAATCAATATTCATGCAATTCTTTACGTTTAAAGTGATTCTAATATGTTGCAAAAGTAGATTTTCGAATAACAACCAGTAATTCACAAGCATAGAACATCAACAACCCTAGGTTAAGCATGCTCTATCAAAAATAATTGCTTAATAAAATCCTTAAAACAACATTTAGTCAAGGAAAATAATCATATAATAAATTACAAAATCAATCAAAATAGAAAAATACCACTTCTCTTGAAACCATGGCTTCCTCCGTCACCTCAGCAAAGGGATTTAACTCCTCATACTAATCATTTGCTCGAAATATGTGTTCATATTTCAAAAAGTGTACAAGTAGATGAAAATATAATAAAATAGAGAATCGCAACGCTATATACACGTTAGAGATTAGTCATTACAATGAAACAGCTTGCAAAATGTAATTGCCGTCTAAAAGTCTTTTGCAGGCAAACTCGGAAAGTAGCAGTTTTGACGACAGATTTCATTGATCTCGCGATTGACTTCAACAAATCAATTTTCTTCGTGTTCTTTACTATTTACACCGGCAGAAACAAATGCTGCAACTTGATTTTTCAGATCTATTTTCCTCTAAACCCTCGATCCACATGTCTGTATTCTCCCCACACTATTTACATACCTCAGGTCACCGAAAATATTAAGTAAATCCCTGAATTCTCTTTTTTTATTTCGAGCACAAGTCTCAGTATTTTATTCCGTTTTTATCATCTCTACGCGGCTTATCTTACCTTGTTTATCTACACTTTCCTATTAGAATCCAAATCCTCTAGAATATATTCTCTTGTTGCACATAATTTCCAAATTAAACTCAAAAAATTCATGTAACTCTTCATCACCATGTTTTCCTTTTTTCAGATTATCCATCCCAATTCAGTCCATTCAATCATCCATACCAAATTTTGTTAACTCAATCAAATCCAATTCAACCAAATCTAATGATTGAATATCTCCGAAACGGCTCAAAAATCCAAATCCTAATTCTGCCGGTTGAGTGGAATTTTTCTGGCCAAATTTGAATTTGAAATCGGGAAGAAGGTGGTGTCCCCTTAACCATACTGGGGGTCCTTTTAGTGACTGGGGTGTAAATAGTGATTTATGGGGGGGTATGAATAGTAATTTCATGGGGTGCCTTTAGTAATTTTCTACAGAGATTCGAATACCACTTTTCGAGCCAATTTTTCCACAAAAGTTTATTTCTCCAAAAACAATTACAAAGATAGAAATACAATAATAAGTACAAAAATGAGCACTAACAATGTAGAAAATTGAGATCAAATCAGACACGAAAATGTGTCTATCAAGCTGCCTAAGACATTTTACTGTGACAATACAAGTGCTACTTGTCTGCTAATCATGTTTTTCATTACAGGACTAAACACATAAAAATACACTATCATGTAGTTAGAGAATTAATAACTAGTGGATTTCTAGATGTTCAACATATTGCCTACAGAGATCAATTAGCAGACCTATTCACTAAAAGATTATATGATCCTGTCTTCACTTCTCTATTACAACAACTACTTGGTTCTCCTGCATCTACTTCAGCAAATAAGTGACAGAGTTCTAATGATGAATCTACTTCAGCTAGTGAAAATGTTCTCTCTATGTGTACGACTCATTCTCTCACCTCCCTGCTTGAATTCTTTCTTTCTTCTCCCTTTCTCGGGCAAATTATAGCCGTTAGCTTTGTTTTCTAGTCCTTCAACGACTAGTTTCTGCCGGCCCTTACCGGAAGTTCATGACGGAACTGTTTTTTTCCTGAGTTTCTTCATCCTCTATGTCTAATCTCCCTCCTCTCATGATGAGTTATCACAACTGCACCTGCAATTGCCTCAATCTCACCATGTTTTCCAACAAATCCTTAGAGTTTAATGGCATCCCAAATATCATAGATAACACAGATATCACAAAACTCACAGGCACCACAGGTCTTTCAGAAACCAATGGCAACACAAATATCACTAGCAATTCTAAGATCATTTCAAATTCTAGGCTAGTAAAAAATTCTCAACACTATTCCTCTATGAATCAGAACACTAGCAACCTTGTCACATATGCTTATACATCTCAAGGGTTATTCTTTAACTCTAATTCTATCTTTGAATCCTCTGATGACAAGCTTAAAGCCTACATCTCATACATCCACTGGATTATCACCTATAATTTCCAAACCCAATTCCTGCTCGAGTTACAACCCTTCTTCAAATTAAACTATACCAATCACACAATTTCTAACACCAAGCACACAAATTCTACCAACATCCTCTGCTACATCCAAGTCTCATGGAAAGAAATCCTACAGTATCATGAAAGAGTCCACCAGGAATTCAAATATAATAAGTTCTACCCAACCTCCAAAACCATTCAAGACTTACCAATACCAAGACAATTAGAACCAAGAAAGACAAATATCCTTACACAAACATAATCCAGAAAAAAAACCACATTGTACAAGTACTAACCAAATAACCAAACCAAATATTCAACAGACCAAGAAAAGTAAATCAAAATGTACCATTCAAATTAAACCCACACCCATCAGCAGAACCCATAACAAAAGTAAAATTAAAGAAGAACAAGAAGGATGGCTGATACTCTTACTGCAGATTGAGACGAGTCTTACTCCGAGTTCTCTGACTAACACTCCGAGATCGACTACGAGTCATGTGAACCACTGGATCAATTTTTCGCCGCTTTGGAACATGAGATTGATTCACATTCTCAGCATCTACTGCAACGACCTCAGAATTGTTGGGGGACCGTTAGGTGCACTCTCTGGTGTCTCAAGAACGGTCATCTCAGGTACAAACTCTGGATAGTATGGATCGGTATATGGATCGGAAGTTAGATCGGTTATTGGATCTCCCTTCCCTGCAAAAATTGCACGACCAATCTTACTAGTAGCGGGACAGAGAGAATCCATCACTGGGAAGCGCTTTGGTTCATCAAATTGCCAGGGTTGACTAGCCAGTTGACGAACCACAAATCTCTCCTCAGCAGACAAAGTTACAGACCCGAAATCCAACTCTGCTCAAACCAGATACCAGGAATCGGTCAGCAACAACAACAACTCCCTCGTGCACCTCGAATGGTCTATACTTAGGGTGAAAAGCATACAACACCCATTCCTCTTTCGAACCCATTTGAGGATGAATAGAAGATATGGGAGTTCCAGTAACATACTTCTTCTCTCCGCACCCAACAAAAGATCTTTCAGTTACAAACGAATTACTAATGTCTTGATTGATGGGAGCAGGCTTTGGCTAATTAAAGTATTGACGCAGACGATCGACTAGAGAATCCACCAGTAACTCATGCACAATACCTGTAGGTCCATCTTGTTGCAGACATTCCTCGATCTTCACATTCATATTATGTTCCAAATCATCCAAATACAACGAGAAGTCTGCTTCAAATCCAGGCGATTCACAACCATGGAGAAAAGCTATTCCATAGGGCAATCGATCAACGACATATTCACAGGGATACCAGTGAATTCTTGGTTCTATATCAACTTCCACCATCTTGCGTTTTCCCTTTCGATATACATCTCCCTTCGGATTAGACATGTTGATTGGAATGTTTCTATCAGGATTGAAAAAACAATTAGAGAGGAAAAGAATGAGAAGTTAGAACAGTTTCTAACTCTGGAAAAAGAGATTATAAAGGTCTTCATCAACCTGTGTTGGGTTTTCAAAACATTTATTGGCGACGTTCCCAAATGAAAAATCATTTCATCACCAAAGCACTCTTCCCCTACTCGGCCGTTTCAAATTTCCCGCAACTAGACCATAACTACCTACAACCTAAGTCGATTAGCTGCTACTTTGTATCACTAATTAAACTTTATTTGCTTCTTTTGACAGATGGAGAATGGAAGTGGCTAACATTACACTTTGCGCTAACAAAAGTTCGGTGCATTTGAATGCTGGCATCAAAGCACATACCAGTCACACGCTCATCTCTAAAATAATCATAGATCGGCCTGGCCCAAAAGCTACTGCTGATTGGAAAGCTCTCGCTTATCTGGTAATGTACAAGCCAACCCACAAAGTTGATAAACAACACCACAACCAACGGCTCAATGAAGAGTGGAGGAGCGCTCTAGCCACTTATGGTGCATCGAAAAGTTCAGTGAATATTTCTGAAAAATTCTATGCATGTGCCAAGCACACGTACACGATTCAGACATCTACAAAGCTGAATGATATTATTAACCCATCTGATTGGTACTCTGACTTCCCTCTAGCCTTTTCCATGGACTCCAATGCTGATAATCACAAACATCTTCTAAGGTTCAGTATATCTCCCTCTCAATGTTATATCCTACTCATTAAATGGCATATTTCTGTACTTAATTAATTCTCTCAGTATGATATCATAGTAAAATGTTTAAATATTATGCACAATAGCTGTCAATGCCTCATTAATGTCCATATTAGTACTATTGATAATAATTTAGAAACTCTCACCATAAATAAAACTCGCGGACAAACCAAATATTATCATAAGCATATATTGTATTGCTCTGGACATGGGTGTATTGACAGGTCTCTCTCAGAAGGTTCGCCAGTAGTCAACAACATCAACTCAGTTAGCAAATCCAAACAACACAGGCACATCAATCTCTGGGATAACACATGGTACTTGTACTTCATCTCATTGCATTTGGATTATAAAGCATCAACCTTACCATCTGCAACAACACAACAAAACATACCCTGAGTACACACCAACCCTACACCACAAAATCCAAATTAAAGTTCGTAGTACTAGTACTACTCATACCATCATTCTCTCATTCACCCACATCACCACCACCATCACTAAAAATCCCATGGCCTCATCCTCAGAAACTAAATCCTAAGAACAAGTTGAAAACTTAGTAGAAAAGATGAACTCTTCTCTAAACATCCTTGAAGACCCTTTTCCCAAAGTGTTTATCAATTCTGAGAATATATTACCCAAAAAGAAAAAGATTGGAAATGGGTCTTCATTGGCAGATATTGTAGCAAGATATCCCATGAAACCAGAACTATCTCAAGATTTATCAACTCTAACTGGGAGCTCAGGGGAAATACAGAAGTGAACCTTTGGAAAAAGAGAAGAAACTATTATGCTATCAAACTTGGCAGCATAGAAGACTACAAAGTGTTTAGAAAAGAAGGTACTAGAGGAATTTTTTACAAACTCATTGTTCTAACTGAAGTCCCACCTGCTGGACCTGAGTTTATTGATGAAGCGAATTTCTACAGAGTAAGGTTTTGGGCTCTAGTTAAAAGAGTTCCATGGCACATCATCCCTGATATGAGTAACATCATCAGGCCAGCTGGAATATTTCAAGAAGCTAAGAAAGCTTATGGAAGAGATGAAGGTGAAAAGAATCTGGAGGTGCTCTTAACCATTGATGTAACTAGAGCTCTAAAATTTGGCATTGATGCTTATGAAACCCTTACCATCTCATACTGTCTTGAAATGGCATATGCTCTGCATGGTATTGCATTCTGCATGGTTTGCAGAATACTTGATCACCTTGGCCCTCTATGTGAGGAGAAAGAAGAAAAGCCTCAGAATGTTACCAACAAAACCCATCCATCAAATCTCAGTAACTCCTATCCCTCAACTTCCAACACCCCTAACAATTCCAACACCAGTAGCCCTCAACATAGTATTAAAATAAGGTATTATACTGACAAGGATGTTGCTTCGGAGTTTGCTATCAAAATTAGGCTAGCACAAAGACAGATCATTCTCAAGAATAGAACAGAAAAAATTGATGGACCAGAGCATTATATCATATTTAAAGCTGGATTAAATCAACTCATCAATGGAGAAATTCCAACTACTAACATTGAAGCCATTGCCTGTCAAAAGAAGCATAAAAAACTCATTGATAGTAGTAGGAATAAGGACAAAATGATGAAGAAGAAAGGCATCAATATCAAAGTTGTTGCTAGGAAACATCACCCAATTACTAAAAGTGGTGTGGAGAATACTATCATCCCTGAGAATATTTTCCCAAAAATCAACATTATAAATCAATTCCCAAACACCAAGAATTTAGCACCAAATTTCTTTGAAACTCTAACTTCTTTGGCTGATATACAAAACCAAATAAATGAAGATTTCAACAATCAGAAAAAGCTGCTCTGGGAAAGAAGAAAGAAGGAGTTTAAACTTAAAGCTGTTGATGCTGAATTCCATCCACAACTGATTTACCCAAAAAGAAAGTTTTTCATTTCCCCTGTTGTTTCTGGTCATCTCCTCCATCACTGGGACCAAAATCAACCTACCAAGAAGAGCAACACTCAAACAATGCCAATGGAGGAAGACCATCTGACTTATATGACTACTGGCAACCTTGAGGTAGCAAATCCTTTCTTAACTCATCAGGTATCTCTTTCTATAACTATCCATCTTACTCAAAGTTTGCACTTTACTGTTCTTAAAATCACTATAGCTTTAATGACATTATTCAAACATAGTTTAATCACTCTCATCATTGCCATGCTTCCTCATAGTGATACATTTTTAGGATACTTAATCATCATTTTCACCTATCCTACTATTTCATACTTTTGGCAATTTTACTCTGTCATGTCTTGGAATTGTCAAGTACTAGGACAACCAAACACTAGTAGACATTTGAACAATATGTTAAATAAGCATAATCCTGATATCTTTTTTTTTATCTGAAACCAAACAACAAACTAGAAATCTAAAAGCTATCCTTAGCAACATAGGAGTCACTAATTTTTGGTTTGTTGAACCTAGAGGAAAATCCAAAACTTCTGGTGGCCTTGTCTTAGCCTGGAAAACCAACCTAAATGTCACTATACAAGACTTCTCAAACCATCATATTAGTGTCATTGTGCATCCTAGTATAGGGTAACCTTGGTTATTCACAAGCTACTATGGCAGCCCTTATACTACCCTTGAAAAGGTGCATTCCTGGAAAATGATAGAAAATACTGATAAGATTAATACCCTACCTTGGTTGATAATGGGCGATCTAAACTTTGTGTTGCATGACCATGAAAAATTTAGCCAGCATCC
Source organism: Papaver armeniacum (assembly GCA_023531295.1). Lineage (NCBI taxonomy): Eukaryota > Viridiplantae > Streptophyta > Magnoliopsida > Ranunculales > Papaveraceae > Papaver > Papaver armeniacum. Next base: position 76,891 of record JAJJWW010011749.1, on the reverse strand, counting down.
TATTGATTCTTATGAAGCTAACATCTTTCTGTAGAAATTGGATGCAACTAATCTTACTGATTTGGGTTGCACTGAATGTCCATTCACATGGACTAACAAAAGAGTATGTCCTCACCTCACAGAAAAAAGATTAAATAGAGGGCTAGCCAATGAAATTTGGCTTCCACCATCTCCAACCTTACTACCATTGGTTCTGATCATAATCCCATTCTACTCAATACCAATCCTAACTGAAAGCAAGGACATATTCCATTCAAATTCTTTGGTCCCTGGCTTGATCACAAAGACTGTAAAGAAATCATAGCTGAATGTTGGAAGACTCAACACAAAGGTTCACTTGCTATCAAGATTGCTAGGAAAAAGTCAAATTAAAGAAATGGAACAAGGAAATATATGGTAATATCAAGACAAACATTGAAGACAATCTTCAACACTTGGAATGGATCACCAATAATAAATTCAACAATAATAGAGGAAAAGCTATCAGAGAGGCTAAGAAGCAAGTTGAACACTGGCAGAATATTCAAGAATGTTTTTGGAAGACTAAAAGCAGAGACCAGCTCATCAAGCTTGGAGATAAAAACACCAGCTTCTTTTATTTATATGCCAAGAAAAGATACAGAAGGAACAAAATAATATCAATCCAACAAGAAGATGGCTCATGGTTACATAACAGTAATGAGATAGCTCTCTGCTTCACCAATCATTTTGCTACTATGGCTACTGCTGAACTTATAATCATCAACCAATCCCTCATAAATCTCATTCCCACCACTACAAGCAACACTGAGAATAGTAACCTGTTCAGGATCCCCGATGAAGTGAAAATCAAGAATATCCTATTTAGTATGGCAGGAGACAAGGCTCCAGATCCTAATGGCTTTCCACCAGATTTCTTCCAAGCCAACTAGGAAGTTGTAGGTGAAGACATAATCAACATGGTCCAAATTTCTTCATATTTGGCTACATCCTTAAAGAGATGAATTCTGCTTTCATTTCTCTCATCCCCAAAACAGAAAATCCTAGTACCCCATCCCAATTTAGAATTATATCCTTATGTAATACAACCTACAAAATCATATCCAAACTTCTTTCCTAGAGACTCAAACCTCTTTTACCCAAACTTATATCCCTATTTCAATCTTCTTTTATACATGGAATACAAATCTCAGATAAAATAGCAATAACACATGAGATTGTTCACCATATGAACACCAAAAAAGGGAAAAAATGAGCTAATGGGACCATAGGCATTAAGATTGATATGGCCAAAGCTTTTGATAGGGTCAACTGGGAATTTCTCATCAAAGTTATGACTCAAATGGGATTCAGCACTCAATGGTACAATCTAATTCATCAATGCATCTCCACCACCAACCTTGTTGTTCTGGTAAATGGTTCACCTGGAAATTTCTTCAAACCAACTAGAGTTCTCAGACAAGGAGATCCCCTATCTCCTTACCTATTCTTATTCTGCATGGAAGCTCTCTCTAGATACCTGATCTTTGCAGAATCTCAATATCTTATTCATGGAACAAAAATATGACTGAAGCTCCTGCCATTAATCACATCCTCTTTGCAGATGACTTGCATGATTTTCTGCAAAGCTAATATGGAAGAATGTAAACAATCTCATCAAGGTTTTCCAAGATTTTGGTCAATCCTCTCGGACAGTGATCAACTTTGTTAAATCAGAATCTTCTTCAAAAAAACAATGCTCCCGACATTGCAGACAACATAAGTGAAGCCATGCATGTTCAAAGGATCAACAGTACTGATAAATATTTGGGCTCCCTCTCTTCACCAATATAAGCAAAGTTCAAGCTTTCAAACCTTGTGTGGAGAAATTAAAACACAAACTTGTTGGTTGGAAAACAAATTTATCAACAACAGGAAAGTTACTATGATTCAAATTGTCACCTCAACCTCTAGCATTTACCAAATGAATCTGCTTCAAGATCCCAAAAGGTACATGTAAAGAGATAAATGCAATACAAAGGGACTTCTTCAGGAATAAGGAACAAGATAAATCTAAAGGTTTATTCTACATTGCTTGGGATGTCATCAACAAACCAAAGGATCTAGGGGGATTGGGTTTCAAAAATATGGAGTACTTAAATCTAGCTATGATCTCAAAAATTGCTTGGAGATTAATTGAAGAACCAAACTCCCTTTGGAGCAGCACTATGAGGGCTTCTCACTATCCAAATCAAGAAGTTATCAGAATGGACACCTATCCAAAGAACACTGACTCTTGGATATGGAAAGGAATACTGGAAGGCATCTCTTGCATTCAAAAATTCTACACCTGGAAGATTTGGGAAGGCACAAAAATTCACATTTGGGAGGATAGATGGATTCATAACCTACCTGACATAATTCAAAAACCCCTTCAATGCCCTTCAAGCCTTAAAACAGTCAATCAACTATTCAATACCCATGGAGAGTGGGACACAAACACCCTAGCTCTCTGGTTTACCCAGGATATTCAAAACCTCATTCTCCAGACAAACCATGATCCTAATACTGAAGACACTATAAGGTGGAGCTTAACCCATACATGGAAATTTACTATCAAATCCTTATATGACAAGCAAATTAATGATAAATATGCTAATGATACTCTCATAGCTCCTTGGAGGAAAATCTGGAAACTGGATACTACACCAGCAATCCAACTATTCACATGGAAATGTGCTCATGACATTCTTCCAACCAATGCCAAGTCAGCTAGCATTCTGAACTACATTGATCCCATATGCACCTTCTGCAAGAAGTCCCCTGAAGATATCACTCATGTTCTCTTGGATTGCCCAGCTGCCTCTGATGTTTGGGCAAAACTCTTTGGGGAGAATCATCAACTTTTCACATCTTACAGCTCCTTCCATGATTGGTTCAACAGTTGGTTTCATACCAACCATCCCACTGCTAGCTAGAATGCTACATTTGCTACTATTCTGTTGGTTCATATGGAAAGCTAGATGTGATTGGGTTTTCAGGAGTATAAACCTTTCTGATGCTGCTACTGCTCTAAAAATCACTCAACAACTTTGTACCTTCTCTAGAGTGAATCATAACCCATGGCATATTCTAAATAACCTATACTACCAGAAGAACTCCAATGATCAGAACCTAAGGCTTAGCAGCCTGATCAGAAACAATAAAGAAAAATTTGGAATCACTATTAGCATACACATCTTGGAAGTAAACAATAACCTGGCTAATAGTGATTTACCATCTTATACTAACTTTGCTTTTATGGAAATATCTTTCACAGGTCACTGTTTGGGAGCAAGGAATATCAAAGACCCTACAATCGGACTCGGCAGATCAAGTAGAGGAGCTCAACTAGCACCGACACAGGGCAAGGAAATGCAATAGAACATCATTGATTTTGAGAGGAAGAAGAAATTTTACAAGCCATCTCGGACAGGATATCATCTAGAAGTTCAGGAAATATTTCAGGGAGGTTTTACTCAAAGAAATGACAGTTTTTTTGAAGCAATAGACTTTGTCTTAGGCAAGCTTATCAAGCTAGCTCCACAGCAAAACACTACTGGTGCCACTTTAGCTAGGCTATTTAGTCACTCTCCCTTACTTCATAACTTTAACTGGAAAGGTCCAAATCTTCAGTTACTTTTGACAGCATTACAGTTTATTCCAAACAATGCTACTAAGGATAACTGTAATAACTCTAATCTTATGTTGAGGGGACATCTTGATGCTAGACATAGCCCAGATGATCACCTTGTTGTTCCTTGAGTAGGTTGCTCAGTTGAGCTTCGTTTCTCTTTTATTATAAAAAAAAAAAGAATCTACTTCAGCTGAAAATTGCTAGCTTGTTGTGTCTGGAAATTTTTCTTCTGCTACTTTTCATTTATCTACTTTTGAAGCTTTTGTTACCGTTCCATATCACACTAAACATGTTTCTTTTCCCGTTCCTTAGATTGCTATTATAGTTGTTTGTCTCTTTGTTGTGAGTCGAGCTTATTTGTCGGTCTTTATTTCAAACTAATTAGTACTTGCTCCTATCAGTTTGAGGTGGCTAATAGGAATAATGTCAAAATCTATGACTATTAACTTTGTCAATAAGTCTTCGAGGTCAGATATGACAGATATAAAGTCCTGTTACATATAACATTAAATATGTCCGAATTCTATTAACTTTATAAGAGCAATTCCTATGGCAATGGTCAAACACAAATATTTGTTCAGCCACGTGGATGGTCAAACGCGTTTCTCTACTATAGTAAAGCAGGGCAACATGAATAGATTTGGTTTTCTAGGGCCCCACTAGCATTTCTTTTTAATATAAAATACTTTGTAGGATAAAATTAAAATATAAAATATAATACTTTTGGTGAGATAAAATAGGATGGAGTGAGATAAAATAGGATAAAAGTGAGAAAAAATAGGATAAAGTGAGAAAAATATTAGTAAAAAATCTGGATTTGCAGTGGGCGCTCATGCTAGTGACGCCAGAGATTGTGCTAGTGTCGCCCGAGATTGTGCTAGTGACGCCCGCGTTTCTTCTTGGCTCGCGCGTCAGTCGGGATGTCGCGCGCCATTTCAGCAGACGCACGTCTGTTGTGGTGACTCAATGTTCAAATGAACAGATCTGTTCATTTGAACATCCATTTTCTTGGTTTGTCCATCCCATAGTGGGATCAAAAGGTACAAACTCTAAGTTTGTTCATCCCAAGGTTTTTAAATCGTAAATCGAAACGTGAATCGTTTTTTCATTTTCTCGAATCGAATCGTATGTTGAATCGTGAAACGTAGATTCATAGTTCATTTTTGAAACGTATATTTACTTACAAGTAATATTCAATAATGGGAAATATTTAACAAAAGTCGCAAGTAAGTGTTTACTTTCAATAATTGTTGCGTTAGTAACTTATATATTTTTTGTAGTTGCAATACTGATCACAATTGGAAGCTTGGTTTAGTGGTTAGTGAATAGTTGAATCAACTAGGAGGTCTGAGGTTCATTCCTGGGCAGCTCCTTTCTACTTTATTTTTTGTAATTTAGAAATTTTGAGTGGAAACAACATGTTGACCTGGTCAACGATTCAAGAAAAAAGTCAAAACACCGAGTTAACAGAATTTCGATTCAGGGCATACGATTCAACTCGAGTTGCTTCAAAATGAAGCGAATCGTACGAGTCAACTCGTGACTCGTACGAGTTTAAAAACCTTGGTTCATCCCATAGGAATTGCTCTAACGTGTGTATATGATTAGAATTAAGTCATTACATTCCCCAGCTCCCACCCCTACCCCACTCACATTGGCCCTCCTCTATGGTGGAGATGTCGCCACCTATTGTGGAAGAAATATGGGGGAGAAAAATGAGGATGTCAAGCATTTCCGATAAATAACCATGGCTAAGTTCGTAGGTAAAGACTTACATCTATTCACTTTCATATGAAGAATTTGGTACTTGATGGTATTTGGTGGCAGTAGTAAATGATTATTCATTTTGGTGTTTGTACTTGACAAGTGACCACCTTGCAGTTTGAGTCTTGACCCAGACAAAAAGCAGTTTGACCAAACCTAAACCCTGACCCCCAACTGTCGAAAACCTGCCCTTGTTTCTTTTGACTCGGGAATGAGGGAGAGATTTTGCATGCTTTTCAACAAAAATAAAAAATAAAAAAACTTCTGTGATTTGCCAGCACTCCAATTGTATGGTGGACGGTTGAGAGTTATAATAAAGGCATATTGACATCGTACAGTGTCTTTCCTTTAATTGCTCGTACGTACCATTACATCACAAGTTTCACGGGTATGCAATAAATCCAACCATACTGCATGAGTACACACTTTACTAGAGACCCAAAGAAACAAGCTTTTCCATTTCACTGGTTTTCTAGACAAAGTTGAGTAAAATAATTCAAAGCAGAGGTAAACTAGCTAAGAAAGACTGTGATCATGGAGGAAATACAACATAGAATGGTAGAAGTGAATGGGATCAAAATGCATGTAGCAGAGAAAGGAGAAGGACCGGTTGTGTTGTTCCTTCATGGATATCCTCAGCTTTGGTACTCATGGCGACATCAAATCCTTGAGCTCTCGGGTCGTGGTTATCGAGTCGTTGCTCCTGATTTGCGAGGATATGGCGACACCGATGCACCTGTTTCTGCCACTAGCTACACTTTTCACCATATAGTCGGAGATCTCATTGCTCTTGTTGATTCCCTTGGTGTAGAACAGGTACTACAAATTATATTACCTCCAAAGTCAAATTTTCAGATAAAATTGCAAAGTTTTTTATGGTCAAGTTGTCTTTCCATAATGTGTCTATAGGTGTTTTTGGTGGGTCATGATTGGGGTGCGATCATCGCATGGCAGTTTGCTTTGTTTAGGCCTGACAAAATCAAGGCAATGGTGATTCTCAGCGTCGCCTTTCCTCCGAGACATCCAACCAAGAAACCCCTTGAGCGTTTCAGAGCTTATTTTGGCGATGACTACTATATTTGTAGGTTTCAGGTATGAGTAAGTAAAATTTGACCCGTTAAATTTACCGTATAGATTAAAATTACAACAAGTGATTACAAATCTTGTTTTTTGACAGGAGCCAGAAATTGAAGCAGAGTATGCTAGTGCAGATACATCAGCCTTAATGAGGACAATGCTCACACACCGGAAAACCGGTCCGTTATGTGTACCAAAGGGAGTAAGCTTTGGAGCTTTACCAGATACTCCAGTTCCATTACCATCTTGGCTAACCGAAGATGACATCCAGTATTATGCGTCCAAATTCGAAAAGACGGGCTTCAAGGGCGGATTGAACTACTACAGAGCCCTTGATCTGTAAGTATATCTAAATATATATGTTGCTGAAATCACTTGCTACTTGTGTTATATTATGCTAAGAGAAGTCTTTGTAATTTGTGTAGAAGTTGGGAATTAACTGCACCATGGAATGGGGTTCAAGTGAAGGTACCGGTGAAGTTCATAGTAGGGGACCAGGACTTGACATATACGACTCCGGGAGCCAAAGAATATATACACGGTGGCGGGTTCAAGAGAGATGTGCCGCTGCTCGAGGACGTGGTAGTAATGGAAGGAGTTGCGCATTTCATCAACGAAGAAAAACCTGACGAGATTAATGAACACATTTACAGTTTCATTAGCAAGTTTTAGTTAATTTTCATCTTTTCAGTGGTTTTAGTTTATTTGTTTAAACTCTGCTAGTTATTATATTAAAGTTGTTGTATTAGCTTCAAGCAAACAATTAAGAGTATGTCATTTCAAAGACAAAAAAAAAAAAAAAAAAAGAGTTTCTCAAACACCAAAAAGAAAAAACATCACATTGACAAAAAATGACTGTTGACAGTGGGATTTGAACCCACGCCCTTTCGGACCAGCGCCTTAAGCTGGCGCCTTAGACCAACTCGGCCATATCAACATTGTTGGTAAGAACGCAACCAGATAGTATATGCCCCTTGCCAAATTGTAGTAAAACATTAACCTCACAGCCGTTCGTTCGTAACTTTTTTTTTTTTGTTGGTGGAAATAGGGGATTTGAATCACCCCTAAATTTTATTTATGACTACCTCATTCAAATTGAGGTTTGAAAGATTACATTGATCAATTACATCAATAAACAGGACAATACATATAATACAAGATTTACAATCGAAACTTAAAGAAACGAGATAAGAAAATCGTATTAAACTTCTGCAGCCTGTTGAAATAATGGTTTCAAACCATTTTGTTTCTTGACCATCAAATATATCAGATGCTTCCATAAAAGGGAAGTAATATGCCCAAATTAGATTCTTCACAAACGATCTCCATATCTGGCGAAATAGATCGCTTTCATCCATAACATGCTTGATAACAATGCAAATCTAAATGGGAAAATATATCATTTGGTCCTTTTTTAGGTGGGCCCATGTCTGTTTGGTCCTTTAGGAAAACGCCTTTACTGTTTGGTCCATAATTATTTAAAAATATTAAACTGACATAAGTACCCTTCCGTGTTAATTTTTATTTTTTTTTCTTGTAGCAGTTCATTCCAGAAATGAAGTCCATATAAAAACCTAAAAAAACAGACTTCATTCCAGAAATGAAGTCCATATAAAAACCTAAAAAAACAGACTTCATTCTAGACTTCATTCCAGAAATGAAGTCCATATAAAAACCTAAAAAACAGAGTTCATTCCGTAAATGAACTCCATATAAAAACCTAAAAAAACAGAAGTCCATATAAAAACCTAAATAAACAGACTTCATTCCAGAAATGAAGTCCATATAAAAACCTAAAAAAACAGACTATTTTCCAGAAATGAACTCCATAATCATCATCATTCTTCATCTTCTTCGACGTCTTCAACAGCATCATCAGAAAACATCATCGTCTTCAAACAACAACACCAGCAGAGAATGTAAAACAACACGAGTTCATCGTCGTCTTCAAACATCTTCAACAGCAACCACACGAGTTCGCCATCGTCTTCATCATCAGTCTGAGTTCATCGTCTTCAAAACGTCGTCTTCATAAAAACAGATTTGAGTTCATCATCGTCGTCTTCATCAAACAGAAACACCACGAGTTTATCATCGTCGTCTTTATCAACCAGATCTGTTTCATCGTCGTCTTTATCAAAACAGATGCAACAACAAAATTAAAATCAATAAAAAAAATCGTTTTCATCATCGTCGTCTTCATCAAACTAAAAAAAATGAACTAGATCTGTTTATTTCTTCTTCATCTTCTTTACAGTAGTAGACAAAAGAAAAATAAAAAAATGTAGAGAGAAGAGAAACGAGATCTGAAATAGAGAGGAGAGAGAAAGTAAATCTGAGAATGAGATATTTTCTATTAAATTTTTGTATATATATGGTCATCTTAGAGCAACTGCAGTGGGCGACTAAACCCATTTATTTGGTCTCTGAACCAGGCGTAGCGGGACGGACCATCGACCAAATCCCAGACTAAATCAACAGTGGGCGAGTATATTTGGTCGGCGACCAAGACCAAACCCAAATTTTTAGTCGAGCGAACGTATAGTTAACGCCCCACACCAGGGCGAACCTATAGTTAACGCCCCACAACAGGCGGGCATAAAGTTAACGCCCCACCAGGCGTTAACTATACGTTCGCTTTTTTTTTTTTTTTTTTTTTTATGTTGGGGCGGTTGTTATACCTCCGCCCCATCATTTGACAACAACAATTCTTGAATGGGGCGGGCATTATACCCCCGCCCCATAAACTTTTTTTTTTTTGTTTTGTTTTTTTTTGTTTTTTCCGAAGTACGTGAAAAGGATCTCGCTCCATCGGGCGAACTTATAACGTACGCTCCACCATCGGGCGAACTTATAATTTACGCCCCACCAAATTTAGTCTTCTGCCCGTAGTGTCACAGCACGGACTAAACCCAAATTTTGGTCTTTTTTTTCCCTCTTTGGTCTTTGGTTATGCTCGCACCACTGCAGTTGCTCTTAGGACCAAACCATTATTTTCTAGGACCAAACAATAATATTAGGGTTCACCAGCAGCAACAACATCAAATCTTCATTAACAACACCAAAAAAATCAAGATCCAAGATGAAGATTGAAAGTTATATTAGTTTTCTTCATCGTTTTCTTCTTCTTCGTCATACACAACAGCAGAAAAATCTTCAAAACTCCATCGTCTTCATCATCTTCATCTTCTTCAACAGCAGCAGCAACAAAAAGTGACGAAGAAACACAAAATCTCCGTTGTCTTCATCATCTCCATCGTCTTCATCATCAGTAACAAATAGTGACGAATAAACCTAAAAATTTCGTCGTTCTTCATTGTCTTCATGAACAACAACAGAAAAAAGAAAAAATTGGGAGGAGAGAAAGTAGATCTGAAATATAGAGGAGAGAGAAAGTAAATCTGAGAATAAGATATTTTCTATTAAATTTTTGTATATATATGGTCACATTAGGACCAAACCATTATTTTCTAGGACCAAACAATAATATAAGGGTAATTCTACCACTACAAGATGACATTTACATCATCCATGACATCACCCTAGGACCAAACTATAATTTATATTACCAAATAGGACCAAACAGACAATTGACTAGGTCAATTGGACTAGACTCTCTCTAATATATTATTTGTAGGACCAATTGGTATTTCCTACAATCCAAATCCACCAAAATACCCTAATAATAGAATAAGAAAACAAGTCCTGATAGTATTGTGAAGCCATCAGACTGATCAGAAAACCATAAAAATTGTTTAGAAACAATTTTATTTTATTGAAAGATAAATATATATAAGGAAACAAACTCGATCCACCCGGTAGCTCTAAAAAATCAAACCAAAACCAGACGGATCAAGGATCTGAGTTTTGAAGAAAGTATTTTTTTTCCTTCTTTGTTTCGGAGAGAAAAGGGGCAGTTCGTTCCTAACGAGACGTTACTTTGGGGTTTGGGTTTGGGTTTGGGGATACCTCTCACGGCCTCATTTCTATCAGTGCACAAGTACTAACAAAGCTACATGCCCAATTGATAAAGAACGTATTCATAAATGGACTTCCTAAATGGAAAATAAACTAATAACCTCCCAGCATTTTTCTCCTCCAAAAAAAGAAAAAGTAAAGCATTTTATTTTTTCAATGAATCTTTTCCTATTGATCGATCTGAAAAAAAAAAGAAGTAAAAAATCATTATTTCTCATACATATTTCATGGGTTCAACTTAACACAATGTAGATTTAGTTCAAAAGAAAAACTACTAAACTACTAGCCGAACGTATAACTGGACAAGGATGACTTTCAGAAATTAGATTGAAAGCAATCTTTTACATATTTACCAATTCCATTTGTAAGTTTTAGTAGATCTACATTTTCTCATTTGTATCTTCTTTTAAAAATCTCTGGGATTACGACGAGGTTCAATCGATATATTCTTTTAAAGGATCATATTTTGAATAAATCAGCATTGGTAGTACCTTAAATGATAATGGAAACCTAGGACTACTTTGTCCTAGGTTTGAGTCAAACCTTATGGACGGACAACGTATCAGTCAACTAATGTTGACGGATTGAGTGAAATCGTTCAAGGCTGGTTGATACTGAATCGTATGTAAAATACGTTTTAGCCCTCCAAATGGTTAACTCAACCACAGGTCCATAGCTGATAGGGTAAAAGAATTATATTTCGATCTCCCTCTTTCTACTCTTTTCCTTTATTTTTCTCTAATAGCAGAGATGGAAGGGAATCCTCCAGGTGATCTAAAATTTCTTATTTTTGTTTCACTTGTGATTATGTTTCTACTAAGCGTGTGTATGATTTATTGTCCGGTGAAGCTAGTTATTTTCGAATTGAACCCTAATTTGGGTTTGTTATGAGATAGTGATGAATGACACCAACAACATCAACTGAACCTACTAGTTAACCTGCAACTAACCCTAGTGTATAAAATTCGAAGATGCAGATCCTTGATTTTTGTTATATTGACATTTCTATCTCTAACTAATTTTAATGTGTGGATAATTTGGCTCTTATTTGATAATGTTCTTGAAAATTTCTGATCGGATAAAAACCTTAATTTTGATTGTTATGAATTGATTCTGATTAGGTAGTGAGGTACTTAACTAGAGGTGATTCTGGAGTTGATGAAATCATGGTTTGCAGATTCTTTTGACGAGGTAAGTGATTATGAGTTCTCTTTTTCTATTTGAATTGATAGTTAGTTATGTTCCAGGTTGTATTATATGAAATTTGGGGGAAGATTACGGCAAAAAAAATTAGGGTGTTTTCTAAATTTTGGATATGTAGACCTATATTTTATTTAGTTTTGATTAATTTTAGAACTGGGTTTTAGTTGTTGGATGTTTTTTTTAGAAAGTAATTGATTTATTTGTTAGGGATTAAATTTATGTTTGTATTGAACTGAAATTGCTTTGCTCAAGTAGATTCGGTTTGAGTTTTTCAAGGGGTGATATTGAGTATCATCTCTGAGACTTTGGAGGATTTTAAGACGGCTGTTAAGAGTACTAAGAAGCTATGTGTTGTAAGTTTTTTGATTCTGTGCAGGCAGTAAAGAAAGGAGACTGTACTAGCTGTGTTCGGAACCTTGTAACAAGTTATGGAACCTGGGAGAAAGGCAACTCACACCAAGATGAAACTCCATTCATTCTCTCGCAGTGAGTAACCTTCATGTTCCTTCTCTAGTCTTATACATTAAATGAATAGTTTCGTATTTTGTTTACATAAAACTAATTCCTAGGTGAACACATTATGAAGTTAGTGTGACACAATTGAGTGTGGGGAAAAATCTAAGTGACCTGTTGGATTTTACTGCAGTTTTTGACACCGGTACCTCATTCACACACTTAAACGATCCAGCATACTAGGCTATATGTGAAAGTGTAAGTAGTCCAACTAGCGAAATGATAGTAGATGGTATAATGCAACTGAAGAGAACCATTTAGCTTAGCAAAGCTGGTGATGATGCAGTTGAGCACAAACGCTTCATTCTGTTAATTGACATTAATCTCCTGTGCTTAGTTTCATGTGTTGACTGTATAGGACCTTATTGTTCATCTTCCAAGCAGCTTATATAAATTGGAAAGTTGTATGCTCTCAACTGACTTGGATGATTAGTGATGCACTTTAGCCTGTAACAGTTCCATTCAATTAAAGGATTGGTAAATTTGTTCTAAACAGCTGTAACATTAAATTTGTTCTAAAGAGTTGTAATATATATATATATATACTCCAACTTAATAGATGTAGCAGGTGATGGAAGCTAAGATTGTGCTTACTAAAGGACAAACGTTTCAGTGGTTCTGTGAGGCTACCACATATCCCTCATCCTAAGATGAAGGTTTACATGCTTGAGGATGCTTAGCATGTTGAAGAGGTAGTGTAACTTCCAAAACTGAACTTTTAAAGAGTTACATTGTCTGCATAACAAGACCTTCTGTACATATTTGAATACATTCACATGTTGCCGATACTTGAGTTTTTGTTGTTTGTGTCAATTTGCTTCCAACCTGAACTTTATTTTAAGCATGTGGTTTATCTTTGAGACCGACATATTTGATTACATTCACGTGTTGTCTGAACTTGAGTTTGCTGGCTGGTATCTTTGAGATCGACATATTAGATACAAGCTAATATCTTTCAACCGTTAGATCGAACTTAGCTTGTTATACACAAATGAAATGTATCAACATTTAGATAAAGGTAATCGTACCTAAACGTGTACACTTAGTTAGTTCAACAATAGTTAACCAATGATTAGCCATATGAGAACATTCATATCAACCTAATTCATTTTTATCATAACTAGTTCAAATGACTCAAATGAAACTAGTTAGAGAGTTGTTCAATTGTTTATATTCTCATAGAAGTATACAAGACACAATGGAAGCAAAATCGATTTTGATTCACTCGAAATCATTTCATGAATATTATAGCCACAATTTGCAAAAGATTTCATTCCTTAATATATAAATGTATTAGTTCATGAACAAACCGATTTTAGAATGTAACCTACATAAGTATGCAAATGTACTCATACCTAAGTAATGGACTTGGGTTTGGTTACGCCAGTACGCGTACGTGTACGCATACCATTTCCCCTTTCAAACTCCAGCAGAAATTCACGGGAATTATACTTCCGCCAGTACGCGTACGGGTACGCATATTAGCTCATGGACTTCCATCAACCAACCAGTACGCGTACGGGTACGCATAATATGGTTCCCGGTTTTGGACTTTACACAAATGTGAATACACACTATGTTTATATCCAATCATGGTTACATGTTCTAAACTCTCATTTCAATCATTGAAACATTCTTGGAAGACGACAATAGCTGTCTCACACAAGCTGTTAGCTTCAAAGCAATTTTCAAGTGATCGAATGATCAATACAAAACATTCCGAGTCTACATCAAATGACTGTCTCACACAAATCATGTAAGATGTTACAAGGCGATTTTCACATGATCGTCTTTTGACTTGCGTCAAGAATAAAAGATGAACTTGGTTAAAGCGAAAGCTTACCAACACATATTTCGAGAAATAGATAAGTGAGATAAACTCGGCTCGAAATACCAAATGTTTATAATTGAAGTCTATATAGCAATACGACTTTTTGTCTCAAATAGGAGAAAGAGTAGATATACTTTTGATTGATAGATGAGTTCAAGTCTTCACATACCTTTTTGTTGATGAAGTTCCACAAGTTCCCTTGAGTAGTTCTTCGTCTTCATTCGATAAACGTCTTGGAGTGTAAAACTCAACTACACTTACTATCCTAATCCGAGACTTAGCTATAAGTAGACTAGAAATCAAGACTTATAGTTTTGGCAACTAAACTTGACAAACAAGCTTGAGATAGCAACGCTTGCGAGTTCGACCGAGCAGTGCTCTAACAATCTCCCCCTTTGTCAATTTTAGTGACAAATCTATCAATACATATGGATTACAAAATAAATAAACTTTTTAACTTCTCATCCAAATGCTTGATCTCCTTGGTTCTTCAACATTACTCGAAATCTTCGTCATATTCAAGTACTCCAATGATTCCAAATGTGTTCAACTCAGCATCATCGTTGTTGAAGATCCGTAGATATAACAATGAGAAAACAATAGCTCTCAATCATTGTTATACATATGTTGATGGTGGTTTTTAGATTAGGGTTAAAATCGTAAAACCTTGCATCTGATGTGACGTCACTCTGCAAGGAAACAGAGCCACGTGTGCTAAGCTCTCCACTGGCATACTTATTAAGCCGCTCAATACACTTACATGAAATTTATCCAAACTGGCGAATGTAGCAACCATCCCAGATGTTCTTTGAATTCCGGCGCCTCGCGTATATTCACTTAATATAAGTTACTCTGAATGCCTTATATGTTATGTTCTCTGGCTGAACCCTTAATGTTGATATAGCAGGACGATTTATGTTCACTCGCAGCAGAGTAGCATGAATCTCCAAGTATCAAGGATAAGGTCTTTGCATAAGGTATTCGAATCAGAAAAGCATGCTTCTCTCTGGCAATGAACTTAAAAGAACTCTATGTCAACACATAGAACTCAATCAATCGTCCTAACTAACTTACAAAAGTTAGGGTTTCGCGCCTCGCGCAATGTACCAGACCTTGCTTGTCAAAATTAAGCCTAAGTAATTAATCCGCCATGGATTAGCAGGTGCAGAACCTCGCCCAGAATAAGAAAACAGGAGCTGCAACAGCAAAGAGATGTGGCTATACCTTAGTCCAGCTAGCGCCATTAGACACGCCCCAACCCTATTTCTCTCGACCAATCAGGTCGCTTTAAACTCGCCACACGCACAGAAGTTGTGGCTAGGCCCATGCTTGCCGACCCCACTTCTAATCGACCAATCAGAACACGCCAAAGCCGCTACACTCTCACCAGAAGTGTGGTCGCGCCTTGTGTTTGGCCGGCCCCCTTTTGTGGCCAATCAAGTTGCTCTAAACTTTCCACCATACGCTAAAGGCCAAACACACCCTGCCGCGCCACCTTGCTAAACTGACAAGCCAAACGCGCCCTACCACAACAACATATTGGTCGGCATTCCAACATGCCACTCTACCGTGGTAGCATGCCAACATGCCACTCTACCGCGGCAACTTCGCAACATGCCAACTTCACAACATGCTACCTCGGAAACATGCCACTTCGTGGAAACCTGCCATAAATAGCCACCCACGGCAATTCCTACTCCCATGGTCATTTCTACACTATGGCCTTGCCATAGTTTCTTTGGCATAGCCATGGCGTCGTTTGCACAAAAGTAGCGCCATGCCGCAGCCGCATGCCACGTGCACTAATTAGGGTTTCGACATGCCAAACCCTAATTCGGGCAAATTGCTACCAAAGACAAATAGCGTTTCCCGGAGCAATGGGATTGGCGTGGCAACAGGGCCAATGTTGCCAAGCCACATGTGGGTACGAATCCACGGCGCCAAAACCAAGCCTTGGCCACGCCAAGATCTAATTCTTCCACGGAACCTTAGCCACGCCAAGCCCTAATTCTTCCACGGCACCTTGGCCACGCCAAGCCCTAATTCTTCCACGACGAATTCTTCCACGGTGCCAAACCTTAACTTTGGCCACAAAGCCAATTTTTAGCTTTGGCCATAACGCAACATCACCGGCATACCGCTATGCCACGGCTACGCCATTAGCATGCCGTTATTCCATGGCTACGCCACTGGCATGCCATTAGCATGTGGCTGACGCCACTTCGCTATACAACAAGATGTGGGCATAATCAATGGCCATCATTCTTCATGAGATGCAATCTCAGCCATCCAAGTTCGCTACCGAAATGATGGACTTGTGGCAACTCTTAGGCGACCAACCGCCTAAACCCAACGACCATGGCTACGCCAGGCTCTACTTGCACCATCGTGCCACTGGCATGCACAAGTCATGCCGCAATGCCACTGCGCCATTGTCAGGCGCCAACACAAGGTAGCCACAATCAACGGCTACCCTTATTCATAAGATACGATCTCGGCCATCGAAGTTCGCCACCAAACCGCGACAAGTTTTAGGCGACTAGCAAAAACGAGCCTAGCATCACATGCTATTTACCTGCGGCAAGCCTCTCGATTTTAACTTGCCACATGTAGCAAAGTGCTATATGTTTTCCACGAAAACACTCGAGACATCAAAATATGTCATAAACGGGGATGCTCATCAGGGTATTGGTCAGCGGTTTACAACGTGCGGCGTGCAATGCGCCCGTTACAAGAAAGTGTCATGAAGTGGGATAATTAGTGGTGGTGAAAAGTAACGGTGTAAACAATTCATTTCCTTCAACATGGAAGCGTAATGACTGGCAGTTATACGAATTCACTTCCCTCATCATAGAATCATAACGTCTAACAGTTACATGTTACTCTTTTCTTCCACCACTCAATCGTTTCCACTTCCTATGAGACCAGGGTACGTTTCACTATGACTTGTATAAATAGGTCTCACCTATTTGCACCAAACAACAAGTTTTGGTCAGGAGAACAATACAACATCCAGAAATCATCTGATATCTTTTTCATCCACTTAGCCCGGTTCAACTTTCGATACAAGTCACAAAACGCCCACACTTCCCGGAATCAACTATTCTCGGTCTCAACACTTTCTTCGCTTCCCCTCCCTAAGACCAACCCTTCTCCTTCACTTTGTGATCAAGCAAGCCCTGGAACAACCATTTCTTGGTTTAAGCCGAGATTGTGCAGATTGATCTCTCGAATCAAAAGTACTCCCGTGCAGTACATTGTTTAGGGTTTAGATTCTTTTCTCACCCACACATACCCAAAATTACCAAAATCATCAGAAACGGTTCTTACCCACAAACAACAATGTCATAGTATTATTACACAACATCAAAGTTCAATTGTATCACAACTTTGACAACAATAATATGGTGATATGTATTAATCCCCCTTAGTCAATACTTCATCTCACATGAAAACCACTCCCCCCTTACATAATGATCCGTAAACCATATGTATTTGTAGTGTGAACTACACATTAATTCTCCCCCTTTTTGTCAATATAAATTGGCAAAGGTACGAAAACTAGTGGGATCCTAATGAAATGTTCATAGAGATACTTCATGACCAAAAGAGAACAACATATCAACTTTTTTAGATGCAATCATATAGCCGAAGCTAAATGCAATAATCAAGGAGTTAATAAAGATACAAGATAACCCCTATAATATTCCACAGCCGCAATCCCCACAAAGATATGACAATTAAAAACAAGTTCAAAAAGAACTCTCCCCCATAAAATTTCATTCCCGAAAGAACAACAAGAGCAACCTTACTTTCACAAGAAAAGAAGGATTTCTTTGGACATTAACAAATCACATGAAACATGAATTTGTATCCAAAATACTCAATTAAATTAACCACAAGAGAACCCATGATTAATTTAATCGGAAATGCTCAACATAAGAAAACTTACGGAGCCGCACAGTATTTACACAAAGATGTAGATCAGGGAAGACCAATATTGCGGAATAAACAAAGATTCTTTCTATCTTTATCAATATTTGCATAGAGACATATAATAGATTAATCTTTGTAAACAAAAGTTCATCCTATCTTCCATCAATATTTTCATAAAGACATAATAGGCTTAACTTTTGTTTCTCAAAAGTTCATTCAATCTTTTATCAATATTTGCATAATGACATATGAAAGACTTAACTTTTGAACACGTATGGGACAATCATAGTTTACGGACGCAAACACACATATCCCATAACAAGTTGCAATATATAAAACATAAAGATTAATACTGCAAAATCATCTTCCAAATAAACTTTAGAATTTAAATAAATAAATCTAAAAACATTGCAAGATGAAACACGTTGGAAATAGCTATGTGTACTCACAATAATGGCTATTCCAAACCCTAGTTATCCTTCTTAAAACACAAGAATAGATTCTCATAAGAAGTTTCCTAGACATTAAGACCTTTGAAAAATTCTTTATCGTCCCCGAATTCCTTGTCGTCAACATCCATTGGAACATAAGGTTCATGAAGATAGGAGTCAATTTCAACAAACCTTCTTGACTGATGCCGAACCAGGGCCTTCTGAATTTCAAGAGTCCTAAACACAAAATCCTTTATTTGCCGCATCTCCTTTCTTATTTCCTTCAACTCTTCCAGAACACCAAAAAACTTCTGAAGATTTGAAGGAACAACCCTTGGTTTTCTCACATTCCTCCTTTTTCTTTTCAAATTTGAGGGTGAGCGAGGGAGATATAGATTTATCTTTTTCCTTCAAGATTGAAGGCTTAACAATCATGTTAACATCTTTTTCATCAGAAGTCATGATGCTTGGAGTCTCCATAAAAATGGATTTGTGAGAGAAAATCACTAAACAAGCTCTACAAGCAAACCTGTGATGAAGAAGAGTTTTGAGAAGGAAAAAAGATGTAGGGTTACAGAACCTTTATATAACTAAGGATTCATGTACGCTCAATTCTCATCCCTAAATAGGGTAGAATTGTCAACTTTAACCCTTCTTTTAATGAAAAAGGAAAGACCATTTCAACACCCATTTATGATATGAAAGGATCAACCAATTTTTTATTAAACCCAAAACAAACAAAAAGAAAACAACCAATGGAAAAAAAATATTCTTTAGTTTTCTTTTAAGACCTGAAGGTGCATCACTCTTGTCTCTTTGAAAACAGGCACTTGAGACAAGATGCACGACCGACACAATTAAATTGTGCTGGGGTGAACAATGATTTGTCCACCATGAGCCTTTTGGAAAGAACTCCTAATTACTTCTTCCACGGGATGCTTAGACCTTGTTCTTTTCCGGAGAGGTCTAATTGGCTCTTTAGAAATTAAACTTTTTGTAGAGGAATTTAGTTTACATACCTCAGATGATTTATGAACAAGTTTAAGCTTGTTTGCTAATCGATTTGCTCTCCGTGGAAGTTTGTTGACATATCTTACTTTATGCTTGTACTTGAAACAACTAGAGAGTCCGTGACCCTTAAGAGTACAATAAGAACATATCAAATTGGAGGATGGTTCAGATACCATAGCGGAGCAAGCTGCTAGACAAATCGTGGTACCCAAACATTAGACAAAGGATTTCCGGTAGATAGATAAAAATCCATTTTATCCTCCAAGATAGTCAAGAAGTTTCTCCAGGAAAAAATATCAAGATTGATGTGAGTATTGCTACAATCATCAAAATTTAAATTTTCAGCAAGGAGCGCAACACTTGATTTTTCATCTTCATTTGAATCATAGTAATCAGACATTTCATCAAGAGTTGCAGCAAGACCTTTGTTTCCAGTGTATTTTCTACGATTTGGACACTCATTTGCAAAATGACCAAAACCTTTACACTTGAAGCACCGTGGCATATCCTCCTCATCAGTGTCGTCAGTATCCCTGTTTTTAGGAGGAACACGATTATGGGGTTTAACTGATGACTTAGGTTTATCTCTAGAAAACTGTTTACTTCTCTTCAAAAGAAGGTCTCTAAACTGTCTTATGATGAAAGAGACTGACTTGTCAAGATCTTCATCTGATGAATCAGTCTCAAAAGGATCATCTTCAGAGATGCCAACACTTTTAATTTTATCAAGTAATTTAGTGTTCTTTTGTGCTTTGAAAGCAATATACTTTCCAGATTTGGATACATGCTCATGATCAAAGATCTTTAACTTCCCAACAAGAATATTTTTGGAAAGCACATCAAGGTTATTTCCTTCAACGATGGCATGTTTCTTAGAATCGTATCTAGATGGCAAGGATCTGAGAGTTTTCATCACAATGTCCTTTTCAGGAATAGTCTTACCCAATGCAAAAGATGCATTAACAAGTTCAGACACTTTGTGATTAAACTCATCAAATGAATCTTCATCTGCCATACGAAGGTTTTCCCAATCAGAATTTAGGTTTTGAAGCCAAGCTTCTTTTTCACAGGTATTCCCTTCAAATACAGTTTCTAAGATATCTCAAGCATCTTTATACCGAGTGCACGTAGTCACATGGTGCTAGGGGTGTAAATTTTGCCCAGCAGCCCAAGGCCCAGTACCGTCCGCCCTGTCCCATGACAGCCCATGGGTGCCCGTGGCCCATTACGGGCTTGCCCGACCTAGCCCATTTAGATAAGAGGGCGGGCACAGGCCACAAGTCAAATTTTCTTGCCCGGCCCGATACCCTCCCTATTAGCCCATCAATGTCACCCGCCCTATTAGCCCGTCAATGTTATCCATTTACCCAGCCTAAGTGATTGTTCTCATTTTTTTTATCCTAGAATATATTTGGTACATATACTTAATACAGTCAATCCTCATAGTTTCTCATATGTATTTATTAACTCTTACTCCATAAGAATCTACATTTGTTAAACTTATAGAGAAAATATTGAACAAAATCTAAGGTAGTTTCCTTTTCTGATGATTCAATTCAGGAAAAATTATAGGAAGTTTGGTTTATCTTGTTCCCATCTAAATCTCGTATTTGATTATTAATTTAAGGTAAAACTTGTGTATTATTACATTACTTTCTTTTTATTTTTAATAAATAATATTCAAGGCCCTCCCGGCCCTACCCGCCCGAGCCCAAATTACAAAACAGGCTTGGAAAGGCCATGGGTACTAACTGTAAATAAATAACCCTGTCCGCCCGGCCCTTTTAATTTCATGGGTAAGAGATGTTCCTGCCCGCCCTATACCGTCCCATTTAATAATTAGGCCGGGCTGCCCGGCCCGGCCCAATTTACACCCCTACATGGTGCTGAAGATCTGGGGTAATGGCATGGATGATGTAACACCCCGTGTTTTTAGCATGGCGCATGCTAAAAGATGCGCCATTTGCTTGTGATGAAGCTTCATCCAAAGCTTCCGCAGCGTGAAAAAGGTGGATTGGCTTAGGGCCAATACCGCGCCAAAAATGGCGTATTATGTTTGACATTTGGCCAAGGGCCAATGTTGCATCATCATGATGCATTAGACCAGTTGGGTAGGTGGGCTCGATCTTACAGCGCAATCATTGTACGCAATCGTTGTGTGTAATCATTGTGCAAATGACATTTAAAATTGGTGCACAATCATTGTGCACAGACAGAACGAGTGGTGCACAATCATTGTGCAATAGAACGGAGACTCGGTAATCATTGCCGGTCCTTCGTAAATTCATGGCAACGGCCATGAATAGTGAAGCATGTCAATATGCTCCCCTTTTCATACTTGTAGAAATTCCATTAAGACATATATAGGGAGGGTAGTTGGTTGAAGGTGCATATGCGGACTATGTACCAAGTAAGCTTCATAGCTTAGTTTAAGAGCATAAATGATGCCTAAGGCTCATTTATAGTTGCGTAGCCTTTCGAAGAGGGTATTTGATGCGTTGGCATCACTATGCCACTTGCGCATGACCCGATGATGCATAGTCATTATGCATCTTGGCGGAATGGCCTATACTGACCAAAGCATTTACTGTTTTTGCTAGGCCACACCTTGCAAACGATTTGGTTTAAGTTTCGTCCCTTCGCGGATGAACTACTGGTGCAGTGCTTGATCCCTTTAGAGTAGGGAAGGGTACGTAGGCAGCCGCAATGAGTTGCGGCATTGCCGGTCCAAAGACGTTGGCCCCTCATATCATCTAAGCTTGGTAGCTCGACGCAAGAGATGATTGTGGCCAGACTTGATGAGGCTTAGTTGCATGCCGGTAAGTGGATGCTCATACTTCCTATCAAGTTATAAAGAGATGGTAAGCGAGGTAACGTGGGAAATGGCAAGGGCTTGGTGTGGCCTACGCTAAAGTCTAAGGCTTATGCCTGGACAAGACACGGCAATGTGATTTCGGTTGCTCACCTAGCTAGAAATTCATTTATGAATTCCCTACATAAAGGTAAAGCCGAGACGCAGGAAAAATGCATTGGCATTGGCCTTATGGCCTTAAACCCTTTGCGGGACAAGGGTAAGTTGAACAAGATGGAAGCTAAGTTAGTCTGCGTCATGCTCCACGAGCATGCTTGCAAGGGCAATTGGACGTGCATTTGCCTAGCTTTGAGGCCCGGATCGTAGCTTCATCATGGCGCACCGGAGATTACGGCCAAGGGGGCAACGCGCCAAAGGCGTAATTTTCCTGGTCCGTCACGTATGGTATCGAGCAAGTTCCGAGAAAACTCTAGGGACTTGTGCGGAGTGGACTCATTAGCGAGTATTTTCCTTAACGGAAAAACTTTAAGTTGGAGAGTAGGCCAACTTTGCGAATCGAGTTGAGCTTGTATAAGTACCGTGAGTTTGCCAGCCTCTCGTGGCACCTCGCTTACGAGTATCCTAAGACCGTCTGGGACGGTGGGTAGACAATGGGACCGATCATCCCCACACGCTGGCACCGCCAAGGGTGTGCGTTGTCGCCTGGCTAGCATCCCACTTACGAGTGGCACTGGATGACCGTCGTGACGGTGGAGCAAATCGGATACTTGATCCACACAAAGATGTGCTAAAATTTTGTCATTTTGATGACATCTTTCAACCTTGTGAACCTTAGGGACTTCGAGTGCGTAGTATGGGATGCGCATTCGGGATACCTCGTCGAGATATCCTCTTGGCACCGGCCAATTGCGATTCTTGGTTTAGTTGTGGGCACTTTTGGATCCCCGGGCGGGTGGTATGGGACATGTGCTCGTAAGGTCTAAATTGTTGTTCATGACAACTTGAAGAAACCCGTGATTTCTGAGCATCCGTTATGGGACTTTTGCTCATGGAATCCAACTCGAAGAGATTGTCCACAATAGCTTTGGTTTTGAATTTCGGGGACGAAATTCTTTGAAGGGTGTGATAATGTAACACCCCGTGTTTTTAGCATGGCGCATGCTAAAAGATGCGCCATTTGCTTGTGATGAAGCTTCATCCAAAGCTTCCGCAGCGTGAAAAGGTGGATTGGCTTAGGGCCCCGACCGCGCCAAAAATGGCGTATTATGTTTGACATTTGGCCAAGGGCCAATGTTGCATCATCATGATGCATTAGACCACTTAGGTAGGTGGGCTCGATCTTACAACAAATCATTGTACGCAATCGTTGTGTGTAATCATTGTGCAACATGACATGAAAAATTGGTGCACAATCATTGTGCGTGACGGAACGAGTGGTGCACAATCATTGTGCAATAGAATCGGAGACTCGGAATCATTGCCGGTCCTTCGTAAATTCATGGAAACGGCCATGAATAGTGAAGCATGTCAATATGCTCCCCTTTTCATACTTGTAGAAATTCCATTAAGACATATATAGGGAGGGGTAGTTGGTTGAAGGTGCATATGCGGACTATGTACCAAGTAAGCTTCATAGCTTAGTTTAAGAGCATAAATGATGCCTAAGGCTCATTTATAGTTGCGTAGCCTTTCGAAGAGGGTATTTGATGCGTTGGCATCACTATGCCACGGCCCCGCGGACCCGATGATGCATAATCATTATGCATCTTGGCGGAATGGCCTATACGGACCGAGCCATTACCGTTTTTGCTAGGCCACAACCTTGCAAACGATTTGGTTTAAGTTTCGTCCCTTCGCGGATGAACTACTTCTTATGCCGTGCTTGATCCCTTTAGAGTAGGGAAGGGTACGTAGGCAGCCGCAATGAGTTGCGGATTGCCGGTCCAAAGACGTTGGCCCCTCATATCATCTAAGCTTGGTAGCTCGACGCAAGAGATGATTGTGGCCGACTTGATGAGGCTTAGTTGCATGCCGCAAGTGGATGCTCATACTTCCTATCAAGTTATAAAGAGATGGTAAGCGAGGTAACGTGGGAAATGGCAAGGGCTTGGTGTGGCCTACGCTAAAGTCTAAGGCTTATGCCTGGACAAGACACGGCAATGTGACGGTTGCTCGGCTAGCTAGGAAATTCATTTATGAATTCCCTACATAAAGGTAAAGCCGTAGACGCAGAAAAATGCATTGGCATTGGCCTTATGGCCTTAAACCCTTTTGCGGGACAAGGGTAAGTTGGAACAAAGATGGAAGCTAAGTTAGCTGCGTCATGCTCCACGAGCATGCTTGCAAGGGCAATTGGACGTGCATTTGCCTAGCTTTGAGGCCCGGATCGTAGCTTCATCATGGCGCACCTGGGAGATTACGGCCTGCGGGGCAACGCGCCAAAGGCGTAATTTTCCGGTCCGTCACAGATGATTTCATTCAATCCGTCAGAATTTTGCTTTGAAGCAAGAATTTTGACAACATCATAATCACCAATATCCTTTGGAACAGTTATATCGCTGTTAATGGTGGTTTTTAGCTTAGGGTTAAAATCGTAAAACTATGCACCTGGTATGACATCACCATGACCTCTAGCGCATTTATTGACCATTAACATATTTATCGAATCAACCAGCATGCTTACGTAAGAATTACCATGGTACCTTTTTCTTTCTATGTATTATGTTCCACGACAGAACCCCTAACATTGATTGACATCACCTATACAAAACCCTAAAATTCTCATGATACCGTGCCAAGGCATGACAACATGCCCGCCGCACCTCCGTGCCCAAGAAGACCACATACAAGGCATGCCACCATGCCAAGAAGACCACAATGCCAAGGCATGACAGCCATGCCAGCCGCACCATGTGCCAAACGGCATGCCTAGCAATTGGCCCACGTACCAAGCCAAGCCACACCTTGCCTTGGCCCTAGCCATGCTAGCCGCACCATGTGCCAAACGGCATGCTTAGCCATTGGCCCCACATACCAAGTCAAGCCGCACCTTGCCTTGGCCCCACATACCAAGCCAAGCCGCACCTTGCCTTGGCCCTAGCCATGCTAGCCGCAACATGTGCCAAACGGCATGCCTATCCATTGTCCCCACATACCAAGCCAAACCGCACCTTGCCTTGGCCCTAGCCATGCTAGATGTACCATATGCCCAACAGCATGCCAACCTTTGGCCCCACACGCCAAGCCGCCCAAGGCATGCCATGCCAACGGCATGCCAACCTAGCCGCGTCACCTTACTGGCCTTCCCTATGCGACTACTAAAATAAAGGCGTGCGACAATCAACGGTCCCCCTTTAATCCTAGGATCAAATCCTAACCATCCAAGGTTACCAGACAACGCATGGTAACCTTTGGCCCGAAACCCTAAGTTTGGCCACGCCCAAACCGCGCCAAGTAAAGATCAGGAACGACTTCTCAAAATCGAAAGCAAATGGGATCAAAGAACCCTCCTGAGTTCACAGAGACCCTCTTCCCGTCAGGACCCGCACGATGGGGACTTCGCCCAAAAAGTCGCGTAATCTGTGATGAAACAGTTATGTGAGATTCTATATTTATCCAAAGCATAGCGTCAAGACATATTTCCATCCCTCAACCGCACCGCATCAAGTAAGGCAAGTGTTTCCACCAGAAGCCATTCCAAAACCCCAACCTCTCCTGGAAAAGTACGATTGATAAATAAAATTGGGGACTCCTAACCACTGTTCATGTGGAGGGTGTTCAATTTCACAACACGCTGATTGACACAGCCGCTCCGCTTCCACGTCCTCCGGCAACTGCTCCGCTTCAACGTTCGCTCCATTATTCGCTCCACTTTAGTGTTCTCTCCATAAGCTGCTCCAGGATCTGAAACCGAAGCTTCAACGTTTGGCTCTTTAAGTCTCAACGTTCTCTCCAAGAGCCAAAGCCGCTTCAACGCCACTCCTTCCCCGCAAAGGGTCATGCCAAAGATACTCACCATCTCAAGGATTATGGTCAAAGCCAGACAATCTTCGTAGTCATGGCCACCTTTTGATCTATCCCCCCAAAACTCGTGATCATGGGCGGTTTGCTCGCTTACGCATCCATCCAATCCTTTTACTCCCATGGATGCCCATGCAATTCCGGCCAACCTACTTTTTTCCAATGACAATGTAATCTCGTCTGATTACATCTACTACCAAGAACTGCTACCGCTCATTAGTGGACACCGACAGAGCTTCACCGCAAGCGGAATCACTACAAAGCCATACTTGGGGACCGAGGATTTACACGGAATCCTTTCACTATCAAAGACTCATCAGAAAACTCCAGGGACACGGATGAAACATTTTTCGGAAGAAACAGAGGGAGCCACTCGTGGCATCCAGAAAAGTATAATAAGCTTGCATCAAAACCCGTGGACGTGGATTCAAGGCGATGCAATGAAAGTATGCTACACATTGGGACTACCAACATGGGACGCTTTCACTCCCCTCAACCTGGTTGTTTCTAATTTCAACATCATCACTGTCGAAGTTTTATGCAAGAATTTCTCAACATGAAGCCGTACATATGCACTGAAGACTCCAAAAGCACGCCATAGAGATACATTCACATATTCGGCCATGACCATCGGATCAAAAGAAAGTATAACTGAGGACTGTTCAAATAAGGTCCCATTCCATATGATAGTCCAAGATTCAGAAGCTGGTTCGAAGGATGTCTCTTGGAACAAAGTCCTTGAAGACCTGATAGCAACGACGACAAAATGTCTCCCAACTCATCTATTTCAAATTGTGTCTTCGGAAGATTTCTACCATACAAATATCCACAACATATCATCATCGCGATCAGAAGATCGAGACACTGAACAACCTAAAGTCAAGGATGGCCGACAACGCAACAACAATATCCAAGATTAGCGCTGACATGATCGTCGCGAGCATGTATTTCATCCATTCATCCCAAGAATGCAGTGGAGTTTTGGTAAATTTTGGAATCCACTTGAGAGACACTGCAGACGAAAGCACGGATCTAGACGAATAAAAAAAGAGGGTTGATACCTCTTTTCATGCGGACAGAGTTTCTAGAGATTAAATAGAATGAAGACTCCTTCTTGCTCCATGAACGAGAATAGATGACTGGACGCGACTATACCACTCGGGCCCGCAACTTCCCTCCTGAATTCTTCCTGAGTTTCACTATCGGGCCGTTTTCACCTCCTAGACAAGCTCAAAACATAAATATTCTCGCCTAAGGGGATAGGAAATTCTTTTCCGGTCAGATGGAGGGGCGGACCATCAAAATCCGAGTTCGTACGAGAATTCTACAACAATAGGAGCGTTAATTAGGGTTTCAGAATGCCAAACCATAATTTAGACAAAGTTGTGCCATCACCACCATTTGATAGCCGAAGTTCCAGCGTCATCACCATTTACACCATTCCAAGCCGACCAATGCTGATGGATCCATTCCAAGCCGACCAATGCCGACGGCTCCATTCCAAGCCGACCAACGCGAGCGGCTCCCGTTCCAAGCCGACCAACGCCTGCGGCTCCCATTCCAAGCCGACAGTTTTCATCTCACCACTCCACGGTCTGCACCACCAGTATGATTTGTGAAAAGCCGCCAACACGGGAAGCATAAACTCTCTTTACCTCTCAAAAAGGTTAGCCGGACTTTCCTGACCATCTTTTCATGACTTATTGTTTAGATCTCTGTCCTATCATGTCACCATCTTATGCTTACCTCGCAACGCGACTCCGCCCGAGCTAAGCAGGGGACTTAACGTTGATGGTGGTTTTTAGCTTAGGGTTAAAATCATAAAACTATGCACCTGACATGACGTCACCATGACCTCTAGCGCATTTATCGACCATTAACACATTTATCGAATCAACCAAAGATACTTACGTAAGAATTACCAGGGTACCTTTTTCTTTCTATGTATCATGTTCCACTAATGTAACCTCTAACATTGATTGACATCACCCTGCATAAAACCCTAAAATTCTCATGCTACCGCGCCAAGGCATGCCAGCCATGCAAACTGCACCTTCGTGCCCAGCAGCACCGCGCCAAGGCATGCCAGCCGCACCATGTGCCAAACAGCATGCCTAGCCATTGTCCCCACGTACCAAGCCAATCCGCAACTTGTCTTGGCCCTAGCCATGCTAGCCGCACCATGTGCCAAACTGCATGCCTAGCCATTGGCCCCACATACAAAGTCAAGCCGCACCTTGCCTTGGCCCAAGCCATGCCAGCCGCACCATGTGGCAAACGGCATGCCTAGCCATTGGCCCCACATGCCAATCCAAGCCGCACCTTGCCTTGGCCCTAGCCATGCTAGCCGCACCATGTGCCAAACGGCATGCCTATCCATTGGCCCCACATACCAAGCCAAACCGCACCTTGCCTTGGCCCTAGCCATGCTAGATGCACTATGTGCCAAACAGCATGCCAACCCTTGGCCCCACACGCCAAGCTGCGCCAAGGCATGCCATGCCCACGACATGCCAACCTAGCCGCGCCACCTTACTGGCCTTCCCTATGCGACTACTAAAACGAAGGCGTGAGACAATCAACGGTCCCCCTTCAATTTCAGGATCAAATCCTAACCATCCAAGGTTAGCAGACAATGCATGGTAACCTTTGGCCCGAAACCCTAAGTTTGGCCACGCCCAAACCGTGCCAAGGCATGCCAACCTAGCCGCGCCACCTTACTAGCCTTATCTATGCGGCTACTAAAACGAAGGTGTGCGACAATCAACGGTCCCCCTTCAATCCCAGGATCAAATCCTAGCCATCCAAGGTTACCAGACAACGCATGGTAACCTTTGGCCCGAAATCCTAAGTTTGGCCACGCCCAAACCGTGCCAAGGCATGCCATGCCCACGGCATGCCAACCTAGTCGCGCCACCATGATGGCCTTCCCTATGCGGCTACTAAAACGAAGGCGTGCGACAATCAATGGTCCCCCTTCAATCCCGTGATCAAATCCTAGCCATCCAAGGTTACCGAGACAACGCATGGTAACCTTTGGCCCGAAATCCTAAGTTTGGCCACGCCCAAAACCGTGCCAAGGCATGCCATGCCCACGCATGCCAACCTAGTCGCGCCACCATGCCGGCCTTCCCATGCGGCTACTAAAACGAAGGCGTGCGACAATCAACGGTCCCCCTTCAATCCCATGATCAAATCCTAATGATCCAAGGTTACCGGACAACGCATGGTAACCTTTGGCCCTGAATCCTAAGTTTGGCCACGCCTAAAGCGCCAAGGCATGCCAACCTAGCCGCGCCACCATGCTCGGCCTTCCCTATGCGGCTACTAAAACGTAAGGCGTGTGACAATCAACAGCCACCCTTCCACTTTAGATGCAAATCTTAGCCGTCCCAAGGTCGCCGACCAATGCATGGTAACGTTTGGTGAATGCCAAAACCCTAATTTTGGTCGTGCTTCAAACTATGCCTCCTCGGGCCGAGAACATCCCTCCCGAGTTTTACCGTCGGGCTTTTTGCACCTCCCGAACGAGTTCAAAACCGAATATCCCCACGAAGGAAGATGGGAAATTATTTTCCGGTCAATTTGAGGGGAGGACCGTCAAAATCTGAGTCCGTACAAGAATTCAATAGCGATTCTAGTAAGGGCGCTAATTAGGGTTTCTAAAACGAAGGCGTGCGGCCATCAACGGTCTCCTTCAATCTCGGGAGCAAATCCTAGCCTTTCAAGGTTACCGGACAACCCATGGTAACCTTTGACCCAAACCTTAGTTTGGCCACGCCAAATCGCACCAAGGCATGCCATGCCAATGGCATGCCAACCTAGCCACGCCACCATGCTAGCCTTCCCTATGCGGCTACTAAATCGAAGGCCTGCGACAATCAACGGTCGCCCTTCAATTTCGTGGAGAAAATCCCTAGCCGTCCAAGGTTACTGACAACGCATGGTAACCTTTGACCCAAAGTCTAGTTTGGCCACGCCAAACCACGCCAAGGCATGCCATGCCAATGGCCTCGCCAACTTTGCCGTGCCATCATGTCAGTCCTTCCCTACACATCTATCAAAAACGGAAGCGTGCAACCATCATCGGCTACCTTTCCGCTAAGATACAAAATCTCGACCGTCGAAGGTCTCTAAAGCTAGCAAGTCTCCCAAGCTCGACTTGCCAGGCAACAACCATGTTACATGTTTTCACGAAAACGTTCGAGACATCAAACCACAAACTGGTGGATCTTCTTTGGGTTTGGGTTTGGCGGTTTACATGTACGTGCGCGTACATTACGCCCGTAAGAAGAAAGTGTAATAAGGATGAAGTGGTTAAGTAAATAGGGAAGTAATGGTGAAACATTGTTTTTTTATGGAACATCAATTCCATGCGTAATGCTACCACCTCCTCCCATTTACTCACCCATTATTCCATTCCTTAATGAGACCGAGTACGTTTCACTCCGACTTGTATAAATAGGTCTTCTTATTTCCACAAAGAAAAAAAGCTCGGCCAAGGATCGACAACACTCATAAAAACGTTTGGCTAAGCTCTCCCATCTGTTAGCTTCCCATTTTCTGATACAAGTCGTGAAACCACTACTCTTCCAGAATCAACCTGGTCTCAACACTTTCTTCGCTTCCCTCCCCAAAACCTACCCATTCTCCTCCTCTTTGTGACCGAAGCAAGTCTGGAACGGCCATTTCATGGTTTAGGCTGGATTTGTACAGATTGATATCTCGAATCTAAAGTACTCCCGTGTAGTATATTTTTTAGGGTCTAAATTCGTTTCTCACCCACACACCCGAAATTACCAAAATCGGCAGAAACTATTTTCACCCTCAAACAATTGGCGACCACAGTGGGAGATTGATCTTTTGGTTACAATGTCAAATTTTCAATCCTCTATCTCATACTTCGACGCAGACATCAGGACGGTAGAGGAAAATAATACGCTCATGGATCGACTCAGCTACCAGACGACCCTATACGATCCGCTCTGGGATCGACGACTCGCTTACTGGGACGACCCGATTACCGGTCATGATACCCGCAAGGGGCGACCGGGACTTCCCAGAGGTTAAAAGCAAACGATCCACCCCGTGGATCGGCAACTCGATTATCAAGTGACTCGAGACGATTGGGGAATTTCCACATCATGGCGGTGCTTCCCACAAAACTCGGACTTACACCCAGAAGATTCATTTTTCGTCAGGAGATCCAGAAAACCGAGTAAGTCTTGCTTAGACAAAATACATGGTCTACTACTTCAAATCTTTACAGAGATAATAAAAACCGATAGACATATTGTTCCCATGCTTTCCATAATCATGCAATATTCACGGTTTCACAACTTTCCCAGATGATTTGTTATTTACACTTCCAATTCAGACTTTAGCATATCAAAAAAAAAAAAAAAAACATTATTCCAAAATAATCCAAAACTCTTATAAAAAGCAATCATCTATCAATCCAAAAACCAGAAAAGAAAAAAACACGAACCATGAACCAGGCGCTTTGTTGCCTTTCAAAAAAAAAAAACAGTCACCTACCCGTACGCGCCTACTTTGCATAATAATGATTACCCGTTACTATTCATGAGGTAGCCGACGTTACTACGGTGGTATTCGAAGAGGAATTGTTTATGATGAAGTATTTTCACAAGTTTATGAAAGGCATACCCATGGCTAGGGTTTACATCCGTTCAGAAGAAAACTATTTCTACAGATTTATGGAAGGCATACCTATGGCTAGGGTTTGCACCAAAAAGAAAACAAATTGAAAGAGAAATGGTGGAGTACATAGCTGGAATATGCTTGCCCACTTTATTGCTACCACATTACCACTAACACCAGCATTTCTTGATCCACCCCCGCAAGCCTTTCAAGTACCGTTTCCACCGTCCCACCTGACCGAATCCACCAACGCTATCATCACCGCTTGGTAGCCAAAGCTCCAGCGCCAACAGTCCGCGTCCAAGATAATACCAGACGCGCATGCCAGGCGCGCTTACCAGACGCGCATGCCAGGAACACATGCTGCACGCGCATGCCAGCCACAATGCCACACCCTGGTCAGCACCTACAACTTGTATCCCTCCAGTGCTAGCTTCTCTGCTCGATGGCCAGCACCAACAACTTGCATCCTTTCCAGCGATAACATCTTGCGCCCTTCTAGCGCCATCCTCACCCTTCGAAGCAGTGCCATGGCTCCAGCACTCCGTGATCAAAACCGTGCCATCTCTGCACGATACACCCACCAGAACTAGAGCCGCTTCCACCACCCCAACATTTCTTCAAGCATGATAGCTCCAACCGTCACTAGAGATGCTGCTACCCCACCATCAGGGCAAGATACTGGAAGAGCCGGAAAAATCCGTCCTCCTTTTACCACTGTTGATTTGATGAAAAGACAAAAGACACTTCAGCAAGACGTGCGTTTATAGATCAAGAGGCTCGCGTTGCTCTTGAACGCCCAGTATAAGGGATCAGCAATATAATTTCATCACACGTAAAGATCAGGAACGACTTCTCCAAAATCGAAAGCAAAGGGGATCAGCAACCCTCCTGAGTTCATAGAGACCCTCTTCCCATCAGGACCCGCACGATGGGGACTTCGCCCAAAAAGTCGCGTAATCTGTGATGAAACAGTTATGTGAGATTCTATATTTCTCCAAAGCGTAGCGTCAAGATATATTTCCATCCCTCAACCGCACTGCATCAAGAAAGGCAAGTGTTTCCAGCCAGGAAGCCATTCCAAAACCCCAACCTCTCCTGGAAAAGTACGATTGATAAATAAAACTGGGGACTCCTAACCACTGTTCATATGGAGGGTGTTCAATTTCACAACACGCTGATTGACACAGCCGCTCCGCTTCCACATCCTCCGGCAACTGCTCCGCTTCAACGTTCGCTCTAGTAGTCGCTCCACCTTAGTGTTCTCTCCATAAGCTGCTCCAGGATCTGAAACCGAAGCTTCAACATTTGGCTCTTTAAGTCTCAATGTTTTCTCCAAGAGCCAAAGCCGCTTCAACGCCACTCCTTCCTGCAAAGGGTCATGCCAGCACACTCACCATCTCAAGGATTATGGTCAAAGCCAGACAATCTTCTTAGTCATGGCCACCTTTTGATCTATCCCCCCAAAACTCGTGATCATGGGCGGTTTGCTCGCTTACGCATCCAGCCAATCCTTTTACTCCCATGGATGCCCATGCAATTCCGGCCAACCTACTTTGTTCCAATGACAATGTAATCTCGTCTCGATTACATCTACTACCAAGAATCACACTACCGCTCATTTGTGGATACCGGATAGAGCTTCACCGCAGCATCAATCACTACAAATCCATACTTGGGGACTGAGGATTTACACGGAATCCTTTCACTATCAAAGACTCATCAGAAAACTCCAGGGACGCGGATGAAACATTTTTCTGAAGAAACAGAAGGAGCCACACGTGGCATCCAGAAAAGTATAATAAGCTTGCATCAAATCCCGTGGACGTGGATTCAAGGCGATGCAATGAAATTATGCTACACATTGGGACTACCAACATGGACGCTTTCACTCCCCTCAACCTCGGTTGTTTCTAATTTCAACATCATCACCATCGAAGTTTTATGCAAGAATTTCTCAACATGAAGCCGTACATATGCACCAAGACTCCAAAAGCACGCCATAGAGATACATTCACATATTCGGCCATGACCATCGGATCAAACGAAAGTATAACCGAGGACCTGTTCAAATGCGTTCCATTCCATATGATAGTCCAAGATTCGAAAGCCGGTTCGAAGGATGTCTCTTGGAACAAAGTGCTTGAAGACTGATAGCAACGACGAAAAAATGTCTCCCAACTCATCTATTTCAAATTGTGTCTTCTAAGATTTCTACCATACAATCATCCACAACATATCATCATCGCGATCAGAAGATCGAGACAATGAACAACCTAAAGTCAAGGATGGACGACAACGCAACAACAATATCCAAGATTAGCGCGACATGATCGTCGCCGAGCATGTATTTCATCCATTCATCCCAAGAATGCAGTGGAGTTTTAGTAAATTTTGGAATCCATTGGAGAGACACTGCAGACGAAAGCACGGATCTAGACGAACAACAAAAGAGGGTTGATACCTCTTTTCATGCGGACAGAGTTTCTAGAAATTAAATAGAATGAAGACTCTTTCTTGCTCCATGAACGAGAATAGATGACTGGGCGCGACTATACCACTCGGGCCCGCAACTTCCCTCCTAAATTCTTACTGAGTTTCACTGTCGGGCCGTTTTCACATCCTAGACAAGCTCAAAACATAAATATTCTCGCGTGAGGGGATAGGAAATTCTTTTCCGGTCAGATGGAGGGGCGGACCATCAAAATCCAAGTTCGTACGAGAATTCTACAACAATAGGAGCGTTAATTAGGGTTTGAACGCCAAACCATAATTTAGACAAAGTTGTGCCATCACCACCATTTGATAGCCGGTTCCAGTGTCATCACCATTTACACCATTCCAAGCCGACCAATGCCGATGGCTCCATTCCAAGCCGACCAATGCCGACGCTCCATTCCAAGCCGACCAACGCGAGCGCTCCTGCTCCAAGTCCGACCCAACCTGCGGCTCCCATTCCAAGCCGACGCTTTCATCTCACCACTCCACCTGTCGCACCACCGGTATGATTTGTGAAAAGCCGCCAACACGGAAGCATAAACTCTCTTTACCTCTCAAAAGGTTAGCCGGACTTTCCCCACCATCTTTTCATGACTTATTGTTTAGATCTCTGTCCTATCATGTCACCATCTTATGCTTACCTCGCAACGCGACTCCCGTTCCGAGCTAAGCAGGGGACTTAACGTTGATGGTGGTTTTTAGCTTAGGGTTAAAATCATAAAACTATGCACCTGACATGACGTCACCATGACCTCTAGCGCATTTATTGACCATTAACACATTTATCGAATCAACCAGCATGCTTACGTAAGAATTACCAGGGTACCTTTTTCTTTCTATGTATCATGTTCCACGGAAGAACCCCTAACATTGATTGACATCACCTGTACAAAACCCTAAAATTCTCATGTTACCGCGCTAAGGCATGCCAGCCATGCAAACCGCACCTTCGTTCCCAGCAGCACCGCGCCAAGGCATGGCAGCCGCACCATATGCCAAACAGCATGCCTAGCCATTGGCCCCACGTACCAAGCCAAGCCGCACCTTGTCTTGGCCCTAGCCATGCTAACCGCACCATGTGCCAAACTGCATGCCTATCCATTGGCCCCACATACAAAGTCAAGCCGCACCTTGCCTTGGCCCAAGCCATGCCAGCCGCACCATGTGCCAAACGGCATGCCTAGCCATTGGCCCCACATGCCAATCCAAGCCGCACCTTGCCTTGGCCCTACCCATGCTAGCCGCACCATGTGCCAAACGACATTCCTATCCATTGGCCCCACATACCAAGCCAAACCGCACCTTGCCTTGGCCCTAGCCATGCTAGATGCACTATGTGCCAAACATCATGCCAACCCTTGGCCCCACACGCCAAGCTGCGCCAAGGCATGCCATGCCCACGGCATGCCAACCTAGCCGCGCCACCTTACTGGCCTTCCCTATGCGACTACTAAAACGAAGGCGTGAGATAATCAACGGTCCCCCCTTCAATTTCGGGATCAAATCCTAACCATCCAAGGTTAGCGAGACAATGCATGGTAACCTTTGGCCCGAAACCCTAAGTTTGGCCACGCCCACACCGTGCCAAGGCATGCCAACCTAGCCGCGCCACCTTACTAGCCTTATCTATGCGGCTACTAAAACGAAGGTGTGCGACAATCAACGGTCCCCCTTCAATCCCAGGATCAAATCCTAGCCATCCAAGGTTACCAGACAACGCATGGTAACCTTTGGCCCGAAATCCTAAGTTTGGCCACGCCCAAACCGTGCCAAGGCATGCCATGCCCACGGCATGCCAACCTAGTCGCGCCACCATGCTGGCCTTCCCTATGCGGCTACTAAAACGAAGGCGTGCGACAATCAATGGTCCCCCTTCAATCCCAGGATCAAATCCTAGCCATCCAAGGTTACCAGACAACGCATGGTAACCTTTGGCCCGAAATCCTAAGTTTGGCCACGCCCAAACCGTGCCAAGGCATGCCATGCCCACGGCATGCCAACCTAGTCGCGCCACCATGCTGGCCTTCCCTATGCGGCTACTAAAACGAAGGCGTGCGACAATCAACGGTCCCCCTTCAATCCCATGATCAAATCCTAGCGATCCAAGGTTACCAGACAACGCATGGTAACCTTTGGCCTGAAATCCTAAGTTTGGCCACGCCTAAAGCGCGCCAAGGCATGCCAACCTAGCCGCGCCACCATGCTGGCCTTCCCTATGCGGCTACTAAAACGAAGGCGTGTGACAATCAACAGCCACCCTTCCACTTTAGATGCAAATCTTAGCCGTCCAAGGTCGCCAGCCAATGCATGGTAACGTTTGGCTGAATGCCAAAACCCTAATTTTGGTCGTGCCTAAACTATGCCTCCTCGGGCCGGCAACATCCCTCCTGAATTCTTCCTGAGTTTTACTGTCGGGCTTTTTGCACCTCCCTAACGAGTTCAAAACCGAATATCCACACGAAGGAAGATGGGAAATTATTTTCCGGTCAATTTGAGGGGAGGACCGTCAAAATCTGAGTCCGTACAAGAATTCAATAGCGATTCTAGTAAGGGCGCTAATTAGGGTTTCTAAAACGAAGGCGTGCGGCCATCAACGGTCTCCCTTCAATCTCAGGAGCAAATCCTAGCCTTTCAAGGTTACCAGACAACCCATGGTAACCTTTGACCCGAAACCTTAGTTTGGCCACGCCAAATCGCACCAAGGCATGCCAACCTAGCCACGCCACCATGCTAGCCTTCCCTATGCGGCTACTAAATCGAAGGCCTGCGACAATCAACGGTCGCCCTTCAATTTCAGGAGAAAATCCTAGCCGTCCAAGGTTACCAGACAACGCATGGTAACCTTTGACCCAAAGTCTAGTTTGGCCACGCCAAACCACGCCAAGGCATGCCATGCCAATGGCCTGCCAACTTTGCCGTGCCATCATGCTGTCCTTCCCTACACATCTATCAAAAACGGAAGCGTGCAACCATCATCGGCTACCTTTCCGCTTAAGATACAAAATCTCGACCGTCGAAGGTCTCCAAGCTAGCAAGTCTCCCAAGCTCGACTTGCCAGGCAACAACCATGTTACATGTTTTCACGAAAACGTTCGAGACATCAAACCACAAACTGGTGGATCTTCTTTGGGTTTTGGTTTGGCGGTTTACAGCGTGCGGCGTACATTACGCCCGTAAGAAGAAAGTGTAATAAGGATGAAGTGGTTAAGTAAATAGGGAAGTAATGGTGAAACATTGTTTTTTTATGGAACATCAATTCCATGCGTTAACAGTTACCACCTCCTCCCATTTACTCACCCATTATTCCATTCCTTAATGAGACCAGAGTACGTTTCACTCCGACTTGTATAAATAGGTCTTCTTATTTCCACAAAGAAAAAAAAGCTCGGTCAAGGATCAGACAACACTCATAAAAACGTTTGGCTAAGCTCTCCCATCTGTTAGCTTCCCATTTTCTGATACAAGTCGTGAAACCACTACTCTTCCGTAATCAACTTTGGTCTCAACACTTTCTTCGCTTCCCTCCCCAAAACCTACCCATTCTCCTCCTCTTTGTGACCGAAGCAAGTCTGGAACGGCCATTTCATGGTTTAGGTGGATTTGTGCAGTTGATATCTCGAATCTAAAGTACTCCGTGTAGTATATTTTTAGGGTCTAAATTCGTTTCTCACCCACACACCCGAAATTACCAAAATCGGCAGAAACTATTTTCACCCTCAAACAATTGGCGACCACAGTGGGAGATTGATCTTTTGGTTACAATGTCAAATTTTCAATCCTCTATCTCATACTTCGACGCAGCACATCGGGCGGTAGAGGAAAATAATCCGCTCATGGATCAACTCGGCTACCAGACGACCCTATACGATCCGCTCCGGATCGACGACTCGCTTACTGGACGACCCGATTACACGGTCATGATACCGCAAGGCGCGATGGGACTTCCTGAGGTTAAAAGCAAACGATCCACCCCGGATCGACAACTCGATTATCAAGTGACTCGAGACGATTGGGGAATTTCCACATCATGGCGGTGCTTCCCACAAAACTCGGACTTACACCCGTAAGATTCATTTTTCGTCAGAGATCCGAAAACCGAGTAAGTCTTGCTTAGACAAAATACATGGTCTACTACTTCAAATCTTTACAGAGAGATAATAAAAACCGATAGACATATTGTTCCCATGCTTTCCATAATCATGCAATATTCACGGTTTCACAACTTTCCCCGAGATGATTTGTTATTTACACTTCCAATTCAGACTTTAGCATATCAAAAAAAAAAAAAACATTATTCCAAAATAATCCAAAACTCTTATAAAAGCAATCATCTATCAATCCAAAAACCAAAAAAGAAAAAAACGAACCATGAACCAGTAGCTTTGTTTGCCTTTCAAAAAAAAAAACAGGTCACCTACCCGTACGCGCCTACTTTGCATAATAATGATTACCGTTACTATTCATGAGGTAGCCGACGTTACTACGGTGGTATTCAAGAGGAATTGTTTATGATGAAGTATTTTCACAAGTTTATGAAAGGCATACCCATGGCTAGGGTTTACATCCGTTCAGAAGAAAACTATTTCTACAGATTTATGGAAGGCATACCTATGGCTAGGGTTTGCACCAAAAAGAAAACAAATTGAAAGAGAAATGGTGGAGTACATAGCTGGAATATGCTTGCCCACTTTATTGCTACCACATTACCACTAACACCAAAGATTTCTTGATCCACCCTGCAAGCCTTTCAAGTACCGTTTCCACCGTCCCACGGACTGAATCCACCAGCGCTATCATCACCGCTTGGTAGCCAAAGCTCCAGCGCGCCAGTCCAGCTGTCCAAGATAATACCGTACGCGATGCCAGCGCGCTACTGACGCAAGATGCCGTGCACACATGCCGCACGCGCATGCCGCCCACAATGCCACACCACGGGTCAGCACCTACAACTTGTATCCCTCCAGTGCTAGCTTCTCTGCTCGATGGCCAGCACCAACAACTTGCATCCTTTCCAGCGATAACATCTTGCGCCCTTCTAGCGCCATCTTCTCCGCTCCACAACCAGCCAAAGCAGCGCCATCCTCACCCTTCGAAGCAGTGCCATGGCTCCAGCACTCCGTGATCAAAACCGTGCCATCTCAGCACGATACACCCACCAGAACTAGAGCCGCTTCCACCACCCCAACATTTCTTCAAGCATGATAGCTCCAACCGTCACTAGAGATGCTGCTACCCCACCATCAGGGCAAGATACTGGAAGAGCCGGAAAAATCCGTCCTCCTTTTACCACTGTTGATTTGATGAAAAGACAAAAGACACTTCAGCAAGACGTGCGTTTATAGATCAAGAGGCTCGCGTTGCTCTTGAACGCCCAATAAAGGGATCAAGCAATATAATTTCATCACACGTAAAGATCGAACGACTTCTCCAAAATCGAAAGCAAAGGGGATCGAAGAACCCTCCCGAGTTCATAGAGACCCTCTTCCCATCGGGACCCGCACGATGGGGACTTCGCCCAAAAAGTCGCGTAACTGGATGAAACAGTTATGTGAGATTCTATATTTCTCAAAGCGTAGCGTCAAGATATATTTCCATCCCTCAACCGCACTGCATCAAGAAAGGCAAGTGTTTCCAGCCAGGAAGCCATTCCAAAACCCCAACCTCTCCTGGAAAAGTACGATTGATAAATAAAACTGGGGACTCCTAACCACTGTTCATATGGAGGGTGTTCAATTTCACAACACGCTGATTGACACAGCCGCTCCGCTTCCACATCCTCCGGCAACTGCTCCGCTTCAACGTTCGCTCTAGTAGTCGCTCCACCTTAGTGTTCTCTCCATAAGCTGCTCCAGGATCTGAAACCGAAGCTTCAACATTTGGCTCTTTAAGTCTCAATGTTTTCTCCAAGAGCCAAAGCCGCTTCAACGCCACTCCTTCCTGCAAAGGGTCATGCCAGCACACTCACCATCTCAAGGATTATGGTCAAAGCCAGACAATCTTCTTAGTCATGGCCACCTTTTGATCTATCCCCCAAAACTCGTGATCATGGGCGGTTTGCTCGCTTACGCATCCAGCCAATCCTTTTACTCCCATGGATGCCCATGCAATTCCGGCCAACCTACTTTGTTCCAATGACAATGTAATCTCGTCTGATTACATCTACTACCAAGAACTGCTACCGCTCATTTGTGGATACCGGATAGAGCTTCACCGCAGCATCAATCACTACAAATCCATACTTGGGGACTGAGGATTTACACGGAATCCTTTCACTATCAAAGACTCATCAGAAAACTCCAGGGACGCGGATGAAACATTTTTCTGAAGAAACAGAAGGAGCCACACGTGGCATCCAGAAAAGTATAATAAGCTTGCATCAAATCCCGTGGACGTGGATTCAAGGCGATGCAATGAAATTATGCTACACATTGGGACTACCAACATGGGACGCTTTCACTCCCCTCAACCTGGTTGTTTCTAATTTCAACATCATCACCGGCCGAAGTTTTATGCAAGAATTTCTCAACATGAAGCCGTACATATGCACTGAAGACTCCAAAAGCACGCCATAGAGATACATTCACATATTCGGCCATGACCATCGGATCAAACGAAAGTATAACTGAGGACTGTTCAGCGCGTCCCATTCCATATGATAGTCCAAGATTCAGAAGCTGGTTCGAAGGATGTCTCTTGGAACAAAGTGCTTGAAGACCTGATAGCAACGACGAAAAAATGTCTCCCAACTCATCTATTTCAAATTGTGTCTTCGGAAGATTTCTACCATACAATCATCCACAACATATCATCATCGCGATCAGAAGATCGAGACAATGAACAACCTAAAGTCAAGGATGGACGACAACGCAACAACAATATCCAAGATTAGCGCTGACATGATCGTCGCCGAGCATGTATTTCATCCATTCATCCCAAGAATGCAAATGGAGTTTTAGTAAATTTTGGAATCCATTGGAGAGACACGCACGAAAGCACGGATCTAGACGAACAACAAAAGAGGGTTGATACCTCTTTTCATGCGACAGAGTTTCTAGAAATTAAATAGAATGAAGACTCCTTCTTGCTCCATGAACGAGAATAGATGACTGGGCGCGACTATACCACTCGGGCCCGCAACTTCCCTCATGAATTCTTACTGAGTTTCACTGTCGGGCCGTTTTCACCTCCTAGACAAGCTCAAAACATAAATATTCTCGCGTGAGGGGATAGGAAATTCTTTTCCGGTCAGATGGAGGGGCGGACCATCAAAATCCAAGTTCGTACGAGAATTCTACAACAATAGGAGCGTTAATTAGGGTTTCAGAATGCCAAACCATAATTTAGACAAAGTTGTGCC
Source organism: Papaver armeniacum (assembly GCA_023531295.1). NCBI lineage: Eukaryota > Viridiplantae > Streptophyta > Magnoliopsida > Ranunculales > Papaveraceae > Papaver > Papaver armeniacum. Next base: position 35,164 of record JAJJWW010011749.1, on the reverse strand, counting down.
ATCACCACCATTTGATAGCCGAAGTTCCAAATATCATCACCATTTACACCATTCCAAGCCGACCAATGCCGATGGATCCATTCCAAGCCGACCAATGCCGACGGCTCCATTCCAAGCCGACCAACGCGAGCGCTCCCTGCCTGCCGACCAACGCTGCGCTCCCATTCCAAGCCGACAGCCATCTCACCACTCCACGGTGCACCACCACCGCATGATTTGTGAAAAGCCGCCAACACGGGAAGCATAAACTCTCTTTACCTCTCAAAAAGGTTAGCCGGACTTTCCTGACCATCTTTTCATGACTTATTGTTTAGATCTCTGTCCTATCATGTCACCATCTTATGCTTACCTCGCAACGCGACTCCCGTTCCGAGCTAAGCAGGGGACTTAACGTTGATGGTGGTTTTTAGCTTAGGGTTAAAATCATAAAACTATGCACCTGACATGACGTCACCATGACCTCTAGCGCATTTATTGACCATTAACACATTTATCGAATCAACCAGTATGCTTACGTAAGAATTACCAGGGTACCTTTTTCTTTCTATGTATCATGTTCCACGGAAGAACCCCTAACATTGATTGACATCACCTGTACAAAACCCTAAAATTCTCATGCTACCGCGCTAAGGCATGCCAGCCATGCAAACCGCACCTTCGTTCCCAGCAGCACCGCGCCAAGGCATGGCAGCCGCACCATATGCCAAACAGCATGCCTAGCCATTGGCCCCACGTACCAAGCCAAGCCGCACCTTGTCTTGGCCCTAGCCATGCTAACCGCACCATGTGCCAAACTGCATGCCTATCCATTGGCCCCACATACAAAGTCAAGCCGCACCTTGCCTTGGCCCAAGCCATGCCAGCCGCACCATGTGCCAAACGGCATGCCTAGCCATTGGCCCCACATGCCAATCCAAGCCGCACCTTGCCTTGGCCCTACCCATGCTAGCCGCACCATGTGCCAAACGACATTCCTATCCATTGGCCCCACATACCAAGCCAAACCGCACCTTGCCTTGGCCCTAGCCATGCTAGATGCACTATGTGCCAAACAAAGATGCCAACCCTTGGCCCCACACGCCAAGTCGCGCCAAGGCATGCCATGCCCACGCATGCCAACCTAGCCGTGCCACCTTACCGGCCTTCCCTATGCGACTACTAAAACGAAGGCGTGCGACAATCAACGGTCCCCTTCAATTTCAGATCAAATCCTAACTATCCAAGGTTAGCAGACAATGCATGGTAACCTTTGGCCCGAAACCCTAAGTTTGGCCACGCCCAAACCGTGCCAAGGCATGCCAACCTAGCCGCGCCACCTTACTAGCCTTCCCTATGCGGATACTAAAACGAAGTTGTGCGACAATCAACGGTCCCCCTTCAATCCCAGGATCAAATCCTAGCCATCCAAGGTTACCAGACAACGCATGGTAACCTTTGGGACCGAAATCCTAAGTTTGGCCATGCCCAAACCGCGCCAAGGCATGCCATGCCCACGCATGCCAACCTAGTCGCGCCACCATGCCGGCCTTCCCTATGCGGCTACTAAAACGAAGGCGTGCGACAATCAACGGTCCCCCTTCAATCCCATGATCAAATCCCTAGCGATCCAAGGTTACCGTGACAACGCATGGTAACCTTTGGCCCGAAATCCTAAGTTTGGCCACGCCTAAAGCGCGCCAAGGCATGCCACCTAGCCGCCCCACCATGCCGGGCCTTCCCTATGCGGCTACTAAAACGAAGGCGTGTGACAATCAAAGGCCACCCTTCCACTTTAGATGCAAATCTTAGCCGTCCAAGGTCGCCACTAACGCATGGTAACGTTTGACCGAATGCCAAAACCCTAATTTTGGACGTGCCTAAACTATGCCTCCTCGGGCCCGCAACCTCCTGAATTCTTCCTGAGTTTTACTGTCGGGCTTTTTGCACCTCCCGAACGAGTTCAAAACCGAATATCCCCACGTAGGGAGATAGAAATTCTTTTCCGGTCAATTTGAGGGGCGGACCGTCAAAATCCGAGTCCGTACGAGAATTCTATAGCGATTCTAGTAAGGGCGCTAATTGGGGTTTCTAAAACGAAGGCGTGCGGCCATCAACGGTCTCCCTGCAATCTCAGGAGAAAATCCTAGCAAGGTTACCAGACAACTCATGGTAACCTTTGACCCAAAACCTTAGTTTGGACACGCCAAATCGCACCAAGGCATGCTATGCCAATGGCATGCCAACCTAGCCGCGCCACCATGCTAGCCTTCCCTATGCGGCTACTAAATTGAAGGCATGCGACAATCAACGGTCTCCCTTCAATTTCAGGAGAAAATCCTAGCCGTCCAAGGTTACCAGACAACGCATGTGGTAACCTTTGACCCAAAGTCTAGTTTGGCCACGCCAAACCAGGCATGCCATGCCAATGGCCTGCCAACTTTGCCGTGCTATCATGCTGGCCTTCCCTACATAGCTATCAAAAACGGAAGCGTGCAACGATCATCGGCTACCTTTCCGCTTAAGATACAAAATCTCGACCGTCGAAGGTCGCCAAGCTAGCAAGTCTCCCAAGCTCGACTTGCCAGGCAACAACCATGTTACATATTTTCACGAAAACATTCGAGACATCAAACCACAACCGGGGGATCTTCTTTGGGTTTTGGTTTGGCGGTTTACGCGTGCGGCGTACATTACGCCCGTAATAAGAAAGTGTAATAAGGATGAAGCGGTTAAGTAAATAGGAAGTAATGGTGAAACACTTTTCTTTATGGAACATCAATTCCATGCGTTAACGGTTACCACCTCCTCCCATTTACTCACCCATTATTCCATTCCTTAATGAGACCAGAGTACGTTTCACTCCGACTCGTATAAATAGGTCTTACCTATTTCCACAAAGAAAAACGAGCTCGGTCAAGGATCAGACAACACTCAGAAAAACATTTGGCTAAGCTCTCCCTTCTGTTAGCTTCCCATTTTCTGATACAAGTCGTGAAACCACTACTCTTCCAAAATCAACCTGTTCTCAACACTTTCTTCGCTTCCCTCCCCAAAACCAACCCATTCTCCTCCTCTTTGTGACCGAAGCAAGTATGGAACGGCCATTTCTTGGTTTAGGCTGGATTTGTACAGATTGATCTCTCGAATCTAAAGTACTCCCGTGCAGTATATTGTTTAGGGTCTAAATTCGTTTCTCACCCACACACCCGAAATTACCAAAATCGGTAGAAACCATTTTCGCCCTCAAATAATCGCCTACTGCAACAACCGGGGGATTATAGCCATTAATAACATATACCCATGATTGAAAATCACGCGCTTGAAGAAACGCACGCATATCAATTTTCTACCATAACCTACAAACACAGACTTATGAGGTATTAAACGTGTTTACATGCTCTGATACCAATTGAAAAAACGGGGGTCTAACAACCACACCCAATATTTCTCTTAGCAATCTGTATGGACAAAATCCAATATAATTTTGAGAGAATACACTAGACAGTCAGACTCAATCTAAAGAAAAGTATATCCAAGAGTTCGTATCTCTGTTTCACAATGTAATCAGCAAATCAAACAAATATAAATCCGTGAGCCTGATTATTATGTGAAACAACTTGAATGGTACGAAAGACCAATGTTCAAGTGTCAATCAATATAATCAACATTCAAAGGTTGGATTCCTAATTGATTGATCTTACGCACAACTTGTGATATTTTAATTATATAAAAAAATATAATGCGGAAAAGAAATAACACAGACACCAGAAGTTTTGTTAACGAGGAAACCGAAAATGCGAGAAAAACCCTGACCTAGTCTAGATTTGAACACCACACCAGATTAAGCCACTATGCATACTAGCCTACTACCAAGCTAACTTCGGTCTCGGAATGTACTTGAGCCCTAATCAATCTCACACCGATCAAGGTATAGCCACGTTCTTCACGTCTCTTGAACCACACCAGATTCTGCGCACTTGATTCCCTTAGCTGATCTCACCCAAAACTAAGAGTTGCTACGACCCAAAGTCGAAGACTTGATAAAAAAAATCTTCACATAGAAAAGTATATTGAATTGACAAATCTGTCTCCCACAGATATACCTATGAGTTTTGTTCCGTCTTTTGATAAATCAAGGTGAACATGAACCAATTGATATACCAGACTTATATTCCCGAAGAACATCCTAGAAATATCAATCACCTCACAATAATCTTAATCGACAGCAGAAATTCACGGGAATTATACTTCTGCCAGTACGTGTACGTGTACGCATACTTAGCTCCCGGACTTCCATCAACCAACCAGTATGCGTGTACGGGTACGTATACTATGGTTCCCGGTTTTGGACTTTAAACAAATGTGAATACACAGTATGTTTATATCCAATCATGGTTACATGTTCTAAACTCTCATTTCAATCATTGAAACATTCTTGGAAGACGACAATAGTTGTATCACACAAACTATTAGCTTCAAAGCAATTTTCAAATGATCGAATGATCAATACGAAACATTTCGAGTCTACATCAAATGACTGCCTCACACAAATCATGTAAGATGTTACAAGGCGATTTTCACATGATCGTCTTTTGACTTGCGTCAAGAATAAAAGATGAACTTGGTTAAATCGAAAGCTTACCAATACATATTTGAAGAACTAAATATGCGAGATAAACTTGGCTCGAAATACCAAATGTGTATAATTGAAGTCTATATAGAAATACGACTTTTTGTCTCAAATAGGAGATAGAGTAGATAGACTTTTGAGTGATATATGAGTTCAAGTCTCCACATACCTTTTTGTTGATGAAGTTCAACAAGTTCCCTTGAGTAGTTCTTTATCTTCATTTGATGAACGCCGTGGAGTCTAAAGCTCAACTACACTTATTATCCTAATCCGAGACTTAGCTATAAGTAGACTAGAAATCAAGACTTATAGTTTTGGCAACTAAACTTGACAAACAAGCTTGAGATATCAACACTTGCGAGTTCGACCGAGCAGTGCTCTAACAAAATCTTCTTTCAAAAAATCCCAACTAACGGTAAAAAATTCATAGGAAAACCATCCTACCTGGAAGCACGGTTAACTCCCAACTCCTTAATTGCATTCGTGACCTTCTCTTCACTAAAAGGATTCTCCAACAAAACATTCGCATTCTCATCAATACGCTTTAGACACATGTTTTTGATTCTTGGGCGGTTGTTAGAAACTTCTTTAAATGCTAACTCGAAGTGATTTGCAATCCCCGTCTTTATCTCTTCTTTGTTGCCGGTCCATCTACCATTAATACGAAGGTTGTTGATGTTGTTCAAAGCTCTATGACCCCTTACCACTCTATGAAAATGTTTGGTGTTTCTATCGCCATCTCTAAAGTATCTAATTCTCGACTTTTGCCTCATCAATATGCTTTGGCGACGATGAGCACATCAAATTCCACTTTAGCCGTCACAAGCATGTCTTCTTCAACTTCGGTTAGACCCCTACCATCGAGATCTTCTAATTCTTTCAACTTGATAAGTGTCGAGTCGATGGCCCTTGCAATGCTCCCAAAAACATCTCTATTCCAGTCCTTCAATTTCTCCTTTAAAGCATTTAACTTCTTTGAAAAACATGCACCCACTGTACCTATAAAAGAAAAGGACTCCCACCATTCTTCCATTGAAGGGACTATGTTAGTACCTTCAAGTCAAGCTAATTGAAATCGAAAAGGGCAAGCGCCCCAATCCGAGTATGATAAACATAATTCAATAGGAAACCTCTCTATTTTTCTAGCCCCTTGCTCTTCATATGTCATGGTCGACGTATTTTTGACCTTTCATTTTCCAAGTTAACACTTCATTTAACTCGACGAATTTTCTCCCAAGGGGTGATCATGGGTAAATCGATATCTTCTTTTAAAAATCTCTGGGATTATGACGAGGGTTCAATTGATATATTCTTTAAGAGGATCATATTTTGAATAAATCAGCATTAGTACTTAGTGAGGGTCAAACAAATTAATAATTTGAGGACTTGTAATTAATGAAGACATGACAAGTCAAGGTGGCTTTCCGATACTTATAAATGATAATGAGAACCTAGGACCTACCTATGTGTACAAAACTGTAGTTAACAACCAAATCATTATCACTCTGTTCACTTTTAAATTATTGCATTTTTTTTTTAAATAGATAAACAGGAAACCCCAATGTTACAATAAGAATCCGAAACAAACAAGGTTAAACACTAAGTAATTCCCATATCGAATACTGTAACCCGAATCACGTATCCCGAATCCCATAACCTGAATCTCTATCGGACCATCAGAACGTAACTGTAAACCAGTAGCAGAACGTAACATTAAACCAATATCACCCATCTTTACGGGGAGAATTTGAATCGATGATGCATGATTCACAGCTCAAATAAGAACATTTTTAATCAACACCTGATAGAACTCACTTCCAAAAGAAGAGGAACCATAAGTTTCATCATGAAACTCATCTTCTACGGCTGGTACAAAGAAAATTCGCCGAAGAACTCGCCGGAATTTTATTTCCCACCGGAGTAGACAAAGATCAACTTTAAATTATTGCATCAAAATTAAGTATTCCATCTCCAGCTTATAGACGGAATTGTTTTTGCTCGTCCCGAATAACTAATAGCAGCACAACCAACTGCCGTTACAAATATGTTTTCCGAGTCGCTCACACCATAAAACATGGCTAAGAACTATCATAACGACCATTTATTCGTGTTGAGGATTAGTCCCACATTGCTAACCTTCCTAAACTAGATCCTTCTTATATGCATGAGGGCCTCTCCACTCATTGCCAATTGATTTTGAGTTGGAAGCCCAATTACTAATGTTTCTTCCGCGGACAAAACAAAATGGGCATGGTGGGGACTGAGAATAACATATCAACAAACAAAATGGGCTGGGTGGGGACTGACAATAACATATCAACAACTTTAATTGGAATATTTGAATTTTCAAGTATTCGTTGGCATCAACTAATTGAAATTTTCAGTTTAATGATCTCATCCCAATAAAGAAAAGCTTAAACATTTTTAGTTAATGATTACCTATTCAACTGCATAAGAATATAACAATAGCATAGTTTGATGTTTAAAGATCTCATCGCTAAACTAAATTTCACGGTGAAATTATTCCGATCATCGACAATTATTAAGGGAAACTTAAGAGAGAAATCTAGCAATGGACATGGATGGAATAGAGCATAAGATGGTAGTTGTAAATGGCATAAACATGCACGTAGCAGAGAAAGGAGAAGGGCCAGTTATTTTGTTTCTTCATGGTTTCCCTGAGCTTTGGTACACATGGAAGAAACAGATTATTGGCTTAGCTTCAATGGGATACAGAGCCGTGGCTCCTGACCTTCGCGGTTACGGAGACACAGATGCACCATCATCTTTCACCAAGTACACAACTCTTCACATAGTTGGTGATCTCATTGCTCTAATTGATTCACTTGGCCTAGACCAGGTTTGTTTATGTTTAAATTCATTTGAAGCCGCACTGCTCTCTTTTGAATTCTGTCATAATGGTCGCTCGTCTGACTATCTAATTGCGATTTCCGAGTATAAAATTGTAGGTGTTTGTCGTTGGACATGACTGGGGTGCAAGTATTGCCTGGGCACTTTGTTTATATCGTCCTGATCGAGTAAAGGCATTGGTTAACATGAGTATCGCCTTTACTCCACGAAACCCTTCAGCTAAACCTACCGACAGACTGCGAGCTGCCTTGGGAAATGAATATTACATGATCCGATTCCAGGTTTACTAATTGCTCTTGTTTTTATATTTATTTTTTGTAAATCTGGTTATGATTCCTGTATCTGACATGTTTCCGACATGAATTTCCGGTAAATTTGTGCAGGAACCTGGAGTAATGGAAGCTGACTTTGCTACGGTTGGTGCTGAAGATGCTGTTAAAAAACTTCTAACTAGTACGAGTCCAATGATACCTACAGATATAGGGTTATGGGTTCCACCAAACACTGAAATAACCTTGCCCTCATGGCTATCTCAAGAAGACGTTGATTACTACGCAACCAAATTCGGAGAGAAAGGCTTCACTGGAGGACTTAACTACTACCGGTCTCTTGATCTGTATGTCAATTCAACTATTTCACTGTCCCAAAATAAATTTTTTTTTTTTTTTGATCGGTCAATAGGAAAGGATTTATTGAAGAAAAAATGCACTTAAGGGGTACCCTAAAAAGGAAACCGATTTTTGGAAACGATCACCCAAAGAAAATGAAGAAAAACAAAGAGGCAATTGAGAACAATAGAAACAAACACCAATCGACACTTATCCAACTCAAGGCGGCCGATAGAAATACGGAGTTGTCAATGTATTTGGTTGCATGCACACACTAAAATAATTCTTATGCTTAAAAAGATATCTATTGGCTTGCATGCACACACTAAAATGTATTTGGTTGTTAATGAATGCAGGAACTGGGAGTTGACTGCAGCATGGTCCGGAGCAAAAGTGCATGTACCTGTTAAGTTCATCGTTGGGGAAAATGATCTGAGTTATAATAACGCACCTACAAAAGCGTACGTACACGGAGGTGGTTTCAAGAAAGATGTTCCACTCCTTGAGGAAGTAGTTGTAATGGAAGGAGTTGGACATTTCATTAACTTGGAGAAACCAGATGAAATCAACAAACATATTTCTGATTTTTTCGGCAAGTTTTGATTGTAACTTGTGAATGTGTGATATGAACATTGTCTTGTGTCAAATAATCTTATATTCATACTTATTGTACACCACTAATACAGAGCCCAGCCCCAAAACGAACGAAGATTGCTACTTTCTGAATCATGTCCTACACTCCAATGTATCAAATCAAGAACACATACGCCAAGGGAATTAAAACCCAGAAAACCATTACACTGTTCAGTTAATTTTAAAGCTTTCCAATGACACCATACAAGGTACAATCCAAAGCCTCCATATGTTTGTCTTCAGCACAGGAAAGTAAACTGCCTGCAACAATCTATTGTTTCAACCTCTCCAGTTGATGTCGCTGAGGAATGTCCCTGTCTTGATATGATAAAAAAATCTAAATTCTTTTTGAAGTAGTACATATTCATCAGTTCCTAAAAAAAAAAAAAAAAAAAATACTAGAAATAAGAAAAATAATACCTTAAACATGGAATTCCGACTTACATCAAGAGATGCGATGAAATTTGACTGTGATTCTTGCACTGCAGTTGAAACAAAAGAAGCCAATTAACGAGAGGAGAAGAAACAAATAAAAAAGAAATGATTTTCAATTTTTATTAGATCTGAAAAAAACAAAATCGGAGATGAGAATGAAAATAATAATTACGACTGAGAAGAGAAATCGTTGTGCTAGTGTCTTTTCGCTGTCGTTGATCGTCGATATCCAAATCCATGACCAGCAGTCGGCGGAGGTGGTTTTGAGGTTCCGAGTAGTCTTAAAAAAATGAAGAGAAGGAAGAGTTCAAGAAGGAAACCCTAATAGTAATAGATAAGACGCGTTTAAATAGTGTAGGTGTAGCCAAGTGTAGGGTAAATAGATAAAAAGGAAATGAAAGGAAGTTAATTACACTTTGGTTACACCTTTTACATCACTGGGAGATATATAGAAGTGCTGTGGAGCATTTCTTCTGCGACCGCACCTATACATGATGCAACGAAAACGCATTGACAAAATTCAAGGGAGTTGGTTAGAGGCGAAGCCAGAAATCTGTCTATATATGGGAAGAAAAAAATAGTTAATGATAGCAAAAGGAGAAAAATAGGATTGAGATATGGAAAAAATAGTTTTGGACGGGCAAAGTTGGACTTGGGAGCTAGGCAGGGTAGACAACTGCCTACCCTTTCCGTGGGTTGGCTCTGCCACTGGAGTTGGACTAGAAAGTAAGAATGCAAGTGTTTTGTTTGACTGTTTATGTTTTTGGTTTCTAATCTCCTACTTCTAGGGGTGAACATTCGGCCCGTAATCCGCGGATTTAACCAGGACCAACCATTCATTTGCGGATGGATGCCCGAACAATTCGTTAATGGGTTGGATGCGGATGGAATTTTTGAAATCCAACGGATAACGGATCGGGCCCGAATGCAACCTTGAAAATCCGTTGGCCATCCATATCCGTTAAATTAAGGGCATTTATATGGATCTAGAAAATACTATAGATCATTTAGGAATTTTTAAGATGTTTGCTTGGGGTGTTGTACATGACATTTTTATATTTGTAAACATATATATATATGATATGTATAGGTTTTATAAGGAGTCATTTGTGTTAGCTTTATTTTCTTTACTATAAATTTTAACTAAAACAAATCCATTGGATTATCCGCATCCAATCCGTCCATCCGTGTATCCATTGGATACAAATCCGTTGGATATGGATTGGATGTGGATGCCAAATTTAAAATCCGTAGTGCAATGGGTTGGATGCGGAGGAGGCTAAAACCGGTCCATACCGGCCCATGCTCACCCTTACTGCTACTTCACACCAACGCAAATCTGAATCACCTTTTTTTTTGTGTTAGATAATCGAGGTTAAGGGGCCCAACCCAAAAACATAAACACAAAATTTTAGGGAAAAACAAAAACAAATACAAAAACAAAAAGTTATAGACTAACTACGAGAATATAATTTCGCCTCTTTATCCTCCAAAATTATGTCACATAACTCGGTATAATTTTTTTTTATGCTCACTTCCATCTATTTGATAGGAGGATGGTAATTCGCGAGTAAATTCACACCACCTCTATTTGTTTTCCTATTGATATGGGTATCAAAACTTCAAAAAAATATCTCAATTTGTTTGCTTTACGCCATGTAAGTACACTTATTTATCTCCCTCACCACGTGTATTAGCAAAGCCCACGTGGAGGCCACGTCATAAAAGTAGATGACACGTAGGGGCATCCATAGGATCTAGACGGCGTGCCATCTGTCAAGTTCAACGGTCGAAGATGAAGGAGCATCAGAGGGAGGTATCCCCACGTAACACCAAAGAGCTACTCTGCTACACTTTACCTCATCACGAGGTGAGGCATAATCAACGGCTGGGGAAGGTCCAACTGACACGGACGTGACAAGGGAAGACTGACACCGCCTGGCGCGGACTGGACCGCCCCAACCACTCGCATTTAATGCTGCTCAGGGGGCACGTGTCAGATAACCAACGGAGAGAGCAGGGGCTGGTCAGCGTAATGAACATAGAAACATTAGAAGGCGCGGAATGACAAGGAAGTCCGCGGACTATGCACAGAACACAAGAAGATAAGACCTCAACAACTCTTTTCCAAGGGACCCACCTAAATTAGCTATATATATACGTCCCTTCCAAACATGAATAAGGGGACACGAGGAGAGAACTAGAGAATAGGAGAGAACTAGAGAATAGGAGAGATCAGAGAGAGAAGTAAGTATGAACACCAACCTATGGGTTCGATAAACACAGTCTTGCGACTATTCTTGTAACCATTTATTACATAGTGAATACCCCCAGATCCGTGGATGTAGGCCTTAGTGCTGAACCACGTAAATCATTGTCTCCTTTACATTTAGCACTCGTATATCTTCATTCCTTAGATCTATTATTGATAGATGTTGATGAGATCGTGACAAACCCGCGGGGTTTGGAATCAATGAATCAACCTCTATCTATGTATTTGATATTCATAACTTAATGCGTGTATTCAATTCATGCGATGATTGTTTGCGAACATGGGAATGCCTACGTGATTTCCGTGTTCACAATATGGCGCTAGAAACAGATTTATTTCTTCGTATGGCTTTATAGCTTCTACCTCAAAAAATTTTACTTAGAACATAGACACAGATCCGTGTTTAAACTCATTTTTTCGCACATATCGTATTCTTTGTACTTTCTACCTACAGATCTGGTCTTTTACACCCTAAAACTAGCGGATCTGTGTTTTGGGCTATTTTTCGCACATATTTATGTCCATTACATTTACTACCAACAAATCGGGCGTTGTATAACTTCTAACCAACGGATCTATGTTTTAACTAATATTTCACACATAATTTCCACCAATAGATGCTGGATTTTTCTTTTTTTTGCAAAACAACAACCCATGGACCTTATCCCAATTAATTCCACACATCCGTCTTGTGTTTTTCATATCATTCGCTAAACCGATAGCCAGAATACAATCTTTGCCAACTAGAAATCGAATTCATGAAATCAAGTTTGAACTAACAGCTATACCCGTGCACTCTTTGTCTCGGTTTACCTCCATGCTCTATCTTAGAAAATATTACAATGGAAAAGAACAAAGATACGGGGAAGACAAAGGTACCTTCAAAAGAGGCGCCTAGGACTACGCCCAGTAGTAACGAGGAGCAAATAGAAGGGCGCAGGACTCACAGCCGGGGACAAGACGCAGAATGGAGCGGAAAGCACATTCCTTTCAGATGCGGGCATCATTGCAATGGAAGCAAAGAAGGCCGCGGCGGCAAAAGCTGCTACACCTAACGAAGGAACTTCTCAAGTGGTCGCCTCCAAAGTGACAGCTACAACCAGGGCCTAATGAACCTCGACAAGCGATAGCGAGAATCGGTAATCAGAACCTTCCTTACGGGATGCCGCGAGACTAATGAACAAAACCCACAACCGCACGCGGGATCCTACGGAATGATCGAACCGGGTAGGCGGCTAGTAGAGGAAATCAACACCCGCGGCCCCAGAGGACAAGCTCGAGTGAGATAGGAACAAATCGGGAATCAAACCGATCTGCGCTTGATTTTAGCGCAATTAGAAGAGCTAAAAAGGAATCGGCGGACATACGCGGACGCGGTGGCCTTACTAGCCCAAGAGAACCGGCAATTAAGAGAGAAGATCCTCCAAAGCGCGGAGCTAGAGAATCGGCGGGGACGAGGCTAACTCGGCGGTACAAAATAGAGGCAGGAGGATGATCCTCGAAAACATACCTGCGGTAATCAATCAAAGAGGAATACCCCAAAGAGGTGCGCGGAATAATAGAAGGTCGACCCCGGACTACCATCCGGACACTTCGAGACTACTATGATGAAGAGGAGGCGACGACGTCACAACCTACAAGGAAGACGCGGTCTTCCATTCGGGAAAACCACTGTTTGGCAATGGAGAGTCTTCGGCGCGAAATGCTAGCGAGATCAATCAAATCAAGACCATGCAAGGAGGTGGAAGACTAGAACGAGGTCATGAAGGAGGCCAACACTACCCCACTAGCACGGCATTTGGCTACGGCTACCATACCAGCGAAGTGTCCGGTCCCATCCTTTGAGTGTTACGACGGATCCACGGATCCATTGCCCATCTACGATATTACAACGGGGTAATGGCCAGATGGGACCATGACGAAGCTTATACTTTGCGGATACTTTCCTTCAAGCACGAAAGGATCCGGCGTTATCTTGGTTTGATAACCTCAAGCCGGGATGCATTGATTCGTATGATCGGCTCAGCGAAAAATTCTTGGCCACCTACATGTATAACAAGGTTGTGAACACGGGGATGGACAAGCTCTTCTCGCTGCAATCAAATATAAGGAGTCCATTCGAGAATACACGGATAGATGGCACAAGATATGTCAAGCCATAGGACATGTGGACCCGTGGTGAGTATTAACTGTTACAAATGGGGACTTGACGGGATGAGCCCATTGTTTGTCGAAATCCACGGCACCACCCCAACCACGAGAGGAGATTTGAGGATAATCATCGAAAAACACGCGAGGTTGGAAGAAATTCAAAGAGAGAACCCAAGAGCACGAGGCTCAACGACCTCCACGGACAAACTCATGGAACAAGCTAACGAGATCCAGCGGACACGAAAGGATCATAAAGATGACCACAAAAGGAGTGGTAGAAAATTTGAAGACCGGGTCTACACGAAACTCAATACCCAGCTACGCACGCATCTTAAAGGAAATCAAGGACCGCGAAAACTTAGGCGGCCTGGTCTAAGGGAAGCAACCACCGGCCTCGGAGGAGTCCAAAGAGTCTTGTGATTTCCACTTTGCTTCTACGGGCATCCAACGAGAGAAGTGCAAAAATCTCAAGATAATGATACAAAAGGCGATAGATGCAGGGGATCTCAAAAACTACGTAGAGAAGGCTGGGGCGGAAGAGCGAGCCAAGCGCGACAAAGCGAGTCCAATTGCCGGGAGGGTGTCGCACACGAATACTATATCTGCTCGGAAAACAAAGAACCAACCTAAGCTGCACAAATAGGGAAAAGATTGAGGAAGCAATTTGAAGACTATTGTGAGCTTTACAATTTAGACGGAAAAGAAGTGGAAGAGCACGAAGAATGGATGGACGCACCTCTAACCTTGAGGCCAAGGACATTGAGGATGACATGGAAGATCACAACGATCCTTTGATCCTCACTTTGCCAATCGCGAGGATGCAACATAAAGAAAATCCTCATTGATGGAGGAGCTCCGTAAATGTCATGTTTTACGATACCTTCAAACGTATGGAACTTAATGACGAGCAACTCTTGACCTCGCACTATACCATCTATGGGTTCAATGGTACGGCTCTGAAGCCTCTCGGGGATATTATTTTGCGGGTAGACGCGGTCCCATGAAAGTTGACGCTCGCTTCGGTGTGGTGAACACGCCTTCACCCTACAATGCCATTATTGGACGAAAATGGGTCCACAAGCTTAAGGAGTCGCATCCACCTACCATCAATACCTTAGGTTTCCTACTCCTTTAGGGGTAATGGAGATCGGGGGTGATCAAGTTTCCGCAAAGGAATGCCGGGCAATGCAAATACAACTCAACAATGAAGAAGATGAGAAAGAAGAACCCGCGGGGCTCGGAACAAGGCAACATCCAAAGACAAAGCCATCAATGAATACTTGGACGGAACCTCGGGGAAGAGCTTGTCCAAGGGGAACTCCATAGGAAACCGGAAGCATCAACATCAGCGCTAACCGGGATACTCTCGCGAACAAAGAATCCGAGCCTACCAAATAGCAATTAAAGAAAGTTCCTCACACTGGGGAACCAAAACCCACATTCACATCCTTGGAAGCGGTGAAGGAAGTTAACATAGGAACGGAGGAGAATCCAAAGAAGATCAAGATAGGAACTCTAATGGATGAAGAAACGAAAGCCTCGCTGGTGAAACTACTAAAAGAATACGCGGACATCTTCGCGTGGAAACTATCAGACATGCGGAATAGACCCAAAAAGCGTACAACATGAAATTGCGCATTAAACACAGCACACCCCGGTAAGACAAAAGATACGAAAGGTGGCTACGGAATATCACAAAGCCGTAGAAACGGGTGCGAAAGCTATTGGAGGCTGGTTTCATAAAAGAAGTCAAATATCCTACTTGGATCTCTAACATGGTAATAGTACCAAAGAAGAGTGGTGGGGTCGAGAATCTACATCGACTTCACTAACTTGAACAAAGCGTGCCCCAGGGACGGTTATCCACTACCCGGCATTGATCAACTAGTCGACGCGGTAGAAGGATACGAAGAGCTATCATTCATGGACGGATACTCGGGTACAATCAACTATTTTTAGCGAGAAGAAGATCAACAACATACGGCATTTTACACACCCCACGGCCTATATTGCTATGTGAGGATGCCTTTCGGACTCCGGAACGCGGGAGCAACATACCAAAGGATGGTCGATGCTATTTTTAAGCCATGGATTGGAAAGACCTTGGAGGTCTACGTTGATGATATGCTCGTAAAAAGCGAGATTGAAGAAGAACCATCACCAAGACTGAGGGACATCTTGAAGCCATGAGAGAACACAATATGAAGGTAAATCGGAAAAGTGCACCTTCGGAGTAACATCCGGAAAATTCCTTGGGTATCACGGTGACAAAAAGGGGCATTGAAGTAGACCCGCAAAAATCCGAGCCATAGTAGACATGCCATCCCCAAAGAACCTAAAAGAAGTACAAAAACTCAATGGATCCCTAGCGGCTCTAGGAAGGTTCATCTCGAGATCCTCGGATAAATGCAAACTCTTTTTCAACATACTAAAGAAGGGGGCGAAATTTGAGTGGACTACGAGAATGCGAAGAAGCCTTCCTAGGCATCAAACAATATCTAGCGGAGATCCTATCCTTGGAAACCGACCACTGACGAAGTCTTGGCATTATACATTGCGGCAACGGACGATGCGGTAAGCGCCGTCTTGATCAGGACCCACACAAAGGAGGAGCGCCAATCTACTATGTCGGCAAGACCACAATTCCGCGGAAAGAAACTACACAAGAATCGAACAAGCGATTTTAGCCATCGTATGGTCTACCTTAAAGGCGAGGACGTACTTCTTAACACATGACATACGTATCCCATGTCGAGCACCCTTAGAAGCAATCCTCAAAGGGGCGGGGAAAGGTAGGACGCATAGCAAAATGGAGCACGTACCTCGACCAATTCAACATCCACTATGAGCTTCAACACTCTCGAAATCGCAAGTGTTAGCGGACTTCCTAAGCGGACCTACCTCTGGACAACGAAGAAGAGGTGCGCATACAAGGATGGAGGGCGCGGGCGCTCCGAAAATAGAAAAGCAAAAAGAACCAAATAATATTCTTGAGCCGGTAAACCCACGACAATGGGAGGTCTTTGTCGACGGCTCCAAAAATAGAGAGGGCGCGGGGATAGGCATTGTCATCACCACACCCAGGGGATAGGATCGTGCACGCATTGATTGGAATTTGAAGGCCATACAAATAACATCGTAGAATACGAAGGAGTGGTCCATGCTCTCACGCTTGATAATTGAAATGGGGATACAAGAAGTGCGGTTGACAAGTGACTCACAACTAATCATACGACGAGATAGGCTACGAATACAATGTGTATGATGAGACACTAATGGCATACATGGCTCTAGTGCAAACGTTGGTTTCCCAAATACCAAAAATCAAGTTCCGACATATGCGTAGGAAGGAGCTCGAGCACGCGGATGCCTTGGCATACATATCGACCATGCTCAAGAACGAGGATGTCAAAGCAATCAAGATAACAAGGGTGTACGAACCATCCGTCAAACCCCAAGAGATGTGCGCGGCTAACCAACGCAAGCCTAGGGAGGAAGATATCTCGATGATGATATCGGAGAGCACATAATCGACGACTTCCCGGAACGATGACATCATCGACAAGCGGATGAGGGCGACGATTACGATCGGGGAAGAAGATTGGAGAATCGAAATCCATTCTTTCCTTGAGGAAGGGAAACTCCCCAGGGACACCAAACAGGCTAGAAAAGTACAATCCATAGCAGGGATGTACGAGCTAAGAGACGGAACCTTATACAGAAAGTCATTCCTCGGGCCACTTCGTCGCTGCTTGTCCGTCCAGGACATGCCATCTTGAAAGACATACATAGAGGAGACGCGGGGAATCACAGCGGAATGAGGTCCCTTGCGGATAAGGCAAAGACACGGGGCTACTGCGGCCAACCATGATCCGAGACGCGGCGGCGAGAATGGCGCAAGGTGCGAAGAATGTCAAAGATTTGGCGAGACGAATCCACGCCCCGGTATAAAATTAAACTCTGTGGATAGTCCGTGGCCCTTTGCAAAATGGGGTATCGACATAGTGGGCCCGTTCGTATCGGGGACGGGAAAAGAAGATTCTAATAGTGGCAACGGATTACTTGACAAGTGGGTAGAAGCCAAGGCAGCAAGAATTCGTGATTCGGACGTCTTTACTTTTATTTTTCAAAATATCATTTGCGGGTTTGGCATCCCATGAGAGATAGTTTCCGACAACGGTAAACAGTTGCAAGGAAAGAATATCGACTTCTTTGTTCGACACTTTCAAAATTGAAAAAACAAATCCACCCCATATACCCACGGAGCAATGGACAAGCGAAGCCACGAACAAAACTTTGGCACTTATCCTTAAAAAACAACTAGACGAGTACAAGGGGCGGTGGTGTGAACAATTACATAACGTTACGTGGGCATACGGAACAACTCGAAGATCGGCTACGGGAGAATCTCGTTTTTACTCACGTATGGAGCGAAGCGGTAATCCCCACGGAAATTCTACTACCAACAACAAAGAGGCGAAGCATGGGAGAAGAACCTCACCACGGACATGATGTTGGAAAAGCTCGACGATCTCGAAGAAAGGAGAGAAGCGACACTTGCAAAAAATGGAAAACTACCGTAGCGAGCTAGCCGGAGAATATAACAAAAAAGTGAAACTTAGGAATTTCGTAGAAGGGCGGTATGTGTTAAGGACCATTCCCCAATACCGGCGAGAAAAGAAGTGGGGAAAATTAGCACCAACTTGGGAGGACCCTCGTAATACACGACATCGCGGAAATGGCTCTTACTATTTGCGTAATCTGAAAGGGAAATCCTCATGCATCGGTGGAATGCCAAATATCTCAAGCCATACTACCGTAATCTATCACTGCGTATGCATTTCGAGAAGAAGAAAATTGACTTACAAGTCCACATGTTTCTATCTCGATGAAGGATGTAACGCGCCTTAACTTTTCAATCAATCAAGCTTTCGTCTTCAAGTGTCATATTCTATTCATTACCCACACATTTCAATTTATTCAAAACCCACAACCTATACCATATGAGACACATGTATATACTACTTACACACCCATCGTACATAGGAAGATCAACCAAGGAACGTAGTATGAATGTACATTGAAAACCATGTCACATCTTAATAAAATATCGACACTATCGTTACCCAGTGGATGTAGGCCTTAGGGCCGAACCACGTAAATCATTGTGCGATTACAATTATTAAGAACGGCATTATACTTTAACAAAAGGAATGTCCCGCACAAGCGTGGATCATACCCACCGCAATACATCGGGGAATATCTGCGTAAAGCATACACATGCAATCTCTCGGAACTCCCAGTAAGCGTCTATAAGTGTACGACCGAGGGGTGACTTCCGCGAAGCGGGATACCCAGCAATATTACAAGCCGCGAACTCAATGGAGTATATCCTTGAACGTCGGCGACCCCACCGTTCGAAATCCTCGGCCAAGGAATTAGGCGGACGGGGTGCAAGGTCACAAGACAATTAGGGATATCAACCTACGGAATTGCACGAACAATACACTTTCTCAAATTCCGAGTTCAACATCCTTAGATTACAAACACTATGAAATTAATCATTATATTAACTTGATTTGAAAAACCAATAGATGCGAATTCAACAAAATTCAAAGTCGATTTAAACGCTAAAGTTTGATCTAGTACCACGACATTGATTACAAGCCTAGCAAGAAAAGTAGCAAAAACGCCAAAAGGATAAGCAGCGAGATCAATCCCTAGCATACTAGCTATGATCTGAGAGAAGGAGCATTATCCGCGGGTTTGTCCTTCGGCTACGAAGGAACACTACCACCGGAGGAGGGGCGGAAGAACTGAAGGGGCGCGCGGGCACGGGACGCTCAGTATAATTCTTGTTTAGCCCATGGTTCTTCTTGAGATCCAACTCAATCTCACCAAGAGTCTGTTAATCTCTTCGCTTGGCCCCTTCCGAGCCACGAAGCCTATGGCTACACTCTTCATCTCGACTTGATTTAGGGAAGTGGAAAGATGGTCCACCTTTTGATTGGCTTGTTTGACGTTTCCTCCACGAGACAAGGCCAGACCACGATGGTAATTGACTTGGCCCTCAATTGAACTACCTTAGCACGAGCTTCGGCAAACTTGTCATCCAGCGGCTCGAAGGCTGTCCTTGGAGCTCTGCGGATAGTAGAAAAGAACAATTATAACAAATACAACACAAAGCACACTCGATGACAAAGGCGTATACCTTCACAATGATAAACCGCGGAGTCCGGTAGCCTGCGGCATAATCATATTCATTTGATAACTTATCATAATCTATCTGCGAGAAGATTATGAGCATCTTGACTCACGCTTAGGTCATCTCGAAACATCGAGTTCGAATGATGATATCGATTAACCTCATCATTCTTCGATTCCAAGCCCTTGTTAAGACGATACATAGTCACCTCTAAGTTTTCTCATACTCAACTTTGACGGGCCACATCGGCTCGAGACGCGGATAGAGCATTACTAAGAGCGCGGTTCCATCCTAGCGTCATCTCTTTCCTTGGCAAGGCGTTGCATATAAGCCGCACATCGAGGGATGAGAAGAAGCGCGCTTGCGCGATTCTTCTTCCATGACATTGAGCTTAACTTCTAGAGCGGAAATCGACCACGGGCTTTCTCAAGATTATCTCGCGTCCATAAAAGAGCCCCGTTGAATAAATGACGGTCATGGTTATTTTGGTTTTGCGAGATCTACCAAGCAAAACTTTTTCTTACGCCATTCTTGGCCATAGCATTATGGACATCCGCGCGACGTTCCATTTCGATTCACTCTTGAGTTTTTCAACTAACTTTCGGCAATCGACCTTTTGAATTCTCTCACCCAGAAGCCACATCAACTCGGGGATTCCACCCACTGAGAAGATAGTACGGCGGGAGGGGGAAGAAGAAGATAACTCGAGAACATATAAGGAACATCTAATAATCAAAGAGAAGGAGATGCGGACACAGAAATAGATGAAGAATTCTTCTCAACCACCTTTAACTTGTCCTTGACCGAAAGCTAGCTCGAAGCGGCTTTGCCTCTTCCACGTCCTGCTGCTCCTTGCGCTTTATGACCCTTCAACTCTGCGATTTCCTTATCTTTAGCGAGGCGCGGCTTCAACACTCGAAAGCACCTCTTCACGATGGCGGAGTTTCGCTTCAAGCTTGAGAGACTTAGCCTTGAAGAGCCGGTAAAGATTATGGTTGCGGTACTCACTCCTCATCATCTATTAATCAAAAGGGAAATTAGTTCACATAACACACCTAAGTAAAATCGGGGATAGAGAGATGGGGGCAAACCTCCAATAACCGCTCTTTGGGGATAAGCTGTCTTTGTACCCATCGGCAATAGCCATCATGCCCATAGCAGTGAGGGAGGATTCACCATGAGATCAATCCGTGGCCACAAGATTCTTGTCCCACTCTCCATCTACCACCTCCTCGGGGGTTAGCTCCATATGCCTGCGAGTGAAAGAGTCGAACTCTTTTCCCCTTCAATCACGGGGGCGGGATGCGACACGACAAGCAAATCTTTCTTTTAAGCCAAGCCAAAATAGCATCATCGCCATCCGCGGTTAAAGACCGCGAGAAATCATCGAGGAAGAATCGAGGACTTCCCACCAAGTAAAGCACCGATATTACCTTGCACCAAAGCTCCGCACCCGACGGAGGAAGCGCCAACAAAACCCTCGGATGAACCGCGAAACCTCGGCATCGGATCCAGCGTACTAACCCACCTCACGCGGCTATCTTGAAGAACATCCCGGTCATCACCCGGGAGAAAGCAAATTGAAATCCGAGGCAAGCCCTATAGGCTGCGGCCATGTCAAAAGATTGTCCCGGATAAAACCTTACAAGGAGAACTCACGATAAGTATCCCCATCCTTATCACTACTACCAAGAGCAACTCCCTTGCCCTTGTCTACAACGGCCCGCTGCGGGCCAATGCCCTTGTCCTCTGCGATCAGATTTTCACCAACCTCGACATCCAGCGGCCCCACTTGACTTAACGGCACCACCACCACCAGGCACGATCACCACCACCACCACCAAGTGCCTGATCACCACCACCACCACCAAGTGCATCAATCACCACTACCACCACCGGGGCACGATCACCACTACCACCACCGGTGTTACGATCACCATCACCTCCACCAGGCGCCCCCACCAACAACATTGTTTCCTTCTTGAAAGGGTGGAGAAGTCTCAATCCGCTCTTCCTTATCGGAAACATCATCGTCACCATCCACTGGACTGTTCACATCCTCGAGTGCGTAGAATCTTCGGTGGGAGAATTGACGATTGCTTGGGATTGATCTTTTTCTTTCTAATCACCTGCGAGACATAATGACAATGAAACATAATGATAAAGAGACAATGCTAAAAGAGCCACTTGTATATCCTTTCCTTAGCATAATCAACATTACTTAAGAAAACGAAGGGGCATATGTACGTAGAAAACAAACAACACACCTTAGCAATGTTAGCACTATGCGTAGGAGGGTTAGCATCGGAGATATCTTCATCTTCCGCATCGTCAACATCACGATTGTAAGCAAAATCCATACCTCCAAAACTCATACGCCAAGGGCGTGTGGGCATAACGAGAAGGAGGAGCTTCGCGATAAGGACCTGTCAACGATGGTTGCCAACCATGGGGTCGGGGACCCAACCATAGGCCACGGACCAACAACTTCAAGAACAGTGGCAGACCACTCATAGTCATGATCACGTTTAATTCTCTCATCAGCGGGAATAGGAAGACCTTCAGCACCAGGAACCCTCTCCATTTTGGAATCACTTACCTCGCTCAAAAGGCGAATTTCCCCCTTACTAGCAACAATATTCCGCAGACTCACAGACCACGGCTTACGTGTATTCCTGTTAACATAATCTCAAAGGACTTGTTGAAATTTTCAGGTATACCACCCTTTCTCCTCCTCTAATTTGGGGGTATAGCGGTCATCATCGTTTTCCCTTTGCTACGAAGATAGCATTCTCGGAGATGGCGAAGATAATTTCCTGTCAAGCTACTTTGCACCCCACGGTTATGACTCTTCTTAGCGATATCGCGGATAGACAAAACCCCGTAGTAGAAAATCGTCTGACCTTATACAAAGGCAACATCAAACCAGCCTCGAAAGCACCCACGGTCGTCGATAAATGAAAGGCATCGTCTTGATAATTGGTAACCATCTCATAGGTTATATCTTTATCGGGGCATAAAAGCGCACTTGGAAGTCTTTAGAAGACCATGATTCAATTTGAAGGCTTCAAGATCGATGTGTGCAGTGAACTTCTTGTTACCCAAAGGTAAGGACGAAAGGTAACGAGAAGAGTCATCCTCAAGTAACGTTTCCCTTGAACATCCTCCGAGAACCCGCTACCTTCTTCTTAGGAGGAACTACATCTCCAGAAGATCCTATCTACGAAGCCTTCCTCTTCGGAGGCTGATTCTTAGTTGACTTGCCTGAATTAGGCACAGATGGAGTCAAAGGAAGATTAGTCCGCGGTGGAGGCATGGCGCGAAGAGGCTGCACATCTAGAAGTTCATCGCGCGGATTCTGCTGTCTCTTAGGAGACCCATCCCTAGGACGATTCACGGCATACTTAGACCCCTGCGGCGGATCACCTTTTTTGAAGCGAGGCCTCGACCAGAGGATGAGGATGTTCGTCTATCCAGAGATTACCCCGCGTAATAGGAGCGAGTTTCCGCCCTAATGTTGGAATCCCTCCCGAGGAGATCTATGAGGACTTGACGGAGGAGTTTGATAAGGAACCCGCGGACGATCGGACATATCTGCGGACACAAACGCAAATAGAAGTACAAATAAAGTCGAGGAAGATCGAAAAATGAAAAAATCTCAAAACGACGTGACGTGAGAAAAACCTAGATTTCATCTACAACCATTCAAGCTCTCAAGCTATTACTCAAACACAAAAGAAGAAAAAGAGAATCAAACGTGGCGGTAAAACACGGTCAGTGATGACCATTCTCAAACTCCATGACATGCATAAGATTAAACTCATCATGATTCATCACCATAAAATCAAGAACTCAATAAGGGTATAAATGGCGAGTAAACTAAGTAAAAAATCCTACCTGAATTTCAATAAGCAACGGCTGGCAACGGCAACGGCGACAACGTGGCAGCGGCGAAGTCGGTAATGGTGGCGAGAAAAGTTAAGAAAGACAAAGAAGAAGGTGGAGCGAGAGAATAAACGAGAGAATGTGAATTTAATTCACATTCCTCATCCTTCTCTTTTTATAGGACCAAGAGAAACCGTCCACTACCCAAAGGGATTATGGCGGATATGGGAAACGTGCACAATAAATGCAAATAACTCCTTTTTAGGAGAAGTTATGAAGAGAGATAAAAACGTGCCACGATTCTTCTCCCAACTAAAGTTTGGCGCCGATCACAAGAAGAGGGGAAAATTGTAAGTACACTTATTTATCTCCCTCACCACATGTACTAGCAAAGCCCACGTGGAGGCCACGTCATAAAAGTAGATGACACGTAGGGGCATCCATAAGATCTAGACGGCGTGCCATCTGTCAAGTTCAACGGTCGAAGATGAAGGAGCATCGAGAAGGTATCCCCACGTAACACCAAGAGCTACTCTGTTACACTTTACCTCATCACGAGGTGAGGCATAATCAATGGGCTGGGAAGGTCAGCGACACGGACGTGACAAGAAAAGCGACACCGCACAGCGCGAGGCCCAGCCCCAACCACTCGCATTTAATGTCTTTTGCTCGGGGCACGTGTCGGATAACCAACGGAGAGAGCGAGGGCTGGTCGGCGTAATGAACATAGAAACATTAGAAGGCGCGGAATGACAAGGAAGTCCGCGGACTATACACGAAACACTGAAGATAAGACCTCAACAACTCTTTTCCAAGGGACCACCTAAATTAGTTGTACATATCGTCCCTTCCAAATATGAATAAGGGGACACGAGGAGAAACTAGAGAATATGAGAGAACTAGAATAGGAGATGAGAGATCGAGAGAAGTAAGTATGAACACCAACCTATGGGTTCGATAAACACGATCTTACGGTATTCTTGTAATCATTTACTACATAGTGAATACCCCCGAGATCCGTGGATGTAGGCCTTAGTCTTTGAACCCACGTAAATCATTGTCTCCTTTACATTTAGCACTCGTATATCTTCATTTATATGTTCATTCCTTAGATCTATTATTGATAGATGTTGATGAGATCGTGACAGACCCGCGGGGTTTGGAATCAATGAATCAACCTCTATCTATGTATTTGATATTCATAACTTAATGCGTGTATTCAATTCATGCGAAGATTGTTTGC
Organism: Papaver armeniacum; assembly: GCA_023531295.1. Lineage (NCBI taxonomy): Eukaryota > Viridiplantae > Streptophyta > Magnoliopsida > Ranunculales > Papaveraceae > Papaver > Papaver armeniacum. The sequence continues at coordinate 10,252 of JAJJWW010011749.1, read as the reverse complement.
GAACATGGGAATGCCTACGTGATTTCCGTGTTCACACGCCAAATCTAAATCAAACTCACTTTCCTTCGTCACAAGCAAAAGATACATCAACACAGAATCATTGGCTAAGTGGGCCTTCTTAAACTTCTCACAATAGCCAAATTCAACCTAGCTCTACGCCCTACAATTCATGAGCATTAACGAAACAGGAGGGCCCCCAGCACTAACATCCTTAATAACTCCATGTTAACTAATTCTCAGTATAGCTCCCAACAATTAGACTGAACCCCCTAGTTGATCATAAAAATCAAGGATTATAGGCAAGCCAAAACCAAAACTTACAGAATGATAACACAAATTCACAACTAATCCTGTGTCTGTCTATAAATCATATGGAATAAGAATTATCTTCAACTTTACAAGTAATAGAGAGCACTCTGAACTAAACATTATCCCAGAATATATAGCATAACCCACACTTGTCTACAAAAGAACATTTACTTGAAAAAAATCCAGCAGTTCTCTTTTTGATACCCCAATTCCACATCCTCCACAAAATATTGACTTTAAAGCGAAGGCGGGTACAATAGAATTTTCTATGGAACCATTAAGAATATTTATATCCTTAAGTTAAGCCCACACTGCCCAAAAACCCATTTCATCACCCATGATAGAAAACCATTTTTCTAAAAGCCCGTAAAAAATTACTTTTATCCAATCACCCAACGAAGAAAGACAATTTTTATGTTTTTATCTCACTGCCCAACAAGAAAAAAAAATAAAATTAAAGCAAAGCAAAGCAAAAGGAAAAGGAAAAAAGATAAATTTTCATTAAAAATACTTTCTCATCATGTTCACTTAGTACTTTCTCTTTCCATTTCACTTTTTTTTTACCCATCACATATTTCCAATCCCCATTCGATCCCATTACCCAAATAAACAAATGAAGACTGTTGATGAAAGAAACATAGGGTCCCGGGTTCTTTTCTGATATTCTCTACTCTTCTAGAATTTTGTACATTGCCTCTTTCTGCTGTAAATTTTCAAACAAGCATTGTTACTTTACTTTTAATTTTCTTTGATAATCGAGATATACATTGATAAACTGAAACCTAGATTTAAGGTTTTATCTAAATAGTTGAATCATTATATGCTTTAGAAATTTACTTTTCTATATTAATTAAGCACAAATTATCTGAGATATACATTGATAAGTAAAACCTATATTTAGGATTTTATCAGTTGAATCATTATATGCTTTAGAAATTTACTTTTATGTATTGACTAAGCATAAATGATCTCTTTCATGAAACTCATTGCTTGGAATGCCTGAAGTGCACGACAATAAAAAAACTAAACAACATCTAGAAACAGATAATAAAAGATGAACAGCTTGGATGTGATTTTTCTATCGAGACAAAATCACCCAAACATCTAATGAAATAAGCGTTTGTCTAAATTCCCTAATGCCCATCTAGTTAACCTATAGGCAAAGCGGGTGAATGGCTTTGCCATGGGTAGATGGTTTTTCACTTTGAAATTGTTAAACAAGACAATAGCATGATTAATGTTTTAATAAAAACAAACTTGAATGAAACAACTATGGTTCCTAACTACATTCTGACGGTAGTCCATATAAACCAAACAAAATCAATTCTCAAATTTCTAGAGAGAAATAAGAGCGAAAATATCATAACAATATGGCATGGATTGTAATTGGTGATTACAATCAAATCACATACAATGTGAAAAACAAGGGGTCTTGCCTTTGATAATACGGAAGCCGAGCCTTTTCACATACTATTGGATGGTGCATGGATCTTTGACCTAGGAGATTACGGAGGTAATATTTTCACGGGGAATAATCATAGACAAGTTCATAGGAACATACAAGAAAGATTGGACAAATCATACATAAATACCGAATGGTTAACTAGAAATCAAGACTCATTATTAACACATTTTCCTAACATATGATCTAATCATAATCCCATAAAATTAGAAGTAGCTCATGTTTGTTTTTACGATCAAGACATACCTTTTAAATTTTTGATACACGGAATAAAGAGGAATCTTGTATAAAATTTATTCATAAATCTTGGGATACTTCATGACTAATGTAACAAATGTAGTTATTTACAATCTAAAAGTACTAGGAAAACTTAACAAAGCTGGAAAAGGTTTGTTTTTGGAGCACTGTGGGGGAAAATCAAAAAAACATTGAGACAAATTGAAAACCTTGGATGTAATGAAGACAAACAATTCTTTCAAACAATAAAAAATAAATGAAAAGTCTACAGAAATGAAAAAAACTATATGACATTCAAGAATCAATAACAAAGGATAATATAGTTAAACTAGAGGAGCGAAACCTGAAATACTTTCACATCAAAACCCTAAAAAGAAGAAAACGTAACAGGTTTGATTGTTTAGTTGATCAAAATGATGAGGTTGTTTCAACGAAACCTAACTCACGGTCTCCCCTACCTCTAACGACCAGGAGATTCTGAATTTAATCCTTTTGGTTATAACTGAAAAGGACAACATTGAATTGATGTCTATTCCTAGTGCAGCTGAAATATGGAGTGTGGCCAAATCCATGAAAGCTAACAAATCTCCCGGTCCAAATGGGTTTCCGGTTAGTTTTTTTTTAAACATAACTGGGAACTAATTGGATCCTAAATCGTAAATTTCATTCAAGATATTGTCAGAACACAGACTATTAACCCAAAACTAAATGAAATAATATTCTTTTTCTTATACTTAAATAAAAGAACCCAAATGACTTCAGAACAATAGGTTTAAACAATACACCATATAAAAATTAATCTAAGTCAATGGCCAACAGACTGAAAAATAATTAGAAAAAATGATATCACTATTTCAATCGGATTTCGTACTTGCTATACAAATCACAGATAACATAGTGGTAGAACATGAAGTAATTCACTTAATAAAAAAGATGAAGACTAAGAATGGGGGGCTAGGAGTTAAAATTGACATGTCGAAAGCATTCGACAGGGTCAATTGGGAGATTTTAAACCAAATAATGTTGGTCGTCGATTTTAGCAAGGACTGGTGCACTCTCATTTCCCAATGTTTGTGTCTTTGCATCTATAAGATTCAGTGAATCGAATTCAAAATTCTTTTCTCCTACTAAGAGGATTGAGACAAAGGAGACTCGATGTCTCTATCTTTTCCTCATATGCATAAAGCCTTTTCTAGACTACTTATAACAAAAGAGCCGGGAAAAAAATAACATGGATAAAAATGGCTAGACATACACAATACGTTAGCCATCTTTTTTTGAGGACTATTGTCAGATTGTTTTTACAAAAGCTAGTCTCTTAATTCGTAATGTCTGTAATACTATAAATCAATTTAGTCAGGCTTCAGGTCAACTAATAAATTTTAAAAAGTACAGAGTTTTCTTCAGTAAGAAAATTCACTGTAGGCATCGAAGAATGATGATAAAACTCTTAAAAATCAAGAAAATAAACATCACAGACTCTTATCTAGGTGCGCCTGTTTTTATAGACAGATGTAAGCTAAAAACTTTAGATAATGTGTTCCCTAAAGATGAAATCCCAGTTCGAGTTTTAACGACATCTCTAAACTCCAACCAAGTTGGTTTTGTCTTGAACATATCGATTCTAACTAGTTTGTCGATATATCAAATGGGTTGTTTATCACCTTTAAAAAAATCACAAAAAGGATTAACGCAATCCACCGTGATTTCTGGTGGGGGAAGGAAAAAATCCGGGTCTTTACCTGAAATGTTTTGACTTCCTCTGCAATCCAACAACCGGAGGATTAGGATTTAAAGCCAATAAAATGAATACGGTTATGATAGCCAAGCTAGTATGGAGATTGCTTTAAGACAAAGGCACTTTGGTTCTAAAAGACAAATACTTCGAAATACAACAATCTTTCATAATAAAAGATACTACAATGAAAGTTATATTTGGAAATGTATTAAATAGAGAGTGACTCTCATTCACAGTTAGCTGTTTGGGCAAGGGATGGAACATGATAGATATATAGAAATACAAATGGATACGGAGCCTAGACACTAGAAATTCAACTATGGTTCAATACTAAACTCGTTAACACTTGTAGGCGAGTTAATTGACTTAGATCGCAGAAGTGGAACTTCGTAAAAAGTTAGAAATAACTTTCATACAACATTTCTTTGAAATAATTTTAAAGATAAAAAAAAATTACATACACAAATGGAAATTAGAAAAAGCTACTCCTCAGTTCCACTTTAGATGATGTTTTCGGGTTTTTGTATGTTCCAAAATAAATGAGAGTTTAGCTATTTTCTCTAAATTCTCACTAATTTACCTCTGCTTTGGAATCACAACATAACATTCATTGCCCTTGTTATCAATGAGAGATAATTAATCTAATTTAAGATTTTAAATCTATTCTTTATTATCTTAGAATATTTGGTCATCCCAAGTGGAATTACATGGGGATTCATAATTTATACTAGAATCTAGACATAAAAAACTAGGAGGTTTAAATTTTTAGTAGGGTATTAATATGGCGATTTGAAATAAATTACTCTCTTTGATGTTTCTTAATGCTGCGTGAAAAACTGCTACAACATCATCTAAATTGGACGGAGGAGTATATTAAGATGGTGTTTGTGGGTGCTTGTTTCTAGCGATTTTGGTAATTTCAGTGTGTGTATGAGAAAGAATCTAAACCCTATACAATGCTGCTTGCACGGAGTACTGATTCGAGGAGATCCAATGTCGGTACAATCTGGCCTAAGCCAGAAATTAGTTCAAAAAAGGCTTGCTTCGATCCTGAAAAGTGAAGGAGAAGGGTTGGTCTTAGGGAGGAAGCGAAGTGTTGAGACCCGAATGCGTTGATTCTGAAGGTGTGGTTTGTTTATGACTTGTATCGGAAGTAGAGCGGGTTTGTGAGGAATGGAAAGCTACGGAGATTTGGAATCTTGTATTGTTTATAACCAAAAACCTCCTCTTTGGTGAAAATAGGTGAAGCTATTTATACAAGTCATATTGAAACGTACCCTGGTCTGTGGGAAGTGGAAACGATTGAGTGGTGGAAGAATAGAGTAACGTGTAACCGTCGGACATTATGCTTCCATGATGAGGGAAATGAATTCGTGTAACCGTCGATCATTACGCTTCCATGATGAAGGAAATGAATTGTTTACATTACTTTTCACCACGCTAATTGTCCTACTTCATGACACTTTCTTGTAACGGGCGCATTGCACGCCGCACGATGTAAACCTCCAGACCAATATCCTGGTGAGTATCCCCCAGTTTGTGAAATGTTTGATGTCTCGAGTGTTTTCGTGGAAAACGTGTATCAGGTTTCTATGTGTGGCAAGTCAAATTCAAGAGACTTTGCCATAGGAAAATAGCATGTGATCTTTATTAGGCTTGCCTTGATCGGCACTTTAAAACTTTCTGGAGTTCGTCAGTTTGGTGGCAACTTGAATGGTGAGATACATCTCATGAAGAAGGGTAGCCATTGATTATGGCCACATCTTTGTTGTGTAACAAAGTGGCGCCGTTAGCATAGTGGTTCCTAAGCGTGGCAGAGTGGCATAGCGGGTTGCACGGGACTTGTGATTAAGTCGGTTGATGGAAAACTTGGATGGGTGGGAGATTGTATCCCATGAGGAAGAGTGGCCAGTGATAATGGCCGCATCTTGTTGTATAGCGAAGTGGCGCCATTGGCATAGTAGTGCCTGGTGGAGCCATGTCATAGCGGCATGCCAGTGGCGTAGCCATGGTATAGCGGCATGCTAATGGCGTAGCCGTGGCATAGCCGCATGCCGATGGCAGAGTGGCATAGCGGCATGCCGATCAGCGTGGCATGGCGGCATGCAAGTGGCGTTTTGGCATGGACACGCTTTGCAGCGTTGTAACATGGCCAAAGCTAAGATGGCTCCGTGGCCAAAATTAGGGCTTGGCGGCGTGGCCAAGGCTAGGATTTGGCGTGGTAAGAATTAGGGCTTGGCGGCGTGGCCAAGGATAGGATTTGGCAATGGTAGAATTAGGGCTTGGGCGGCGTGGCCAAGGCTAGGATTTGGCGCTATGGTAGAGAATTAGGGCTTGGCGGGCGTGACGAGCTAGGATTTGGTGCCATGGTAAGAATTAGGGCTTGGCGCGTGGCCAAGGATGGGGATTTGGTGCCGTGGTAAGAATTAGGGCTTGGAGGCGTTTTACAAGGCTAGGATTTGGCGTCGTGGTAAGAATTAGGGCTTGGCGGCGTGGCCAAGGCTAAGTGGCATGCTACAGCGACGGAGTGGCATGTTGGTATGTGATCAATATGTTGTTAAAGGTAAGACGCGTTTGGATTGCCGGTTAGTATTGTGGCGCGGCAGGTGCGTTTGGTCTTTAATGTATGGTGGCAAGTTTAGAGCGACTTGATTGGCCAAGAAAAGGGGCGGCCAAACATAAGAGGCGCTACACTTCTGGTGAGAGTGTGGCGGCTTTAGAGCGACCCTAATTGGTCGATGGCAAGTGGGGCAGAGTATGGGCGAGCCACAGCTTATGTGCGCGTGGCTAATTTGAGCGACACGATTGGTTGAGAGAAAATAAGGCCGGTTTAGGAAAGGGGCGTGGCCAATGGCAGGGGCGCCGGTTGGCCTAAGGCATGGCCATGCCTCCCTTTGCGCCGCGGCTCCTTTTTTTATTATGAGCTTTTGCAGTTTTGCTAATCCATGGCGGATTAATTACTAGTTTTCCTAGGTTTAATTTCGAACAAGCAAGGTATGATATCACTGCACGCAAGCATAAAACCTAACACCAAGCTAGTCAGGTCAATTGATTAAATTCTATGTGTTGACATAGAGTTCTTTTAAGTTCATTTCCAGAGAGCAGCATGCTTTTTCTGATTGATTACCTTATGCAAAGACCTTATCCTTGATACTTGGAAATTCGTGCTACTCTGCTGTGAGTGAACACAAATCATCATGCCATATCAATATTAAGGGTTCAGCCGGCGAACATAGCATAAAAGGCATTCAAAGGAACTTATATTAAGTGAATATAGGCGAGGGCAGAATTTACGAACATCCCAGGATGGTTGCTATAATCGCGGTCTGGATAAATTTCATGTAAGTATAATGAACGACTCAAAATATCTTGGTGGAGAGGTTAGTACTCACGACACCGTTTCCCTTGAGTGACGTCACATCGGATGTAAGGTTTACGATTTCAACCCTAAGCTAAAAACCATATTCACATTAAGTCCTAACGGCACGTAACAACGGCGTTGTTGCGGGGTAAGCATGAGATGAGCGGCAGACAAAATTAAAATCGAAACGACAAAGGCATTGAAGAGATTGCGAGAAATTCAACTAACCTTTAGCGGAAGGCATGAGAATCCGTGATCCACGTATTGGTGGTTTTGCGTAAATTCGGTTTGGCCATGGGGTATTGGCATCAACCTTTTTGACTTTGGCTATTGATCGGCGAGAGGTGACATTGCAACTTGGCACATGGAGCGGCCGGATTTAGCTAGGAAGGTAGATGTCTTGGCTACCTTGGAATGGTGGATGGCGCGGCTACCTTGGAATGGTGGATGGCGCGGCTACCTTGGGATAGAAGATGTGGGCGTGGCTAGCTTGGAGTGGCGGATGCGCGCGACTAGCTTGGCGTGGCGGATGGCGCTGATGGCTTTGGTCGTGGAGATTAGCGCCATGAAACTTCAACACAGCAGGCCCGGTTTTTTTTTGTGATGTCCCAAAAGGAAACCCTTCCCTAGTTAAACTCCAACGCACCGTACATAAGGCGTTACCCATCTTCCTTACTTTCGTATCGTTGGATTTGTTTCCACACCTTGGTGCTAGCGGAAAAGACTTGGACCATCGGAGAGAACAACAACAAAAGTAGGCGAGCGTATTTTAGGTATGTTTCTTGCGTTTTTTTTTGTTTAACATACGTATTGGTATAAACCCTACCATGAGCATGACCTCCCATGAATTTATGTGGCCTTCAATATGAATAATTCTTCTTTGCTAATATTATTGTAGTAGCGTTATTCACAATGAAAACAATCATCATGTTGAAGCAAGCATGTACGTGTGGACAACGCCATTTGTTCCTTTTCCATGAAAACTAGTTGTAGGGTTTCCTTTTAATCGTGACATAACTCCGTGACGCGTGATATGTTGAAGAGCATACTTCCCGCGGCCTTGTACGATTTCGGCCAAGCATATTCCTCCGATGTTGTCGGGTTTGGCTAAGAGCATATTTTCTGCGACATCACATATATCTCGTAGAAAGCATCGATCCATATTCTTTTTTTTTTTTGACGTGAGTGCTATAAAATGCGACCAAAGGGAAATTTCCTTAGAAAATGTGTTCGTTGACTGTGCTTTTCCTTCAAAGTAGTAATTTTTAATTTTTGCTTCGTTGTGGTTACTTCAAAGCATAAGGAATTTTGTTAAGATGTCACTGAAAGCAATTTTGCCGCCGCATTGAGAAATGTTTACAACTCCAAACCAAACAGGATGATGAGTTCTTTCGAAATCCGCTACAATTACAGGACCCATCCCAAATTCGTGGAAACTTTTAAGAATAAATAATGAGAGAAGTCAATCGATGCTTGGGCGTATAATGAGATTTTTCTTTGGAAGAAAGAGTACTCGGCTTGTCCAATTGACTTCAAAATCTGTCATGTAGTCCATTGCGCTCTTATGATAGGTGGATGAAATTTAAGATGAGCGTGATGACCACGTAAAGGCCAACTTAATTGAGGGCGCAAATCATGCATGTTGTCATGGCGTGCGGCACTTCAAATCGAGGAAAATACATTGCCGAGCTTGTTACTTTCATCTCCATATGGTGTCCCAGGAAACTCACACGGCTATATGTAGATGGGGTGAGATGAAACTATTTCTTTGGAAAGCATAGCCGTTAAATTTGCTTCTTCAATAATTGGGAAACTTGATATTGTCTTGTACGAGGAAGAAGAAGAAATACACGCCACTTTGGTCACAAAAGAAGTGAGATATGTTGAAAGAATTATGAGGAAAAGTGCTTCTATAAGCGGTGGGTATCACAGTGGTTCCTTGATGAGGCGGAATCGGATCATGTCTTTGGATAATACACTCCCATCTTCTTTTACATTTTTAGTGTGGCTATCGAGAGATATTTTTATGATGGCTACGGAAAGAGGACATAAGACATAAGCTCATCAAATTGCTATCAAACTAGCGAAAAGCGTTGCTCTTTCCCATCCAGTGATCTGTTTCTTAGCTCTTTGTACACTCATACGGATCACTTGGTAGCGGACATGTACGATATACTAATGGGTATATGAAAGTGACTCTATATCCACGTCGCCTTTCTTCAAGCATGGTTGTGGGAGCATTTCAAGGTACAGCTCTAACAGAGAACCTCATTTCACGATGCATATGGAGGTTCTAGAATACTTAAGTTGGTTGGAGGGCGTCCAAGACCTAGTTCAAAGCTCATTGATTTTATTGAAAACGCACGTGCGGTTAACTTTCGTCCTTGGGCTCCCGTCCACGCCTCCGTAGTTCCAACCGGACACTTTTGCTTCACGTCAGAAGGTGATATTTGCGTTATCTTTGTGGGAATATGAGCATTGGGCTTGTGTTCTTGCGAAGGCTGCACATACCACAGGTACGTGCCATCTCTTTTAGAGGATCTTGTGGAGTAGTCCCTTACAACATTGATAGAGTGCTACGACATATGTGCTTTGATCAGGGAGTCCCATTCGATCACCCGCTGACAACTCTAGATGAATCGTTACCCGCTATTCTTGATTACAGCATCTTTTCAACGGATAAAAGTCTTCCCTTCTTGCTCTCAGAACGAAACATGACAACTCCCAAATATAACATCTTACGCAAGATGAGTTCCTCGCCATTCATGGTGGATTAATTACCCTAGTTTGCCTAGGTTTAATTTCGACAAGCAAAGGTCGATATCTGCGTGAGGCGTAAACCTAACCAGAAGCTAGTGTTGGGTCAATTGATTGAATTCTATGTGTTGACATAGAGTTCTTTTAAGTTCATTGCCGAGGAAATGCATGTTTTTTACGATTGAATACCTTATGCAAAGACCTTATCCTTGATACTTGAAAATTCGTGTTACTCTGCTGCGAGTGAACAAAAATCGTCGTGCCATATCAACATTAAGGGTTCAGCCGGGTAACGTAGCATAGAAGGCATTCAAAGGAACTTATATTAAGTGAATATAGGCGAGGCCCCGAAATTTACAGAACATCTGGGATGGTTGCTATATTCGCC
>JAJJWW010011748.1:0-229898 GCA_023531295.1 Papaver armeniacum | reverse complement strand
TTGATTTGTTTGCCGCCGTGTCCATAAAAAAGAGTTATCAATTTATGTTGCCTATTTATATTCGCTACCCATTTAATTTTATACTGGCTGTGCAAGAATTAATCTATAAGGAGCATAATGGAGAATGTGTTGTTTCGAAATTTAAACAATTGTAACCCCGAACACGGGACAAGGGTGCGGCCAATGAAACACATGAGATTATAACATCAAAGAATTCTCACTGCTCTCTAGCTTTCCCGTGAACATTATCGTATTTACTAACGCATATGGTAACTCTTAATTTGGGGGTGGGGAATACCCCATATTCCGTATTTTTATACTAAGGACTTATATGTTTATTTTCGTTCAAGCGCCATCCATCCACTGCCGAGACTTTTCAGGTTGTGTAATCCGTCCGTAGCGAAACTTCGATGCCGCAAATGTGTTAAGGTGAATTCCCCCTCAATGAAATGGTTGTCTCAAAGATCAACCGAGAACCGAGGACACCATGGTGCCCAGTGGTGGTTGCATTAAAATAAAACCAAACGGATCGACACCAGTCCAAAAAAAAAAAAAAAAAAAAAAAAACAACTCTTATAATGAAATGACGGCGGGCATCGGATGTTACTTGAGGATGGTCTAGATTACTTCTCCACTTAGGTGTAGGTCAATCGTTATTCAACAGTGATTGAGCAGAAGATTCCCGTTTATTTGGTGAAACCTGGCTGCGTCACTGTTTTCTGTACTACTTCTTTGATTCTTAGCCCCGATTCTTCGATGACAAATAAAATGTCCGTAGTTCTTCACAAGATTATCAAAAGAGCTCTCTTTAAAAACACATGAAATATTTTTATGAAAGATTCGCTTTAGAGCATGGGCTCTACAACACATTGTGAAATCACATACCGTAGTAGTATTAAACCACGTGATGGATCTTTGCTTTAGAGGAGTAGTAAACTGCATTTCGTATTACGAACAGCATTTCCATTTATTGTGATATTCATTCTAAATAACTGATCTTGCATAAGTTAAATTGAAGAGCTTAACATTAAAGAAGCCGGTAAACTAATTTTATACACATACCCCAAGATGCCCAATTTTACAGCCATACCCATACAAAAATAGAAATGTACTTATTCGATAAAATGACAGGAGGAAAAATCATTATTACGGAAATGAGTGTAGTTACGAAAGAAGCCAATGTATGCTTAGAATACGTATCTCCCGTAAGTTATAACATTTTAGAAACATATAGCGCACTTTTTGTAGTCGTTTAGTTTTATCACATATCTCCAGTAAGTTTAAGCATTTCAGGCAAACCTAAGTTTTTCTTACCTCCGCCAGCAATCCTCGATCCCATCGTGGTGTTTCCACCACATACAATATCGGTTTAATGCCGCTGAGTCTTAGACGCATGATCCCCGATACATCTCATTGCACATGTATCTCGAGATATGCAGATTGCCTTGGATAACGGCCATATAACTCGCCTGGTTAGGACTTCATTACCATTCCAAGGTCTTTTAGATTTCATATAGCCATTCGAAGGACTGTATTTCCAAAGAAAACAAACTACGTTGTTAGAGGAATATAATTTTATTACCTAAAGTAGTTCGCGATTATTGAGAAAACGTTGTACCTTCATGGAGATTTCTCGAAGATACCTCCATGCCATTCAAAGCGGATTGAGGACCTAACCCTTACGAATCGTAAAACAATTTTCATATTCATCATAATGACATCCAAAGAACATGAAGCAATCGGTTGCCAAATCAAACTTACATACCTCACGATAAAAATACCGATAATATCTCAAACAATTCGTTCCGCCGTCCGTGAATTGTCATCTTCCCTTTTTGTTGTGCGAGGAGAACTTTGTGCTTTGGATTCTCGGTTTAGAAATGACCTATTTAGTTGTCTTGTAATTGGTCGAACAGCAAGTATGATGGAAAACCAAATTTTGTACATCAATCGGTGGTATGGTATGGTTTCTCCTATATGGCATTCACTCGAGTTTAGATGAGATCATAAAGGTCTGGATGAAATATTGGTGAAAAACATAATGGTTGGATGATGGTTCTTCCATTTAAAGGGGCATTTGTGGCTTGTACCGCGTAAAGTGATTAAGACGTAACCTGTGTTTGACCACCATGATGACAGTCGGACGCATGGGTAGTTGTGGCGTGTGCTTGCTGTCAATATAAAAGTGTTCCAAGGGCCATTGTGTTTACCTTGAGTACATTGCTAGGAGAGTGAGCTGTTTGGCATTATAGAAAGCATTGGATGTTTGTCAATGTACGAATGATAAGGCGGTAGGTGTGAAAGAATAGTTATGTATTCTTTTCCGATTATAGGTTGCTAGATGTTTGTCAAATCTATAATTTGCCTAAAGACAATGATCGCTCCCACCGAACCATAACTTGCGTGAACGGGTCATTTACTATTAACGATTATTCTTCACGAGAAAACAACCAGCCAAAACAACCCCAATGTAAGATAAAACATGTCGTTGATTTTTCACCCGCACTTGACTATACCGAAAGCCGGCCCATTTTGGATGAGTACAACCCACGAGTTGGATGACACATATTTTTTAAAACCATAACTTTCATTCACTAACACCCCATCATGTTGACATTCGACACCATATCCTGGGTCCCCCTACCATGTTGCATTACCGACATCCGGCCATAATTTTTCCTTTTATTTTATCCTTATTGCACTTTGCCACTTTAAGCTTAACTGTGGATGATAATCCATGTCTGCCAGAGGTATGTGGTAGGCTAAAAGAAAGTTACAAGTAGTCGCAAAATTCTTATATAATTAGCAAATCCGATTACATGATTAGAAATTTAATCATACAATACATATGTTATGATTATCATCAAAGCATGTTCCTTTTAAATTGTTCACATAAAGTGCATTCTCCCGAGACTCGCATTGCTTATGTTCCGCAACAAAGCGTGCATCTCGGAACTCCACCGAATGCATCAGCATTCTTTACATTTAGGTAACTATACCATAATTCCAAAGTGTTTGAGCTGTCTTCATCTTCATGTACTTTCCGGAGTTACATTTCTTGTTTTGGCAAAAACATCTATGCATCGGACATGTCGCGAATCACGCAAACCATCACCACAACCGTAATAACCCCTTCAACTTCACTCCCCATTGATTTGACCGGCAGATTGGTTCGTGTTGAACCACTCAAAGTAATCACAAATGGGCTAAAACATGTTAGGAATCTTTCCCAAAGCATTATCACCTTCTTTTGCACGAAGAAGTTTTTCTAATTCCATTACAAGTCGAAGTTTTTGCATCTTGGTGTATAGCCAAGGACAATCAATGGCTTCATGATCATCCCATTTGTTACAATATGGAACATTCCCCTACAAATGAATCAAATTCCATGATTATCTTGTGCATATGTTCAAATTGGATGTTAAGAAACCTTATAATCATAAGTGTTATCATAATAGAGCTTCATAATATTACTGTGAAATTAAATTAAACAAATTAGAAAGTACTCACCATTAAAGTGCTTGAAGTAGCTGCCATTTTCAAGTTGTCTAAGTTTTGCATCCAAATTCACCTAAAAGATCGATCGAACTTGTCCTAATTAAACTCACCTCCTTTGCACACATCCTTTAAAGAGAGACACACTACCCCGTAATTTATGGAAATGGGTGTGAAAAACAAGAAGACGACCGTTTGAAAAGTCCCAAAATCAACAAGAATGGGATCAAGGCCTCAAAACTCACAGAATACTCCGCCATAATATAGTTTGGATTTTTTAAAGGTTAGTTTTTTAATTTAAAAGGGTACAATGCAACATCGACCCAATTAAATTTATTGGGTGTTGTTTTAATAAGGTCAATGAATTACATTGGCACAACTATGATTTCAGTTAACCAGAGTAACCTCAGGGCGGGAGCGTTGAATAGTTATTATCGACATAACGTTTGAAAGTTATAGATCATTTTGAAATAAGGAATTCATACCCGTGGGAAACGATACTGAAGGCTCAAAACCGTTAAAGGTTAGGTTTTTAATTTATGTTTAATACAACGCAACATCGACCCAATTAAATTTATTGGGTGTTGATTGAATAAGGTCGAATGAATACATTGGCCAACTATGATTTCAAGTTAAATCATAGAGTAACTCGGGGCCGGAGCGTTGAATAGTTATTATCGACATATAACGTTTGAAAGTTATAGATCATTTTTGAGAATAAGGAATTCATACCCGTGGAAACGATACCGAAGGCTCAAAACCGTTAAAGGTTAGGTTTTAATTTATGTTGGGTACAACGCAACATCGACCCCAATTAAATTTATTGGGTGTTGATTGAATAAGGTCGAATGAATTACATTGGCCAACTATGATTTAGGTTAAATCATAGAGTAACTCTGGGCTGAGCGTTGAATAGTTATTATCGACATATAACGTTTGAAATTTATAGATCATTTTGAGAATAAGGAATTCATACCCGTGGAAACGATACCGAAGGCTCAAACCGTTAAAGGTTAGGTTTTAATTTATGTTGGGTACAATGGCAACATCCACCAATTAAATTTATTGGTGTTGATTGAATAAGGTCGGATGAATTACATTGGCCAACTATGATCTCAAAACCGGCCGTTATAATGACACGATACAAAACCCCAATACGGTTTGCAACATATTCTCCTTTATCATATGGTCTATACTTTTCTAATTAGCCCGACTCAGGCAAATTACAAATAGTGTACAGGTTTCTATAAATTTGAAATTTTATAGAAACATCATAAGTGTGCTTACAAATCATGTTCCTGGGAATTTTGCAATGGTACACTGTGATATGCCCGAATACGCATGTGTCAGGCAATAAAGCGTGCATCGGAAACCCACTGAATGCATTCCATGGTTTAGAGCAACTGTCGGTTATGATCAAAACCAAAGACTAAAGAGGAAAAAAAAATACTAAATTTTGGGTTTAGTCCGCGTTCAAACACTACTTGGGAAAGAGTAAATTGGTGGGGATCAACTTAAAGTCATACTGATTGAGGCGTAATATTAACTTGCGCCCCATCCTTTTGTTTTATTTTTTTCATTGAGGCGCACCTTGAGTTAAGCCCCAATCAAAGCGAACTTTGTTGCGTCCCAAATATATTTCTTTTTGTCTCCTATTCACTAAGTAGTTATAAATTACGCCTGCTCGGCTTAACTTTGTTACGCCCGACTCAAAACCAAACTAAACACTATATTTGTTATGGTTTTTAGTTTTGTCCTGGGTCTTTGATCTTACTCCTTCTCCACTTCGTCTGCTTTTGACCAAAATTTTAGGCTTAGGTCTCCCAACGTGGATGCTCTTACATATTAGATAACTATTTAGGCGCCGACACTAGCTAAAAAGATGCCCTTTTTAATTACTCGTCCCGATTGACAAAGCCCTTGAGGAGGTACACCGGCGCATTTAATTTAAGATGTGTACATAGCGCTTGATCGACTATAAAATTTATTGGGAATCTAATTGAAGAAGTTTTTTACACGCTACATACCCCAATACCAAAATGGAATATCATAATCATGTTAGCTTTGTTTTCCGATTGGTCTCGTTCAATCACACCCAGGCACGTGCCATCTTTCCTTTAAGGCCGTCTCGTTAATGGGTGTTGTGATTTGGTGTCTCCATCTAGTATAAAGGTGTGTCCAAGAGGTTTTTGCATAGACTCTTTCACCGGACTCTATCTACTTGTACCACCCAACACCTTGTGCCACAAGTTCATGCAAAGACAATGTTAAAACTCATAACTCATTTCCATAGTGGTAGACCCATGTGCGCCGACTAGATTTATCACACCTATTCATCAATCACTTTCCATGCTTCCAAAAAACAAAAATCAATGTGACTGCTATTCATAATTTTGGGGTTACAAACTCAGCATAAGAAGACCTATTTGTGGTGGAGCTAATCTAATGGGTGGGTGGTAAAAGTTATGAGGCATTTCATGAACACACCAACATCTCCGACGCTAAAGTCAAGTTCATCCTATGTGAATGTCTTATTTATACCTTTTGGGTTGTGGGTAAGTTACTACATGACAAAATAAATAAAGTTAACACTCTCTACCTATATTGCATCTCCAATGCCAAGGGTCCTATTTAACACTTTTTACTAAAATTTAAAAAAAAAAGGGCCGTTTGGACTTATGACCTAATGTCGTGTAAATTTTATTTTGACTTTATCCTTTACCTCAACCTTAGCCATGTCATCTTGTCTATGACCCTCAAATTTGCATTGAGATAAACTTTGGTGAAAAGGATATTAAATTCTATGTCATACTAATTTAAGACCTCTACCCCTTGCAAAGGAGAAGCTATAATCTATCTTTCCGTCTGGTTGTTTACATGATCGATCCACGTGTTTTTATGTTTGTGGTTTGTTACGACCTTTGCGTGGTTGATGTTTTTATTTGGCTTTTTATTTAGGGTTCATCTATGTCTTCAACTTAATGCACTTTATGGTCGTCTCAAGTCACACCCTTCTCAACATACCATCTCTTTTATACTATAAATAGAAGAGAATAGAAGACACTTATTAACAAGTCTATCAACTTATATCCTCTAAAACAGGAAGGTCTAATATCCTCTAAATGTAAGGTCCCTTCTATCAACAACTCCATCCTGATTTCGCCCATACATCGATAGCTTCATACCTCTTCGATTAACTACTCTATCTACTTATATCCTCTTTAACATACCAAAAATAATCAACATTTCCGCCGATGGATCCCCGAACTACCGTACCTGGTTCCCCGATGTACCAGCTATAATAAATACCCCAAAATCTCGTACGGGTCTAGCAAACACGCCACGCATAACTGACGAAAACACGGCGCCTTACAATTGTCCAATGCATACTTTAGTCTAACAAGGTCGGATAATATGCGCTGAGTTGGTCGATGCCAAGGAAGAGCATTTGGCGCTTTACCATCGTTGTCGACTGGGGTATTGGTTTCTCCCAATAACAGAATACAACGCAAACTCATACGAAAACCTCGCAGTCTTTGATTTTGAGGATTCGATCTCTAAACGAGCGACTCGTGGGCAGGTGGAAGACCGAGTTTTTGAGATGCAAAACCAGGCCACCCGTGGAGAGATACTTGGTAGACAGCTTGGAGGGTGAGCGGCTTATGGCATGAGAGAAAGCAGCAGGGTGGTTAGATCGAGAGGTGTACCCATCTAGGACCGCACTGAACACCGGGAAAAGGGTCCATTTATGTCGCAGATAAAAACCTTCAAGATTGTTTTAGTCACACATCCGAGTGACACGCTGCCGATCTCGTGGTTGGTCCTTAGTTCCAGTTAAAATTTTATGTTTGTTGTCCAATTATCTTATTTTCAAGTAATGAAATGCATGTAGTTGTACAAATCAATTTTAATTTCAAACATAACTGTAATATAACAAAAGGTAATCAAGTTGAGTGAATAGGTAAAAATTTAGCCCAAATAGTTGACGGCCCTCCCGACCCTCCACTGCTCCTCTTCCATGTTCATCTTTTTCTCGCCGCGTCATACATGTACGATAAAAAAAAACCGAAACCCCGTCTTCGTGTTTCCGACTATCGATTAACAATATAAAATATATAAAAGTGGGTCGAGGGATTGGTATGTTCAAGTTAATATAAAATTACCGGGTAGGTTGAGGGATTGGTTCACATAACTTTATCACCCCAAAAGATCCCACCCTAAATATTATAGTGGGTTTTTAAGCATGGCCATTACGTGGCCATATGTGACACGTGTGCGATTCAAGCCTACACCAAAACTACAAACCCAAACATACCAAACATCACTCGCCCGTCAGCTTTTTTTAACCAGCCTCATCTTCGTGCCTTCATCCGTGTGACTCCATCTTTGTTCAATCCACGCAAAGATGCACCTTACGCTTTACCCGAAAGGTGAGTCCCTTGAAACGCAAAGTTCGCTGGGACATTATTTAGTTTATTTTTATACTAAATAATTTCTAATTAGGTTCATCCTCTGATTCTGCTTTCCTTCCCGTAAATGCAAATTTAAGTACTTTCATGAACAATAGGGTTTAATTTCATTATCCTTTCTAGTTTAATCGTCCGCAAACGAAAGATAATTTGGTTTCCATTTTTCTAGGGTTACAGAGTGTTCGCTTCACCTCTCAAGTTGTACGGTATATTTTCCTACCTGTTCCATCCCATTCTCAGTATTTATGTTATTTATTTCCTCCTCGATCCGTTGTAGATAAATTCTAGGGTTTTTAACTTTGAATTCAAATTTTGGGTATGCTGATCCCAGAGGGGGTATTGAGTAATTCTTGGGTATTTTGGTTGTCAGGGGATACAAAATGTTTAGAAGGCGAAGCGGATGTATTACATTATCAAATTTTGGTTTATATATACGTCGTATTATATCTATTCATTACACATAAGCGGTAATGGTCCACAAAGACTATGTGACTAGAAGTTGGAATCGGCATCGTATGTTTCATATGTAATCATGGTCACTTTAAAGTGAGATGCTCTGATTGCCCTTTGACGGCCCGGGAGGCTGCCTGGGTTTGACCGCTTTTGGCCTAAAGATGAGCCATCCGCATGATCAAAAATCACATATTACTTAAAATTGGCCCAAACAAAAGTGGAAGAGGAACTACATTTTTTGTTATTCGTAGACACATTGTTATTGTAGATTAACATCGCCTTATAATCAATTGTGTGCGAAAGGGAACTGGTCAAGAGCTATGACCACACACAAAATCTTAAAAATGGAGGGACAAGTTGTCAAGAAGTGCATTGAAATGGTCGAGAAAGCTGGGTTTGGGAATTATCAAAGATGTGTGTTCCAAGCTGATAGGAGTCCTGATTTCATTTCTTGACGATGGCGCTGCAAACCAACACTTTCCATTTACCAACATTCGAGGCGACAATAACCCTTGAGGACGTGTGTATATTCTGGACTAAATGTGATTGGTCTTCCGTTTTTTGTACCTTCAAATGTTCGGTCAGAAACGCTGTCTTCAAGTTTCTTGAAAACAAATTGACACAAAATATGTAAAGGGACAAGGCGTCAAGCTTAACCGGCCGTACAAAAATTTCTGCACTGCTTTACCCGAAGATGCATCGACAAAATGGTGGACCAAAGATACCACAAACTTATTTGGTGGCTCATAGGGTTGTACTCATTTTTACAGAGGCTTCAATCATCCACATGCTGGTGTGCGATATTTGGTTTGATTGCGACTCCATCTATATCCAAACTGATTTGCTTGGGGAATGCCGCATTGGCCCACTTGTACCGAGGCATGACTAATAATGTTACCTCAAATGGGAAACCACTGCTTAAACTCCGCAACACTACTCATGGTAAAGCAATTTCCGTTTCACCCCATACTATTTATAAATAATTTGTTTTCGATGGTGGATATAAGATAACACTTTAGCCATTTCATGTACAAAGTCTGGATATTTGAGAGGTTCCCAGCTATTGGACCCGATAAAGACAGCATTATACATTCCTCCACTGCCGATGGTTTTAACGTGCGGGAGGACAACTGCACCACAACTATGAGAGATTAGAGATGCTTTGAATGGTTATTGACGAAAGATGTAAGTTCTGAACTGTATTTTATTTGAAAATATTGTATACTACGACCCTTTTTAAAAAACTAAATATCGTGAAAAACTATTTTCGCTTATAATATTACCGATTTATGACTATTTTAGGCAATTAATTTATTCCAAATTCATCTATTTCGACAACAAAGATGTAACTATATTTGAAAGTAATAGTAACTACCTAATAAAAAATATTCATTATCACTTGTTTGGAGGCCGACGAAGATCACCAATTTAATGAAAACACACACACATTCGAACTTGTAATCAACTTTCTGGGAAGGCAAAGACTTACTGATTAATTAACGAGGCGTAGCCGAAATGATTAAATGAGACAGATGCATGCGCTGGGCTTGGGCTGATAAGACTAAACCCAAGCGCCTATTGTATATACAAGGCCGGGTAGTGGTCCACCAAACAAAGACTTCAAGAACTGTTAGGGTGTATGTAAAGCATTGGAAATCTGTGACTGTAAAGATCTAGTCTTCATGATGAAGGTGAATCAAGAACCTCAAGAGTGTAAGTGCCGTGTTCCCCAGAATACAATGACCGTGTATTCCTGGTATTACTCGTGCCTCTGGATCGGACTCCGCAAAATGGTGTACATGAGATACTGCCCAACGCCTATGCACACTTGGTGAGTTGGATCGCATACCGTAAAGCCGCCATAAAAATGGGTGAAATTCTATATTGTATACACCTTTTTTGTAACCACCTAATTAATTGGATTTTACATTCTGCAGATGGGACTAGCAAATTCCCCGGTGGACAAGGTTCGATGTATGGTTAGCCGGAAGCCAACCCCGATATTGTGGGACATTATGGAGGCAATCGTGAAACCGCCCAGATTTAAACTCTTACATCAATACAACCAGAAACCAAATGGAAAGTTGGGAAAGAAAGGGAGACCAAGAGGACAACAGGCCGGCATGGGGGAACCATCCCATGGAAAGATTTGGACCGTCTGGGGTGCGCACTTCTCGCGGTTGCATCTTTTGATGCACCAAGATTAGTTGGGAGAATGCATCCAATAGAGGAACATGGCGGTGGTGATACGAATGTGGTGGTGAATGTAATCAACTCGGACATTGGTATAGTACAACCCTAGAACACGAATAAGTAAAAGTAAATAAATTAGTTGCGACACTAACATAACCATCGTTTAATTTATTATAGATGTCAATGAACCCACTCCCAGGGCCCTAATATGGGTCAACCAAGACACAACGGAGACGGCGGATGGGGATGCTGTTGCCATAATTGGGCCCACAACTATTGGTAAGGGTCGCCACCAACCCATTAAAATTTTCAAATTTATCCGAATGAAAATTCATTAATTCACTTTGTACATTCGATCTGGCATGATGAATCTTTAATGATACAAGTAAGGAACTTGAAATATCCCAACACTCACCACGGGACAAACGATGAGTCCGGCCTTGGTAGCATGTCCACTGGCCACAACCAAAGACATATCAAGCATACAAACGAAAGCCGGGGCCGAGGATGGGTTGGGTCTAGAGGAAAACACATCCATACCCATTGCCTCTAACTCGGAACAAGGAGATCAACTTCCCGATGATAACAACCTCAGCTCCGGGGTTCTTTGGAAGAAAACCATGAGCTGTTTAAGAGTCTAGCGCATACAAGCATACAAACGAAGCCCAGCCGAGGATTGGTTGGGTCTAGAGGAAAACACATCCATACCCATTGCCTCTAACTGTGAACAAGGAGATCAACTTCCGATGATAACAACCTCGGCTGGGGTTCTTTGGAAGAAAACTGAGCCGTTTAAGAGGGTCTAGCGCATACAAGCATACAAACAACTTCGATGATAACAACCTCACTGGGGCCCATGGAGCTGAGGATTGGTTGGGTCTAGAGGAAAACACATCCATACCCATTGCCTCTAATCATGAACAAGGAGATCAACTTCCCGGAAGAAAACTGATAACAACCATCGGCTCTGGTGGTTCCTCCATAAGAAAACATGGAGAGGATAACATTTAAGAAACATGTCTAGCGCGCTTAGGCGCAATTCCAAGGAAAGAGGGTGAAATGTATATAAAAGATCTAATTTTGGTTGTCTGTTTACTTTATTGAACCCGATAATTCGCTTTGGGTCTATTTACGATTAAATTCTTTTGTGTCATTTGGGCGGATCAAGCTAACGTAAAGTACCACACCAGACCGCAGGATGTGTAACCCACCTGCCCTGGGAAAACAATTACAAGTATTGTAGCGCTTTATATGTGTTACCTTAATGTGAGTCCCAAAACTAATGGACCTAAGCATATTCCCTCGCCACATACTAGGACTTCATTTGTAATAGTTATTATTAATTTGGACATCATCAATCGTTTAGGGTCAATGCCTCGGCTAAGGATAATTCAGACCGTCCCACGAGGAAAACTCTAGCGGTGAAGCCTGGACCGGGGACTCGTTTAAACCTCCGTTTCGATCCCCAAAGAGCCATTCGTAATCAAAGATCCGGGAGCTGAAAAGTTATTATACTGAAGTGTGACCCTTATTTTGTTGGTTAATTGCTCAAACCTCCGTTTGGCCGATAAGGTGGTATGCGCAGTACCAATGATAAGACTGTGACCCAAAATTTTAAAGACCAACTCACTAAATTACTGGCCTCATTGCGACGAGAAGAGGAGAAGTTGAAAATGGAAAAAAAGAAAGCAAGGAATCAAAGGGAAGGGGAAATAAAGACTTCTACTATGGTACGTATTAACCTTAAGTAATTACTATTCAGTCACAAGTGGTTTACATTTGCTACCTTACTCTTTGGACCCTATATAATAGGCCTAGATGCGGAACAAGTGGCCGCCTCAGAGGTGGAAGGATTCAGGCCACCTAAAAAAATTGCACTTGCAAAAGGTAGGCCACCATATCTTGCATTTATAAACTTTATATTTACTCATTGTCTCAAGTTGTAAATGGTACTACATTTAGAGGTATAGGGTTCTTAAAGTAGGGCAATGATTTGTATCATATATTCCTGTATCTACAAACTTAAACTAATTGAGGTACTTTTGATAAGAAGAGTACAGTTCATGTTTTTCCTTGATTGTATTTGATTAGTTTTATTGAAAGGATATTTATTAATCATGCGTTAGGTGGACCCGAAATAAAGAAAGAGTAAGGGTGTGGTTGAAAACCAAGAAAATTAACCTCAACTAAGAGAAATCCATCACAAAAGGTTCCGGATCCTCACCACATGCTTACCAATCGATACTGAGGGTAAGTTCATTCGATGTATATTTTCGCGTACCCCATTTAAGATTTAGGTTGCTGCACACACGATGTTATCTCACACAGGGGCATTAACATATGCAGTATATGTAACAACCAATTTGGGACCTAGCGGAGACTTCATTGGGAAAAAAAAAACGTACCGAATATGGGAGACAACATCTTAGACGGCGGAATTACTACTAGCCATATACATTAAATTCACTTTCGTATTTTCTTAACATACGACTTATTGGATGCAACAGAAGCCAACTATGCACCGGGGTTGTTATGTTGCCAACGGACGCTTACGGTGTGTACATAGATGCGTCAATTTTTGGAAATACATGTTTTTGGAAATATCGCCAATCCGATTCATGTATTAAGTTAAATTTTTTGGACCTAACTAGATGTCACCTAAAATGATGTCATGGTATATATACTAACGTCCACGAATCTACGGAAATGGGGATTACAAAGCGGTATGGGCCGTTATACGTTGCGGTAAGAACTACCACATATGTTTTAGTTTCACTGGAAATATGTGATTGGTCTTCATTTAAGCGTAATTCAATACAATGGCATCCTGGTCGGATGAACGTGTAAATACAAAAATTGCCCGACACTTAAAAAAGTTTAGTGTTGGGTATTGCCTGTTCACCGATTTTCTTCTATTATCACTGATATTTTTAAATATATAACGGGTGCAAAAGTAGGCGAAAAACAACGGAGATAATAAACTCAGAGATGTGCCTTAAACTTATACAACTCGATTAAGCATCTTTTAAAAGGAAAAGTCATTTGAAAATTAATTCAAACAACATTTTGCAAAATAAAAATGGAGATTTCTCTCGAATGAACGATTACTTAAACTTTACTTAATTTCTCGTCGTTGTTCAAATTCTAACACAAAGTACCTTATTCTTCGACTACTAAAGTTTTGTTCGTGTAATCACAAGGCGGGGTCAAATAAATTTGAATGGGTAAGCCACCCACTCGCTACTATAAAATTATTGGGGCCTTATTCAAGAAATACCTAACCAAATTTGATGGGTAACTCGTTGGAGGGTCGTAGAAAATTTACTAGGTAGGCCACCCATTCGCAACTATTACAAATATTGGGGCCTTATTCAAAAATACCTACAAAAATTTGATAGGTAACTCGTTGATTAGTCGTATAATTTTTACCAGGTATGCCAATCCGTCTGTACTATAAAAATTATTGGTCACGTTGTTTTAGTTTATAATGGTGTGGTACAAATAACAGATGGGCCATCCGTGAACTACAACTTCACTATGGATAGCATGACCTAGTCTCTGCTCACATTACGAGTTTTTATTATTGCGTTCGACTATGGCAATAGCCGAACGCCTATTAACATAGTAATAGGAAGAAAAAATATTCTATAAAACTCTACAGTTAATGGACACTCGTAACAATCAAATATACCAATCGTCTACTTGAATGGAAATATTACAGGCTTGGTTCAATCATTCTTTCCAACATGTAAGCAACAATCAATTCACGAAGTATCTAAAGTATGAATGGGTTAGCATCAAATGGTAAACCGTTATTAAGATACACTCGAATAAAACCGTTATTAAGATACACTCTAATAAAATGGAAAATTTAAAACTAAAATGAAGACTGGATTTGTCCGGAGATAAATTGCACCAAATATATAGGAAAAATATTCGCTACCAAACCATGGCTCACCCACCAGTTCACAAAGCCGGGTTATAAGATCACCGAAAACGCCCCATATTATGACGAAAACACTGCCCAGCTTGGTCGACCATCCCACGAATACCATCTCGCGCAAGAGCGCTTAGAATGACGCAGAGGGGGAGAAGATGCATCACCGAAATACAAAACATTTATTTAGTTATATGCCATGACTCGCATTTGGTATTAAGTTTAACTCGTATTTAAACAGGATGGTCTGATGGGCATGTCCCCCGATTCATCCACCAAAAACAAAGTTACATTCATACAAGAAAGGCTGGGTGTTGTTATGTGACTAGGCGCCACAAATTATACAACAAAAGTTAACTAAACTATATGGGGCTAACTACATGCAACCGCACTTACTAAGTGCGGGTAGGACGAGGGACGAGGTGTCCGGACATGACCTTTTGTTATGACCGTTCTCGTGACATTGATCGCACCTTACCGTAACTCTTCACAACACTTTGAGACTCGATCCGCTTTCTCTTCTTTCTTCACCACCATTGCGCTTCCAAACAGTGGAATTATGTATTCGTGATTGGATCATAAGGCCATCCTGAGTAACCTTCACATGGGGCAAAAGTAACAACGTAGGTGCGCCGATAATTGTCCATGGAATACCAAATATGGCGTAATCTGCCGATCCAGACCCCATACGCATTATAGACGAAAGGTGCATGTATACAGGGAATACCAACATTGGAATCAGAACAATGCAAGTCCTCAATGTAAGATCCACAGAATACAACTCTCCTGGTGGTCGATGTAAAATTTGTTGTTGCCGAATCGGTGGGAATGCATTGTTTGGTCTTGTTAACAACCTTCACCAATCTCTTCGATGCATATCGGGTGATAGTCTTGGTACGCGTGAAACTCCTTTCATGACGCTTTAGCGAAGTAAACAAATGCCTTGACGCGGTGGCACGTACAAGTGCGGCAACTGGATAAGACCTTGCAACACGAAGTTGAGAATTGGTTGACTCGCACATATTTGTTGTGAATATACCCCACCTTTTCGGGGAAACAGAAAAGGCTTGTGTCGTGAGTGACTTGTCATACTTAAGTAACCAATCAGCACACCTTGGCGACGCTTACGGATCTCACCCATATGGTATTCAAAGTTTCAAAAGGAGCCAGAGTAGCGGCTATCCATATGAATTCACGTGCCGTGTCATCGTTGAAAGTCGTGTAGAAGTTCTCCAAGAAATGACGCACACACTTCACATGCTTAACCTCGGGGCATCACGACATCCATGGCTGCAACTAACCCCCACCCTTGTCGATATAACAACCAATTCATTAATCCTCTCATATCCATCAATTACATGTAACCAAAGTAGATTCAAAAACCAAATACAACAATCTTTTTCTCGACTCAACTATGGCATATGCAATTGAACAACACCATTATCACCATCCTGTGCGCATGCAACTTGAGGATGCCGGGATAATCACCCCCGAGATGAGTACCATCAATCGCAACAACGGGACGGAGATTTTCCTTAATGTTTTAATGGCGACCAAATGCCCGAAAAATGCGGCAAACATACCATCCTCGCTTTACGGGCAAGATTAGTAACTGTTCCATCATTCAGTTTTCAAACTCTTCAACAAGTTTTGGCGAGAATGCTAAATGACTCTTTAATGTTCCGTGGACAATCTCCAATGCATGAATCCTTGCACGTCCTGCTTTGCAGTCGATATATCAATATGGTGCACTTCTTTCATGAAAGTCTCCGCACAAACGTTCTTCGTTATATCCTTGTTGTCAAGCACAAATGGGCATAATAATGACGCAATCCATTTAGCGATGCATGCTTGTGCCCGGGTTCCACCGTGACGACTATGAACACCACAACTATGCTCAGGGACATACGGGAGGATCTGGAAAGTCTGGAAATTTTCCTACCTTAGTTGCATGAATGTACCGGTTTGCAACCTGTACCTGCAATGTTTGCACTCTGCGGTGAATCTTCGAGAGCAAAGTCTTCAAAGATTTATACTCCTCGGACCCTTAACGTGAACTCCGAGCGGGGTATCAAACAACTTTTGTCGGTTTGGAAATATCATACCAACATGTAGGTCGAAAAACTAGATGGAGTAACACCCATACCTGTCCCATAAATGGGAAGGATCCAAGCTCACAAGACGGTCATCATCTCACGGGTCAATTGTGTAATCATCAGCTTCATTACTTTCGCAACAGGATTCTTTCCGTGGCGTCTAAAGGATTTACTATGCTTAAACTTAACCGCCGGAATAGAGACATGGGAATAATAAATAAGTTTATCGTCTGCTCCCGGTCGAGGGAGTAAGGTTTTAGGGGGATTAGAAATACCATCACCAATCAACAACTCACCGGATTCAGGGTTGGCAACATGTGCTCGGTTACTCGTGACTATCGACACCAAACCACCGTCCCGGTGGTGGACAACCCCGGAGAGTTACTTAAAACTTCCGGGGTCACCAATTCACCTAGGGCA
Organism: Papaver armeniacum; assembly: GCA_023531295.1. NCBI lineage: Eukaryota > Viridiplantae > Streptophyta > Magnoliopsida > Ranunculales > Papaveraceae > Papaver > Papaver armeniacum. The sequence continues at coordinate 212,835 of JAJJWW010011748.1, read as the reverse complement.
CGCTTGGCAACAATGTTGAGTCACTTGACAATGTTGACAACAATGGTGGGTCACGGACAATGCCACCGGCAACAAAGACATGTCATCTAAGACAACACTTGTACCACCTGTGAGCCGTGACCAATCCAGATCTCGTGGGAACAACTGCCGTCCCGTAGTCCAAAACATCGTCGTCACTCAATTTCGTCTGATCTATGCAATCTTCCCATTCGGTTGGACTATCACCAAAACAAACAAAGGGAAAACTATAATTAGTTGATATAACATAACAACTATGACCACACAATGCCTTTGAAGTTAAAAGGTCGAAGCAGGTCACCTAATATATCCATCCGCATCTCCATTCGTAACGCGGATCACGGGCATTTCATCCATGGGAAACTCATAACCAAATGCCGAAAAGGACCAATCGGCCCATTGCGTACATCTCCGGTTTAATGACACACCTCGACAAGAATCGTGATTTGTCAATTTCACAAGAGCACCACAAATATACTACAAGTTTTATATGATACCCCTTGCAGTCTATTTACCTAGAGGTACCACCCGTTTTTGACCCTATACAAGCCACGAAGGACCGGGAACAGGGAGACGGTCTTCTACACAAGAGCTAGCCCCATGATTTCGACACCTCGCAACCCCACGACCTAAGAACAACGATAAGGTGACCCTCAGATCGTGCCAACTTTTGTTACACAAATTCATTTGAAATATCAAAGGCCGTGCACAATACCCGCTAGTCATTTTGCAAGATCACAGTGACGGAGGTTGAGGGCAAGAACATCATTTGTATGGAGTAATCGGTGCACAATTGGATCCAAATCGCAAAGATCATCTAGGACATTAACTCTTGGACTCCACGAAAATTTTCGATGATAAGGTAACCAAAAAAATATATAACATGGCTAACAACTACAATAAGGGGATAAATCCTTACACGGAAATTGGCCTTACAGGGATGACCGGGTTTTGGGAATTCGGGTTTGTGAGTTACGGAGTCCATTTGAATCTTCCTGAATGAGCATCGGCTCCCATTTGTCGTTACGTTACCATCGTAAGTAGGTGGACCTTCATCTCCAACAATCTCTTCAAAGGCAACCGAAGCACCTTTGTTTAATCCATTGGGATCATTCACCACAAGGTCAGCAAGGGTCGAAGAATAGGATATATCAACAAAAACGTACACCCGGGTGACGTAAACCCTCGAGTACACTTTGTAACGCTCCGAGGGTCGAGGTTGAAAGAAACGTGACTTTGATAAAATCTGGACACAAGAATACCGGGTGGAAACCGTCTCGCATCTTGTTAACAATTGGGCCTCTGTATATTGAGGATCATTGCTTTGAGGGATCTTTTATCGTCCCACTGGTACGACAATATCACATTAATTACTTTACCTCCGGAGGAAACAACACCTAATTAACGTTAATGACCATCGATAAAAACACTCAACAAACAATTTGATCTAAAAACAACACAAAGAATTTGAAAATATGTTATATACAAAACAGAAAGTCCAAATTACTTAGAAGTTAAATTTCATGGAAACCACATGCCCTAAATGTTATAAATCTCTTGCAATACCATTCATTTCACCTTATCGAATTACCATACGATAGTTTAAGTTATCAATATGAAACACAAATATTACATTTCACCTAATGATACATATTAGCAGGACCATCATCAAAAAATATAATAGTTGCATGATTTGCATCAATAAACTCTTACACACATCACCTCGATTGTCTAAACCTTGCAGCGTATGAAATCAAGAACCACGGCATGAAATCAAGAACCAAAACGCGCTTCTAAAATCACTTACATATTCCCAAAACTAATCCAATGGAAAGAAATTGAGCAAACAAACCAAAGAAACAAATGATTGTTCTCTATTAATTATCGAAATTGTAAGTTTAATCAATTTTCAATTTTCGAGCCGCACATCGGAAAAAACAGTTACAAAACTATAATTAAACCTTCACCCCTTAGCTCAAAACCATTTAATAGCACAATCTTCATTCTAATTCACCCAAACGTTTGTTTTCAACTTATCCAAATTCAAACACCATATACTCTACATTCTTTAACTTCATAATCTATTCAAGAAGCATAAAAATTAAAAATGTAACCTATCTTCTCGCACATTATCAAACTCACCTAATTGATTTCTACAATCAAACACTAACGATTAAAGTACCTGCTACAATCAAACCCCTAATTGATTTCACAATCAAACCCTAGGGTTCGATTCAAAAATAAAAACGGCATCGACACGAAACTAAACACGAAACTCAACATAATCATTATGTATAACGAAGTTTGGCTCACTCCGGAGGATTACCATCCATCGCCGCTGCGATTATCCGCCAAATCGAAAGGGGGAAGTGACTGAGAGGGAGAGGGAGAGGGAGATGGAGAGGGCTGAGTGCGAGATATATAAAGAAAAGGAAGAGTTTCATTCGGATTAGGATAAACGGGTAAACGGGTATGATTTTTAACTCTACCCATTTTCGTGTGTGGTTGGGTTAAAAACGGAGGGCTAAAGCGTAATTTCGTATCAACTAGGTGGACCGATCCAACCCAGTCCGTCAATATTTCAAGACCGAAACAATGTCCGTCCTTAAAGGTTGACCGAAAACAGTGGATTTCTGTGAGGAAAAGCCTTTTGGTTTTACCTAAATACCACCCATGTTTTTCCTAAATACCACACACAGTATAATAATACATTAATTGTAAACCTAATCCAAAGTGGGTGATATAAACCGTAACACCTTCTTATGAGCCACCGTTAAACAACAAAATACAAAACCCATGATCATCCTCTTAATGCAGGCAGACAAAAATCCACCTTCACATAGTTGTTCAAACTATCGATAACAGTCAAACCACTACTTTATAACTGATGATAATCTGGACCACAAGTGAATCCCCGAATAGATCAAATTTCAATGTTTTCATCCGCCATAAACTGACCTAATCTCCATTACTTATCCTCCTTTAGCAAATGGGTTGTACCCAATTTCGGACTGCAAAATTCGAATCATTTTCATTCATGGCTAGCAATACCAATTTTACAAAGAGTCACCAACCATAAACACCAGTGTCCGTTTTGATCCTTGCCTAATCCTAGCCCAAGAATGTTTTCTTTTGACCGATATTCCTAATATCGATCACCACCTATAACAACTACCATTTATAACAGCTACGGCAGTTGCTGCCGACGCCACCACCAACACCTTCGATTAACATCATTAAGATCTCAACCTTTTTAAGATTAATTTTAATCTTAGTTACGGACTTTAATTTTAGAGATTAAGTGAGGTTTTATTTTTTGTTTAGATTGATTAGGTTTCAATTTTTAATAGAGATTCAACTGTATCAATTTCGAAAAAATATTTCGTAAGTTTCATAAAATTAGTTGAAATCCACTGTAGTAACATACATTAATGCCTTTTTGATTCGATGGGTATAATACAAAATCTCTATGACTAAGATCCATGGAATATAGAGAGAGGTGGTTGATGTTGTTATTGGTAATGGTAATAATGGATATTTCTGTATTAAGGTGGTAGCATGGAAGAAGGGATGTATTTATCACTCACTTTAGATGAGGTCTACAATTATTGGGTTTTTTGATTGCGGGTGGTACATAGGAAAAGTGAGGGTGGTATTTAGGTAAAACCTTATTTTTACACGAGCAGTTTCTAAGTATTTTTTTTTTGCTCATTTACGTGCACACGATGAAATGTTTTGGCTGGTAAAGTGAAGGATAGATTCAATCGCAAAAAAGTTGTATTTTTTTTTTTACATATTCCGCGGGCACAAAAAGTTGGTTTAGTTGGTTGCCATGTGAACATGGATAGATGAGTTCCCAAATGAGCTGCATTAGATTTGAAAGATGGGCTTTACAAGCAACAAAGCGATGTTTTTGATAGAATTTTCATTTGGGGACCATGGTTTTTTTGGGGAATGGTGTGTTCGGTTAGGAAATATTTTTTTGCGACGTAAATCAACTAAGGTTTGGTTGAGAAATATTTTTTTGCGACGTGACGCATTATTGTTCGGTTGGGAAATGTTTTTTTGCAACTAACCCGAACTTATGTTATACTGAAATGTTTTTGCAACTGGTAAGTTCGGTTGGTAATTGTTTTTTGCAACTAACCGAACTTATGTTCGGTTGGGAAATGTTTTTGCAACTAACCGAATTTACGTTCAGTTGGGAAATATTTTTTGCAACTAACCGAACTTATGTTCAGTTGGGAAAGGTTTATTTGCAACTAACCGAACTTATAACTAAAAAACCACCGTCCCAAAAAATAATGGTCCCCAAAAACGATTCTTTTGATAGTTTTACTTTGTTCAAGATCTTTCCATTGGGAGGATTTTGTACAAGGAACATGAAATTATAAACCCTTCTCTCAAATGGCAACTGCTGAAATTATAAACCCTTCTTCTGAAGTCATCAAACTCATACCCCTAGCCATAACCACTGAGGACAACTCTGTGCTCAACAGAAAACCTGAACCTGATGAAATTAAAGCTATCTTATTTAGTATGGCAAATGATAAAGCTCCAGGACCAGATGGCTTCCCACCAAACTTCTTCAAAACTAACTGGGACATCATTGGCAATGATATTGTCAAAATGGTTCAACATTTCTTCTCTTTAGGTCACTTACTTAAGGAGATGAATGCCACCTTTATAACTCTCATTCCCAAAATTGATACCCCAACTTCTCCTAGCCACTTCAGACCAATCAGTCTTTGCAATACCACTTACAAAATCACATCCAAATTACTAGCTCAGAGAATGAAGCCTTATCTAAACAAAATCATATCCCCTTACCAGTCTACTTTTATCCCTGGAAGGCAAATCTCTGACAACATAGCTATTGCACATGAAATTATTCATACTATGAGATCAGAAAGAGGAAAAAAAGGAAATTTTGGTACCATGGGAATAAAAATAGTTATGACAAAAGCTTTTGATAGAGTTGACTTGACTTTTCTAATGGCCATTATGAAGAAAATTGGTTTTGATGATCAATGGTGCAACAAAATTCTCCAGTGTATTTCAACCTCCACCTCTGTTGTTCTCATAAATGGCTCCCCTGAAAAATTCTTCAAACCTTCTAGAGGGCTTAGGCAAGGTGATCCTCTATCCCCTTACATGTTTCTATTCTGCAAGGAATCTCTGTCAAGGACCCTTCTTCATGATGAGGAGATGGGCATTATTACTGGTATCAAGATCTGCAAAGCTGCACCCTCTATCAGCCACCTCATTTTTGCTGATGACTGCATGATATTCTGTAAAGCCAATTTGACTGAAGCTCAAAATATAATGAAGCTTCTTCAAATCTTTGGCAGCACCTCTGGGCAACTAATTAACTTCCACAAATATGAAGTATTCTTTAGCGAAAACACTAATCCAGACCTCTTTCCTCACATCAGCAATTCCATGGGAGTTCAAGTGCTACAATTGGATGATAAATATCTAGGCTCACCCCTCTTCACTCATAGAAGCAAAATAAACTCTTTCATGCCTAGAGTGGAAAAATTGAAGATGAGACATACTAGTTGGAAAAATACACCTCTAAGTCCTGCTGGAAGAGAAGTTCTCATCAAGTCTGTAACTTCCTCAGCATGTATCTATCAAATGAAATGTTTCAAGGTGCCTAAGAAAACCTGCAAAAACATCAACAATCTTCAAAGAGATTTTTTTCTGGGGAAAAAAAATATAGAATATCCTTCCTCGGTTATTATCCTAAAGCTTGGACTGCAGTATGCAAACCAAAAGAACTGGGGGACTAGGATTCATGAATATGGAACTATTCAACAGTTCTATGATAACAAAAATTGGATGGAGACTTGAGTAGGATAAAGACTCCATATGGTACAAGCTCATGGATACCAAATATCTCTTAGGCAGAAATATACTCAACATGGATACAAAATCAAAGGATGGAGACTCATGGATATGGAAAGGAATACTGGAAGGCATAAACAACATCCAACATCACTTCTCCTAGAGAATTGGCAATGGAGAAAGATAAAGCTTTGGGAAGATATCTGGATCCCAAACACCACATTAAGACAGCCAAAACCACAGAACTGCCCACAACACATTGAAACTCTAGAGTCCTTACTTCTTCCAGATGAACTTGGGATGAAACTCAAGTCTTTACTTACTTCAGCAATGATAAGGCAGTAGTGATTATCAACCTGCAGACACATCCAAATGAAGAAGATAAGATAATATGGAATCTCAATGACACGGGAGTATTTTCAGTCAAGGAGCTGTACAAGGAAAAAATTGGAAACCTTTACAAAAATGATACTACAAAGGGAACTGGGAAGCTATCTGGAACATGGAAGTGGCTCCAGGTCCTCGTAATCTTTATCTGGAAATATGCACATGGAATCCTTCCCACTAATGCCAAAACAGCTAGCATACTCCATTACATAAATCCTACATGCACTGTTTGCAATAGTGGGGAAGAAGAAACCATGTCTCACATGTTCCTAAATTGCCCTATTGCTATTCTGGTTTGGCAGGAGATTCTTGTCTCTTTTAATACTAAATTCGACAACAATACCATTTTCATTGACTGGTTGAATTCCTGGTTTCAACCTGGAATCACTAGCACTAACTACAACATCTATGCCACTACTTGTTGGTATATTTGGAAAGCGAGATGTGATCTTATCTTCAAATGCGGGAATAACATCTCTCTGTATTAAGCAGCATTTGTGCAATCATAATATAATACATTATATGCAGGAGCATATTATGAACATCTTCCCACTTTTACCTGAGGAAACTGATACCACAATACAACACACTATTACTCCTTATACTCTGAATGCAGCAGTAGAGTTTTGGAATAATATCAAAATATGCACCCTACAAGACCTTGAGAACTTATTATACTATACTGCACTAATTATGACGGATTTTGCAGGAAACATCATTGGAACCAGAGGATATACAAGATACTCTGGGGAATGGGGAGCAACAGGAGTGGCAGACCTAGCTTTCCAGTGGGCCAAAGAGTTGCAGCACACAAACATCGTAATATCTGCTGAGTCAATGGACATACTGGTTCGATTCAAGCTACTCTACCATGAATCTGCTAGAGGAAGATTTCACCTTAGTTATCATGAAAGAAGAAACTTTCAAGAAGAAAGTAGTAGAAATATTGGTATAAACCCAATATCTTTTGTTTTACTGAATCTTAGCATCATCCATCGTCATCAAAATATGGATGCTTTCAATTTAGCTCTTTTGTGTAAAAACAATGTTGGCAGGCTAAGTGGTACACCCATTTCCAATACCAACACAAACTCTTTGTTCAGGTCTTAAGTGCCTTTCTAGGCCTAAGCTTTTCCTATAATAAAAAGAGTACAAGGAACATGAGAGTAATGGTATTTACCCTCTCCAAAATTCAATACCAGTTCATCTTCTCATACTTTCCCTACACCATCAGCCTTTTCAGCTACTAAGGTTCAACACATTAGGCGTGGGCATCCCTCCTTTCAATCACTTCAGCGTATAAATAAAAGTTATGCTCTTAGTGATTTCATGAATAAACCACTATTTTGTAATGATTGTCAGTTAGGATGTCGTCATAAAAAACCTTTTCAGTTGTCTTTTACTTATGTTGATGGCTCATTGTATTGTGTTGCAATGATTAATGACTATTCCAAATACTATTGGTTGTTTCCTTTATTCCTCAAGTCTGATTTCAAGCATATGTTTATTTCTTTGTTAATCAAATTCAGACTTTTCTTCAACGCCCTGTTAAATTCATTATGACAGACGGAGAAGGTGAATTATTTAATACATACCTTACCAATTTCTTAAGCAGTAAAGTATTTTACAGTCTACAAGTCCTCACACTCCTGAAAGAATGGAGTTGCTAAGTACAAACATAAACACATTCTCAATCAGGTCTACCTCGTTTATATTGGGTTTATGCCTTCAACACTGCATTTTTTTTAGTTAACAAACTTCCCACCAAAAGCCATTGCATTTTAAACTCCTTTAAAGGTCTTATTCCATGTCAACCTGACTACAATTTTCTAAAATTATTTGGTTGTGCTTGCTTTCCATGGCTTAGGCCATATACCAGCTCTAAATTTCAACCTAGGAGTAAATATTGTGTTTTCCTTGGTTACAACTCATTTTAAAAAGGATATTAGTGGTTATATCCATCTACTGGCAGAGTTTATATCTACATGCATTCAATGTTTGATGAGTCTTACTTTCCATTTAATTAGCTCTCTCACAGTCATGTTTTGTTCTTACTAGTAACATTTTTCTTTCACTTAAGCACACTATTGTGAGTCTTCTATATATCATGTAGTAGAATCTTATGTATGTACTGTAGTAGAGTCTTTTATATCTCCTGTGGAAGAGTCCATTTCATCCTCCAATAACATTGACTATACTTCTCCTAATACTTCAATTAGATGCAGTCAAGTCAATTTGGTAATAAACCTACAATTTGATGCAAGGGAGGATGCATATAAGTAAGAAGTGTAAATGAGGAGTAATAAAATATAGTGTGGAATCACAATCCATCACAAAGTTCTGTTTTGGAATACTCTCACCACAGCCTAGTCAGTAAATTCGTTAATGTGTATGGTGCGCGTCTGTTTGGAAATTGGAAGCACAGACTAAAAATTCTTTCATTTTATTGCCAAGCCTAATTGTTGCTACACAGTTCTAAACCTAACGTAGAGAGAGAGAAAATTAAAATGCTGAGTAAATACGATTTTTTATCAGTCAACAAAAACAATCTGATTGTATAACAAACATTACATATTGCTAATTAACATACGCAATTGACATATTAGTTTCGCTTATATAGAGCAAGGAATACATAAGTTTCAAAGCCACAATTTGGATGAAGGGATTTCCAGTGAATCCTGGTAATTTATAATGAAACTTTAATCATGAATTTCATTTTAACTAGGTCAGAGAAGACTCGCCACCTCTTTTTGCTGCCCAAATGTCCAAAAATCTAGGGAGAAAACTTCGTTAAAATAAAATATTAAACTCAAGAAGTTATTGTGCAGGTTGGGAGGTGAATTGAGAAAATTAAAGACATAAAAAATAATGGTTATGCATAGAAAAACTGTGAAGGCATACATCCCGATATATAATAATTATAATCTAAATTATAATATCCCGAATCCTAATAATACTCAAATTTCCGTATAAACACAATGAAACTGATATGATACTTCATCTAAAAAATCACCATAAGAAAAGGGACAAATTTAAAAATTATCTTTATATTGTTTATCAATTATGCTGGAAATGTAAGTTAATACAGTGGAGTATACGATATTTCATATCACTATTCCATGCATACAGTAGCCTTTATTTTCCAATTTTGCAAATCAAATACATAAAGATTTAGAGTCTTTTCATGTAAGGACATTTATACATGTGACACTATTAACCTTTTCAAAAAAAAAAAGGATGAAAAACTAACAGTGAGGACACTTTTGTTTAATTTCAATGTAATACTAAGAGTGTCTTTTTTGGGAATTCGAAGGCATTGGAGCTCCACAAAAAGATAATCATTTTATAGTCGGTTATTTTTTTTTGTCGTGATTTAGTGACTTTGTATGACATTGGTGACTACTTAATCAATCGAATGAGCATATGTGACGTGAATATATTTTTTCGTTAAAGTGTGTACACGAATTAAACTTCAAGATTTTGTAATTTTAATTCTTTGATCAAATATATAAACCCATTGGAACAAGTAACTAGAGTTGATCAACAATATCGACCCAAGTTAACCGCACATATTAGCGACCTACATCACTTCAGAATAGATCCCAGAAATGAGGTTAAATATTCTTTAAACTCTCCTTAACATGCATGAATTGTATCTCCAAGATTCCACCAAAATTCTTCAAACTCAAGAATCCATCAGTGAAATTCTTCACAGTTACACTGAAGAATCCACTTTGGAAGTTCTTCAAATTCCTTCTCATAAACATCGATTGATATCATTTCTCTCTCACACCATATTTATTTTTTCTCTCCCTCAATCTCATCTCAAGAACATCTAGAAAATATAATGGTGAATATTAAGGGGAATAAGAATAAATGCAATATAGATCATGTTGTGTTAACGATCATCAATACACAATATTATGAAACTACGGCTAATGTTGTTCGTCTGGTACGTGTTAATAAGAATAGAGACACAAGGAATGATGTAATAGAAGTCACATGCATGTTTGATCACTCTTCAAAACTTTATTTTTTCGTAAACATTAAATAGCTATTAGAAGAGTCTAGCTAGTAACACTGTATCATTTTTTTCCTTTTTAGGTTTGACGCATGATGCTCAAAATTAAACACAATAACATATTAACAGTGTTTCCTCCTTTTATACTAATACATTTATTGCTATAAGTGCACTAATCATAGTAACTTACGAAATATTTTCATGTGTTAAAAAACATACATCTGTCAAGATAAGAATTCATTTTTTGCATATGAATATTATGATCCCATATAAATTATTATCGTACAATATGTCTTTGTTTTTATGTGAATATTTTTTAGGTGGTTTGGGTTGTTTTAGTTTGCTTTGTAAGGTCGGGATCTATGTAACTCTGGATCATTTTAATCATGGTACAAGAAGAAGCCAACTTTAATCTGCAATTTATAACTAGGAAACGAACAGGAAAAAAAAAGACACTATCATTCGACTTTCTGATAGAGGACTATAACTCAATGTAATTCTTCAAGAGTGAGCAAAACCTAATTCCACTAGTTAAAAAAAAAATCCTTAAAATCAAGACCACCCCCTTTCAGTTACACGCTTCAAGAGCCAACGCACCTCCTCCAAGTAAGTAATTAATCATCGATTATCTCTGTTTGCGATCAACAATTGCATCAGCCCGTCTTCTTTGGCATATAACTCCTTGTTAAGCTTCTTGTATTCAACACATGCATCATACACCATTGATGATTTCGACGCCTTACCCATTACAACGACGTGCCTAGGTTTAGTGTTCAGAGGGAACAATTTTCTTCTGTTGAACTTGAAACAAATACAGATCTGTAATGGTGGATGCGTATCGAACAACCTCGTTATAGGTTTTTATCTAGGGTAACTTTAGTTTCACATGAATATCCATAGGCGTCCATCTGTTAAGAACATATCTACATGTGGAAGAAATCGATGGGCTTGTTCGCTTGGTGCAGGGTCGAATTCCACCACAAGTCCACAACCACAACCAGCACGCTAGACAACCAATACGGGCTAGACAGGTTGTTCGTGAGCCTAACACTCGTGTAGATTAAGAAATATATTATCAAGTCTAATTTTGTGCAAGCTTGCTCTAAAGTCGGTCATACTTAGGAATAACCATAAGGCTAGGTGAATAACAACCTGATGGTTGTTGACTTGGTCATATGACTACGGGAGTTTCCAACTGTTACTGGTTATGGCTATGGCTGTAAATTTGGGCATCTAAATGCAAAAAATAAAAATCAAAGAAAAACTTTAGTCTTCAAACACTGATTATAAGTTATTAGTTTAATCTAAGTTATTTAAGTTTATTAACACAAGTCAGCAAAGGGAAGTTTACTCATTATAAAGAAATGGTAGGGGAAGGGTTATTAACTTTACTACTCAGTAACCCTATTTTGTCTCTCTGTTAGTCTTCAAAATCTTCAAGATGCAGCGAGTTTAATTTTGTACACATCCTCTAAAAAGTATGCATCAAGGTTGTGAAATTGTGAATCCCGAAGCGAATTGTTTTTCATTTTTGAGATTCGAATAGTATGTTAAAGATTCACGGTTGATTACTGAATCGTATATTTTCTTGCAAATAATATTGAAATATGTGGAGTACTTAATAGAGATGGTACATTTTTTCCTAATTTTAATCTTTTTTCTTATATATACAAACATTGGAAAAAAAGTCAAGTTGGAACATTGGATAGAGTCCACGCATGTACCCAGGAGGTCATGGGATGGAAACCTTTCACCTCCATAGTCAAACATCGATTTTTACTAAAACGAATCGAATTGTGCGACTCAAGTTCATGATTTTAAAAACCTTGGTATGCACGAAATAAAATTTTGATCATATCAAATTTTAATCTAAAACACCAATGAGTTTTTTTTCGCCTCCTTACATGCTTTGGAAGTTCCTTTCATCCAAGTTATTACTCCCGTGCTTGAGAGTTTGAGAATATAGATTTGTAGTTGGTGTACATATTCCTTGGATTTGGTCCTCCTCATAAGAAAGTCAGTGCACTTCAAAGCAATAATGGTGCTCGTGAACCATCAAGACAAAACGATAATCCACAAACCCAACAAGAAATTGTAAATGAAGTTGACTTGTAAGTGTTACAAAGACGACCCTTAATTTCGGCCATCCCTCGACTGGGAATATGAGTTGCCGAGATACACATATGTGCGTTCGCGAGATATCTATCTGTCAGTCCGTTTTTACCATTTCCTTATATCTTTTTTTTTCTAACTACAAGGAAAACCGAGGAAGGGTGACCGCTTTTCCCGAAATATGCATCTTCACTGATTACATGTAGTTATCATCTTCTCTATAGAATTATTTACTTGATATGAGCCTTTCAATTTCCTCTGCTATCCATCATTCTCTATAGATTACCCAAAATAAAAAAAAATCATTATCTATAATGATAATCCATGCAACTAGACCGTTCTCGATCTCTCCTATTTTTCTCTGAAACTCCCCAAAATAATTTTCGCTTGATTTCCCCAATTTATTCCTGATTGTTCTTGATTTTTTTGGCATGATATGATATTTTAGATCTTCCAGGCATATCAGGTAATCTTTATATAAATTATAAATAAAAAATCCATCGGTCTCTTAAGCGATTAAGGTTTTAGTTAATCAATCATCAATGGAATGTAGTTATTGTCATTTAAAAATGTTTTTTCATCGTTAATGGCTTCTATTGGACAATTAGTTGTTTTCTTATACGTATTTACAATGATCTTTGATATATTATGCAACAATTTGTTCAAGTGTGGTCATATATACTTCATTCAAACATGGTGCATACCCATTCATACAAAGTTAATGGAGAATCAGAATTTTAATGGAGAATCGGAATTTTAAGACTCACAAATGATGGGAAATTTTCTTCTTTTTAATGAAGAACCAGAGTTTGAAAACTCACAAATCAAAATTGATAAATTTAAATTCAAAAACCATTTTTCGAAAAGCATCATTTTTCTCTTAAAACTATGTGCAATTAGTACTTATGATGTGTTTAGTGTTTGAATCTGATATACGAATTGTTTACGGTATATTAATCAAAAGTTCGCTTTTTCCTTCGAGAAAATAAAAAAATCACGAAACTCAGACAATAATTAATGATAAAAAAAAATCATGCTTCAAAAAAAAAAAAAAGAAGAAGACAGTAACTAATGACCAACTTATGTTTGAATTATGCTGCAAAAAAAAAAAAACTTACGTTTGAATTGAACAGTAAAAATAAGGAAGCTGTAAAATTTTATTTCTACACACGAAGCTTTTTCCACCCAGCAATGCGCCAGCACCAAATCCATTACACAAAATGAAAACTAAAACCCTAGCCCAATGAACCTCCTTCTGAAAACCTATTTGTTTCAATTTATCTCGCTTTTCCCTTTCCCCAATCCCAGTCTCTTTTTCCATCACCCCATCACCACCACCTCCTAAAAACATGGCTTCTCCCAAATTCTTAGCATGTGGTGGTGTTGTTGTCCTATCCGGTGCCTCATTTGTGGGATTCAAAGCATATGGAAATATTAAAAAAAGTTATGATAGTTTGGAAAAGAGTTATGAAAGTCTCAAACAAAGTTATGCTACAATAAAAGTAGGTTATCGACAAACAAAAGGAACTTATGACCAAAATGTGAAACCCATTATTGATTTTCTTAGCGATAAGAACAATCAATTTTATCTGGAATGGTCAATACTTAATGCTGTAGGACTTGTTGGAAAAGGTGTTTAAGGAGGTGTTAAAGTGTGTTTAAGTAGGTGTTAATACTTAGAATCCAAAGATACTTACATTTTCTCTGTAACATTGATTCACGATTCTGAGGACAACATGGACAACATGACAAAATTAACTGTAACTATTACCCCCTCTCAAGTTGAGGTTGCCTGCAGGAAAAACCATCAACTTGTTGCGTAGATAACCAAACCTAAGACCAGCAAGTCCTTTAGTGAAAATATCAGCAACCTGATCAACTGTTGAAATGTAGTGAACTGACAAGTTCTTGGCATGAACAATCTCTCCGACAAAGTGATGATCCACAACAAGATGTTTCATGCGACTATGAAACACAGGATTGGAAGATAATGAAAGAGCACCCATATTATCACAATGAAGAGTAGGTGGAATAGGAAGAAAGACATACAGATCCTTCAATAACTGACAGATCCACATCAGTTCTGCTGCTGAGTTTGCTAAACTTCTATACTCTGCCTCAGTTGAACTTCTAGCAACTGTACTTTGTTTCTTGCTAGAGCAAGAAACTGGATTGAACCAAAAAATATACAGTAGCCACCGGTACTTTTTCTAGTGTTAGGGTCTCCAGCCCAATATGCATCACTAAACCCATAGACAGCCAACATCCCTTTGCTGAAAAGAATACCATAATCAAGAGTACCCTTGATGTATCTCAAAATTCTTTTAGCACCTATAAGATGAACATTAGTTGGAGATTGCATAAATTGGCACACTTGGTTAACAAAATAACCTATCTCAGGTCTAGTCCAGGTTAAATACTGCAATGCACCTACTAGTGATCTATACATAGTTGGATTAGAGAGTAAATCACCATCACCTGCTTTGAGTGTAGAATGAACAGGAATAGGGGAAAATCATTCCTTAGCACCAGCCATATCAAATTTCTGCAATAAATCAAGTGCATATTTTGTTTGTGAGAGAAAAAGACCTGCAACATTTCTCTTTACTTCCAGTCCCAGGAAATAGTGCAAACTACCCAAATCTTTTATGGGAAATTGAGAACTGAGGGTTTTGATGAACTCTGAGCAGTAAGACTTATCATTGCCAGTGATGATAATATCATCCACATAAACAAGTATGATAGTCAATCTGGAGCCAATTTTTTGAACAAGTAAAGAATTACCAGCAGGTGACATAGTGAATTGACTAGAAGTAAGAACAATAGCCAATTTTTCATACCATGCCCTAGGGGCCTGCTTGAGTCCATATAATGACTTGTGAAGTTTACAAACTTTGTTTGGATGAGTAGGATCAATGAAGCCTGGTGGTTGGGTCATGTAAACATCCTCATGAATATCTCCATGTAGAAATGCATTACTCACATCCAGTTGAGATATATGCTAGTCAAAATGAATAGCTAGAGACAAATTATTCTTATTATTGTTGGTTTAGCTACTGGGCTAAAGGTTTCAGAGTAATCTAGACAAGGTTGTTGATGAAACCCCTTTGCCACTAATCTAGCTTTAAATTGCCAATAGATCCATCTGGATTTTTTTTGATTCTAAACACCCACTTGCATCCAACTAAGTTTTGAGAAGGATCAAGATCAACTAAGGACCATGTACCATTATCTTGAAGTGCAGTATGTTCATTGACAAGAGCAGTTCTCCATTGTGGAATTTTGTTAGCTTGTGTGAAGCAAGTTGGAATAGGAGGTGTAAGAGAAGTCATCTGAGCAGAGAGAGCATGTTTAGTAGAGAAAACATTCTTTTTGAATACACCCATTTTACCTCTAGTAGTCATTGAGTGATTATTTTGAGTGATAGGAGCAGCATTAGGTGCAACTGATGGAGTAGTCATACCAGAAGTAATTGGAGCTGAGTCACATGAAGCAGTTGAAACTAAACTATCAGAAGAATGTGAGACTGAACTATCAATAGAAGTCATACCAGAAGTAGTTATAGGTGAGTCACATGAAGCAGTTGAAACTGAAGTATATGAAGTAATTGAATCAGTAGTTGAAACAACAGCTGTAGGTGTAAGAACTGGTTCCATAGGAGGAGAAGCATTTGTGCATAAAGTATGCTCAGCAAAAATAGCATGCCTAGAAATGAAGATTCGACCAGTAAGTGGATTAAGACACCTATATCCTTTGCGTTGAGGACTGTAGCCAATAAAACACATTGTTCACTTCTTGGTGCAAACTTATGAGGAGCATATGGTCTTAGCCAAGGATAACAGAGACAACCAATTGATCTAAGAAAATGATAATCAGGTTGATGATGAAAAAGTACCTCATATGGAGATCTGAAGGATAATGACTTGGTAGGTAATCTGTTGATAATAAAAATTTGCTGCTTGAAATGCATCAATCCATAAAGAATCATGTAATCCAGCTTGAATAAGATAAGTCCTGCCTATATCCACTAAGTGTCTGTGTTTGGACTCTGCCACTCCATTCTGCTCAGGAGTTTGTGGGCATGAGATTTCATGAACAATGCCACTATCAGCTAAAAAGCTTGATAACTCATTATGAATAAATTCACCACCACCATATGTTCTTATAGCAATAATAACAGTTTGAAGTAACTTCTCAACATTTGCTTTGAATTGAAAGCAAATTTTCTTAAAATCAGATTTCTCATATAATGGAAAGATCCAACAGAATTTGGAAAATTCATCAACTATGTTAACATAATAGGTTTAGTCATAGAATGAGTAGAAATGGAAAAAGGAAGTTTATGACTCCTTCCAAGTTGAAATTCATGGCAAAACAAAGGTTGTTTGAGTACATTATTGAGAGAGAGAATTTTGCAAACATGTTGAAAAGTTTGAAATGAAGAGTGAGCTAGTCTTTTGTGCCAAATATCTGCAGATACGTTGTTGGTGGTTGTAGCTGACAAAGCTGTTGAGGCCGAGTTGTTGAAATGACTAGGTTGAGATGATGCTGACTTGGTGGATGAGTTGAGAAAATGTTGAGGGTATAAGCCATTACATTGAGGTACTTTCAAAGTTATTCTCCCAGATGAGAGATCCTTCACATGAAAACCAGCACAATCAAAGGTGATATAGCAATGATTATCTTTAGTAAATTTATAAACTGACAACAAATTGGTGGAGGATTGTGGTACTAAAAGAACATCATTAAAGACAAATTTGTGATTAGAAGTACTTTTGATAGATGAACCTTTATGTGTGATTTTCATACCTTCACCATTTGTTGTATGAATCTCCTCAGTGCCATCATAAGTAGATAGAAGTTGAAGTTCATTTTCATCAGAGGTAAGATGATTGTTAGCACCAGAATCATACCATACCATATTTTGTAGCTAACATTGCACCCATATTTTGTGGTGTGTTCATGTTCTGGTATACAAAGTTCAATCTGTGCCTACAAGCTAAAGATGTATGTCCTGTTTTGTTACATATCTGGCATTTCTGAATTTGATTTGGAGCATTAGCTGTGAACATCTGAGGATTTGTAGGTGGCGCAGGGGGTAGTGGTGGAGGTATTGGTGCTGAAAAACGAGGAGGTAATTAAAAATTACTTCTACACTGAGGAGTGTAATTCATATTACCTCTTCCACGATTTATGAAATTAGAAGGATATGAAGAAAATACAGCTGAGGTAGATGCTCTATGTTGAGAAAGTAAGGCTTGTTGTGATTGAAAAGTTGCAAAGGCTTTACTATTAGCTTCACATAATAGAGATTTGGATCTCTCAGCAACAACAACTTCTTCACTTAACAGCGGATTGTGGAGTTCATCAAAGTTGACTGGAGGATTTCGGAGACGAATAGAAGTACTAAAAGCACTGTAATCTTGACCAATTCCATTTAATATGAGAACAACAAGTTCATCATCATAGATTGCAGATCCTGAAGCAGATAATTGATCTGACAATTTCTTGATTTCCCCTAAGTAATTGGTTATAGTTCCAAATCCTAACTTGAGAGATTGCAACTTTGTTCGAATTTGTATAGCATGAGTAGTTGAAGTTCGAGCAAATCTTTATTCAATATTAGACCATAATTCTTTAGCCGAATCTGCTCCAACAACATATGGTACTACTGAATCTGAAATTGTAGATTAAATCCACAGAACAAATTGTATTGTCATCATCAGTCCAAGATTTATAAGAAGGATTGATATTACCTTGAAGAAGATCTTCTTGAGTTAGAAACTTAGCAGGATATTGAATCGAACCATCCAAGAAACTAGCAACTTTGTATCTCTTCAGTTGGGAAGAAGTAGACTCTTCCAGGTGATGAAATTATCATCTTTGAGTTTGTATTGAGTGATGGATGAGGTCTGATTGAGGGGAATGTTAGAGATTCTTGCTGCATATGCAAGATTTGCCATGTGAAAGAAAAGAAAAAAAAAGTATTGAAAGAAAGAATGAAGAAGATTAAACAGAGAATTGAAGAAACATTGTGAATGGCGGAAGAAGCAGCGGAAAACCTATATCTTTAGGCGTCGTGATACCATAGTAGATGAAATAGAACAGTTCATTAATGTGTCTGAATATTACAGGTGCAATTAACTGTATCAATTGTCTTGAATATTACAGACAGAGTGACTCAGGTATATAAATACACCAACCAGTGAATGACACATAGACTAGACCAATCACAGACAGACACGTATGACAAAGGACAGCTAAGCACCAGCTGTATAAAACAATTACATGACAACATGGACAACATGACAAAACTAACTATAACTATTAGACGCAAGATATCCTTTGCTTAGAGCAAGGGATATGCATGACTCAGAGGCTATAAAATTAGTTAGTAAAAAACAAGCATATATTGAGTATAAAACATGAAATGCCACCATAAGTGTAGTCCCTGCTCAATTGTTTCTTCGTTGAAGTTGAGCTTTACATTGAACATCATATATTGTATCAAACTTAAATAGATCCACATTAAAAGCAGGAGGAAAAACCAACAAAGTTCTACAGTTTGAAGCATCCAATATTCGTGCACTTATATGAGGCGCATAACCAAATTGCCTAGCCCGTAATGGTTTACTCTCGGGCTGGTTGTGGTAGTTTTTAAATCGACCTCCACCTAAAGAACAAGCCAACCGAGTACCACCAACATATGATCCGAACCGCACGCAGAGATATGTTCTTAACAGATGGACGGCTATCGATATTGATTCGTATAAAACTAAAACTTATTCGATATAAAAACCTAAAACAGTTGTTCGATTCGCATCCTTGAAAGTTGGGTTTCGGATATAAAAACCTAAAACATTTGTTCGATTCACATCCTTAAACGTTTGGTTTGTTTCCACCGGAGAAAGTTGTTTCGTTTTGAATCCTATTCGTCGTCATTGTCATTATAATGGGTAAGTCTTTGTATAAGGTGTATGGTGCATAATTTGATGAATTCAGGAAGCTCAGTAAGGAAATAGATGAAAAAGAAACCAGACTTCTTATAAAGATTAAAAACAAAGCATTTTTCAGAATACCTCCATTATCTTCTACGTGCCCTTTTAACATAACCAACAGTCATGGCAACTGCAAATACTCCAATAACAACTGTCATGACATTCTCAACGATATCATAAAACTTGAGAAGTGCTCTCTGATGTTCAACGATATTGGTTCAAACAAATCATTCAAAAGAGCGTTATAATATGGTCTAGATAACGAATCCGGTTCCATCAAGCTTGTCAGTTACATAATCTTTTTCACCCATAAGTAGATTTTTTTTGAAGAACACAACACACACAGACAATAAGCTAGGTAGACTTAAGACTATTCAGAGATTCGAGAACGCCCTAGAAATCTGACCCCTGCACTGCGTCAATGGATATTATAAGAAAATTGTCCCGTACGTCTCACACGTCTTTGGTTAGCTTCCGATATCCTTTGCTCAAGGGGTATGGGCGGGCCATTGAATTAGTTAGCTCAAAAACAAGCCTACAACTGGCCGCTTAGATAAAACCTGAAGGGAATAAAGGGGAAAATGGGATAAAAAAAAAATTTCGACAAGAAAAATGGCAAATCATTGAAAATTTAGGAGTCATCAAGGTGATGACACCTAAAGAGAGAATACAATTAGTTGTTATCAATGACAGCATTCCAATTACAAATCAAGGGACTCAAAGAATACCCCTCAAAAAGATTAGTGTTTCTAGACCAATTGAACAATGTACACTTGACTGAGATTATGAGTTGAGGCAAAGTTCTTCTTATATTTCCATAAAGTCTAGCGTTCCTCTCATTCCATATTTTCCACCAAATTCCAAAAGGTAAGAGATCCCATATTTTTCTGATCATCTTTTTGCTTTTCTTCTTAGACCATTCCCACAAATTAGATTTGACAGAGTCGGAGAAAACCCAACATAACCCAAAGCTTTCAAGAAAAATAGTTCTATAACTTATGAGATTCCGTACAGTGTAAGAATAAGTGACTATTTGTTTCAATTCTTGACCCGCGCATCAAACAAACATTAGAATTGCTCTTACCTGCCCATTAGAAAATCTAATGTTTGGTGCCCATCGAAACATAAAGTCCAAACAAGAAAAGAAACCTTCATTGGCACTTTTGAATTCCATAATTGCTTGTGCGGAAAAGCGAGAAATCCATCCACATCTAAAGAGGAATACACATTAGCTACAAAAAATTCTGTACCCAGTTCCCATTTCCTAGTATCCTTAATGTCTGAAGAAACAATTCTAGTAGAGATATCACCTAGTTGTTGAAGAAGCAAGACGATTGCTCCCAATTCAATCTCATTGGGATGTCTTCTGAACCCAAAATCCCAAGCACCATATGTCGAAACCATTTCATAAACCGAAGCACATTTCTTCCTAGAAAGCTTGAAAATAGTTGGAAATGAATGTTGCAAAGAGTTATTACCCAAAAAAATGGGATAATTAATTACTCAATGCATATACTGTATACAGAATTGGGTCACGTGCCCTTTTAACATGAACAACAGTCATGGCAACTGTAAATGTTCCAAGATCAACTAACACGAAATTCTCAAGGTTATCATAAAACTTGAGAAGAGCTCTTTGCTCCTCGGCGATATATCCATCCGGATCGATATCTAGTAATTAAGCTCTTCAGTTACATAATCACTAATCACTCATCTTTCTTAAACAACATATCATCTTGTTCACCCATGAGACAGATTTTAGAAAAACACACGAACGGAGTAAGGTCCAGAGTCGAGACTCAAGCATCAATGAAGGGATAAGTACTTCCAAGTAAATTGTCACGTATGGTCTCCTGCGTCTTTTGTTAGCTTGCGATTTTTTTTTTTGACGGAGAACTAGGTTATTATTAAACTGAAAGTCGAGTTACACGCCCTGATGGAATTTGGGCTTTATCTGATACAAGAAAAAGAGTTAGGAATGGTGGTGTTGTATCCATCCATATTTCTGTCGAATCAGCCTGTGTTGGATCTGCTTCTTTGTCCGCTCCTCTATTCGCTAATGCATCAGCTGCTTTGTTGCCTTCTCTATATATATGGGTGATGCGAACATTCGGAATTTGCCTCAGAAGCTTGTGGATGTCTGTAATTAGATGATACAAATGCCAAGGATATGCCGATTCAGTCGAATGTGGTGATGTTAGCCAGTGTACAAGAGTTGTTGAGTCCAATCTCTAGAAGTAGATGACTCGGCCTCATGTTAACCAATTCCTGTAGCCTAAGGTAACATGCCTTTGTTTCAGCCACGATAGCCATAGTGCTGCCAAGAGGAATTGCTGATGAAATGATATGGTTTCCCCATTGGTTCCGTAAGATGTATCCTGCTCCTGCAAACCCAGGCTTGCCTAAGATTCCTCATGTTGCTCCATCAGTGTTTAGTTTTATCCATGGTGCAAGAGGTGGTTTCCAGTGTATTGAAATGATGTGATAAAAAATTTGACTGCTGCTTTTAAGTTTCGGTGATTGCCCAATAATTAGTGACGGAACATGGTTGGAAGCAAACTGGAATTACCAGAACATATTGAGTATTGTGTATGCTGGTTGTTGAGAACCCATTGATCCAAAAACATGTTGATTCCTTGACAACCAAATGCTCCAGAGAGTGAAGCAGAGCAGGCAAGTGATATGCTATTGGGAGTTGTTATCCATCTTTAAAATACCCTGCACTGATTGTTGCTGTAACAAAGAAATGAAACCAGTTAGAGGAGGGTATAATTGTGTTACCTGATTCCAAATTTGTTTAGAGGCTGGACAATGGAAGAACATGTGTTCCACCGATTCTAGTAAAACAAGACATCTAGTACATAAGGGAGATGTGGATATCCTCCTCTCGTACAACATTAGTTTGGTTGCCAGGCCTCCTAAAGTAATCTTCCACCGATTCCAGATGAGGACAATGTAGCTTCCATATGTCTTTGAACCTTGTGGAATCTGTCGTAGCTTGGTGTTGGCCTTCTTCCGATTGAATTATCATCGAGTACGCTGATTTGACAGTGAACTTTCCATCTGAATTGAGTCCCCAAACCATTTTATCTGGACAGGCAGATGTTGGTAGATGGATGCTTAAGATGCTGTTGGTAACAGACTGCAAAGGCGGTATGGACTCAATTTTTTGTTTATCCCATTGATTAGTGATGGGATCTATCAAGTCTGCAACTTTAGAGAAGTTGGACAAGTGGTTGTGAGGTAAGGGTGGTTGGTTTGGAATCCAACCATGGTTCCACAGCGGTATATCTACTCCATTTCTTATAATGTGCTTCAAACGTTGTTTTAGGATTGGTTGTAGAAAGTTGACTGCTCTGCATGATGGACTGGGTTTGGAAACTCGTACCTGGTGCATATGGAGGAGATCATTACCCTTGAGATAAGTGGAATTGTAGAGTTGAGACCATAATAACGAATGATGTTGTTGTATGGACCATGCTCACTTAAGAAAGAGCGACTGGTTCATCGGAGCCACTGCTCGAATACCCAATCCTCCTTCCTGTATTGGCTTCGTAACTTTCTGCCAGTTGATTGGGTGAAGCTTCCTTTCTGAATTTGAGTGCCCCCAGAGAAAATTTCTATAAACCTTGTCCAGTTTTTTGTAAACATGTCCAGGGAGCATTGTATTCTGCATGATATGGTTCGTTGTTCCTTCCAATGAGGTCTTTATCATTGTCAATCTCCCCATTGGTGACATAGAGTGCGTCTTCCATCTGACATCTTTAGGGCCACTTTGTTGACAATTGTTGTGTAAGAAGTAGCAGAGTTCCTTCCCATCGTTAGAGGTACCCCAAGATATGTAGCCGGTGTGGATGTAAATGGAAGTTGGAACACTGCTTGGAGTTGTTGTATTGTTGCAGGAGATAGCCGAGGATGATGAATTAGTGATGATTTGGTAAGATTAAAATGTTGGTTCGCCGAGGAACTGTACTTGATGAGAACATTAAGAAGATTGTAACATTGCTCAATGGGTGCTTGGATGGATAGAAGGAGGTCATCCGTGTACATCAGGTGCGAAATTGGAGGTGCATTTTTTGAAATTTTCACTCCCTTGAAAGATCCTGTCAACTCAAGATTTAGAAGGTTCGCTAAAAAAATTTCTGAGCACAGAATGAAAATATAGGGCGACAGCGGGTCCTCTTGATGAATTCCATATGTTGGTTTGATAAATCCATGGAGATCTCCATTAATCTTCACAGCATATGTTACTGAAGTTATACAAAACAGATACGATCCACAATCCAAGTAAGAAGACCCAATGCCAAAAGAGCACGGTGAATGAAGTTCCAGCTTAGTCTATCATAGGCCTTGTGAACATCTAGCTTAAGTGCCACTTTCAGTGCCTTGCCAGGTTTAGTCGAGCGAATATGGTGAAAAATCTCTTTTGCGATAAAGATGTTGTCTTACAATTGACCCGTGAGGAACAAATGCACTTTGCATAGGGCTTACCAGAACATCAAGCAAAGGACGAAGCATGTTTACCAAAATCTTTGCAATCACTTTGTAAGAGACATTACATAAACTGATGGGTTTATACTCTGTGGGAGCAGAAGGAGCCTCCGTTTTGGGAATTAACGTGATATTTGTATGGTTAATTTGGTGATCGAATGCTCCGGTGGTGAAAAATTGTTGCACCATATCAGACAAAGTTGGGCCTACTGTGTTCCATGAATATTTGTAAAAGGCACTTGAAAATCCATCCGGCCCAGGTGCACTATCAGAGGCAATACCTTCTAAGGAAAGTTTGATTTATTGCGTTGTTACTGGACATAGTAACTATTGTTGTTGTTGTGTTGAAATTCTGGAAGACACACACGACAAGAGGGAAAAGGTCCACAGCTGTTGTAGACACTAGATAGATCTTCTCAAAATAAGATACAAAGGTTTTAACAATATCAACATGATCAGTTAGCCATGCTCCATCTTCATTTTTGATACATTTGATAGTGTTTCTAGCCCTATGTACAGTAATTGTGGTGTGGAAAAAGTTGGTGTTGCGATCTCCTAGTTGTAGCCATTGGATGCGAGATCGTTGGCGCCAATAAACTTCCAGGTGATTTAAAAGCCTTTGGTGGGGGAGTAAAGTCAGATGTGCCTTTTCAACAGCCTCAATTCTTTGTGCTCCATAAGTTACCGAACATAGATATTGAGCATAATCCAGTTCTTTCTCGGATTCTTTGATTCGCTGGGTGAGTGCACCAAAAGTTTCTCGATTCCATCGAGAAAGAGGGTTTCTTGTTGAAGATAATTTCTTTTGCAAAACAAAATATGATGACCCATGTGTTGTAACTTTCCATGCCCTTTCCACTACTGCTTGATATTCCGGGTGAAGTAACCAATGATGTTCGAACCTATAGATTTTGCTTTGATGTGTCCTGGGGTTACCAAAATTTAGAACTAACGGAGCATGGTCAGATGCAAATCTTGGTTGAACATAAACAGTGGCATTAAAAAATTTGTTTCTCCAGTAGTGGTTTGAACAAGCCCTATCCAAACGTTCTTGAATGAAATTACCTCCTTGCTGCTTATTAGACCATGTGCACGGGTTTCCCACAAACCCCAAGTCTAACATACCACAGTTGTTTAGCATGGATTGGAAAGCCTGGGAATGGCCTACCTCCTAGTTTTTCTTAGTGACAAACAATGTCATTGAAGTCTCCAATTATTAACCACGGCATGGTTCCTTGAGGATAAAGTTGTTGCGGAATCCTCCCATAGTTGTTGACGAGTCACCATATGAGGGGTGCCATAAATGCCCGTAAAGCACCATTGTTTTGGGTCCGCAGTTGTTGAGATGAGTGCATGTATGTAAGCTTGGTTTGCATGGAGCACTGTAACTGAAACATCATTAGTCCAAAAAAGAGCTAATCCTCCCTTATGTCTATTTACACGGACAACAAAAAAGTGAGGATAGTTTAGGATGTTCGCCAACTGCTGAATTTTAACTCCAGAAGCAAGCGTTTCTGACAGAAAAATGAGTGATGGGTTAAATCTTCGAGTTAAGTATCGAAGTCTTTGAACTGTCAATGGAGAACCCACTCCTTGATAGTTCCAAGATATGCAACTCATGGCGACTTCGGGTGCTGGTCTACAACAACTCGTGTTTGAGAGGTATCATCAGAGTCTGAGTCATCGTCTTGAAGACTTAATTTCCATGCATGACATGGCGGGCCTGGTGAAGGAGGGGAAGCTGCAGTTGCCAGACTAGGGGTGGTACCAGTGGTTTTCCGAGCTCGTTCTTGAGGGAAAAGCTCAATAAATTGGAAAGAAGAAGAATGGGTATTGAGGGATAAAAAGGGTCAAACTAGGCTCGTTTCAAATGGGGTAGAAGAAGAAGTTCATGAGAATGCAGCTGATGTTGAAGGTTGTCCGGGATGTTCACTGTGTGAGGGGATAATATTTTAAAAGCACTTCTTGAAGCAGCAATACTATGAGCAGACCCCGCAGTAGGAGACCCAGAAGAAACCGAAGATGGGGTAGGTGAATGAGGTGAGTATGGGAATGAGTTAAAACCAGGGATGCGAACGGTGGGGTTGCAGGTCGAGTTAGCTAATGGTTTAACTGGTGTTGGGGTTATGGGGATTTGATGAGTTGAGTGGGAAAGGGTTGAATTTTGAGAGGGTTGATGATTGAGGGATTTCCACGTAGATGAAGCAAAGAATGAACTTTTGGAACTCTGGGGAATGTTTTTGAAGTATTTAGTGTCAGACTGTTCACCTGATTGCCTCAAATTTTGGGTCCATGCAAACTCAGGATTTGTCGGACTTTCTGCAGCTTCTTTTCCACGTGTCGTGTGAACAGGCGTCCATGTATTAGATTTTCCCTGTAAGCCCATATCCACTGACAGAGAACCAGCCGAAATTCCGGAGTGGGAACTCGAAGTAGCAGATGTAGATGTAGAAGGAAACACGCCAAACAGATCATTGAATCCATGGACTTGAATCAGTGCCGATTTTTGGTACTTAACCGAGCTAGCTGCGGAGATGATAGTTGACGGTGGCTCTTGAGTTGATGATGACTGTGGAGTTGGTAGCGGCGGTGGTTGTAGATTAGACGATTTTTTTTTTTTTGAACGAGAAAGAAGAGATTTATTAAAGAGAGGAGAAAAAATTACAAACAAAAGTTACAAGCATAAAGGAATACTCAAGTGTGAAAAGAGACAACAAGGAGATACATTCCAATCATAATGGATTGGAAGTGAAAGGAACAATAATACTACAGCTGTGAGTTAGAGAAAAATGCTATCCCAGGAGAAGATGCAGTAGTCTAACCTGAAATCGAAATTTCTTTTGAAGGCTAAACTCCATGCAAGAAGAGACGCTTTGATATCGACACTTACTTGAAAATATGACTGGGATTTTCCCGGAAAATCCTTGCGTTACGCTCATTCCAAATCGCCCGAGAGAACAAATGCGGGGACCAAGTCCCAAATCGGTTTGGCGAGGCCCCGTGATGCCATTACGACCAAGTTTGTGCCAAGCTGCAGAACTGATGATGGAGGGATCCAAGGCAAATGGCTAGGGAGAATAAGTGACCACACCTTGCGAGCAAATTGACAGTTTAAGAGCAAGTGTTCGGTGGATTCACATTGAGAGAGACAAAGTGGGCATCGGCGGCTAGTTTAAAATTCCTTGACTGGAGAGAGTCTTGAGTGGTAATTTTGTTAAGGGATGCGGTCCAAAAAAATAGGTTGATTTTTTTGGACGGACATGAGGATTCCAAATTGTCTTGTATGGGTAATCGGAATGAGTGGGGATTGAATTTGTTCCATCATAGAGTTGTAGGTAGATTTGACCGAAAACATACACAGGGTGTAGGCTTCCAAGTTCTCTTGTCTGGTTGATCTCGAGAGCGTGGTGGAGAGTGGCCAATGACTACCAACATGGATGCTAGTTGATTTACTTCCGCTTCTTTAAGGAGTCTCTTAAAGTGAAAAGACCAGTGGAACCGTCTAATGATATATGATCTACGAAGGAACCATTTTTTAGGCTAGCTATTTTATACAAGGCGGAAACATTTCTTTCATGCATTCACTCGGACCCCAGTTATCAAGCCAAAACGAGATTGTGCAGCCATTGCCAATAGAGATCAGGGAGAAAGATGTTACCAATTGTGCCTGAATAGTGATATGCTTCCACACAGAACAACCATAAGGAGATGAAGGAATTTGGGGAGACCATATGGATAGAGGTCCGCCATACTTGTCTCGGATAATACGATGCCATAGACAATGCGACTCTTCACCGAATCTCCAAACCCATTTTGCTAGTAGAGCTTTATTCATCATTCTTAAACTTTTTATTCCTAGCCCGCCTAGTTTAATAGGCTTGCACAATTCCTCCCAATCAACCAAGTGTATCTTCTTAACTCCGCCACTTGTCCCAAATAAAGTTTCGCATGATCTTCTCCGGTGCCTTTATTATTGAAACGGAGCAAGGAAAATGAGAAGTAATACACAACAAGATTGGAGAGCACGAGATTTTACTAGGGTGACTCTCCCGGCTCTTGTGAGAAAACCTTTCTTCCAGGAGGGCAACATGGAGTCAAATTTTTCCACAACAGGGTCCCACAGTGATTTTGCTCTTGATTTAGCCCCAAGAGGCATCCCTAGGTATGAGAAAGGAAGTGCTTCAGTTGAGCATCCAATATTTGCAGCCCATTGATTTAAGTATGGAACTTGACCCACTTGAATTAACTTAGTTTTCGAAGGGTTTACTCGAAGTCCAGAGACAGCTTCAATGCATTTAAGTATGCTCATTAGATTGTGTAATTCCTCCCACGAAGGATTTATGAAGAACACCGAATCATCAGCATAATGCAAATGCGAAATAGGGGAAGATCCCGGTTTCACCGAAAATCCATTGAATAGGCCAGTGTCCGCAGCCTTGTTAATCATCCTCGAGAGACCTTCCATGGCGAGAACAAATAGAAGAGGGGAGAGTGGATCTCCTTGTCGAAGGCCGCGAGAAGCCGTGAAATTTCCAAAAGGACAACCATTTAGGAGAATTGAGAATGTTGGAGATCCATAGCAATATCTCAGCCAGCTTAACCATTTTTCTTTGAAGCCCATTTTTCGAAGTACATCCTCAAGAAAGGTCTTTCGAAGTACATCCTCAAGAATGTCCGCAGCCTTGTTGTAGATTAGACGATTGGAATCCAGTTGTGGGAAAGTTTGATGTTCTTCGACAAGGGGATGGGTGAGGTTGAGGTTGTTAAGGAAGCTCAGCCGGAGCATTAGGGAGTTTCGTCCTAATGTATTGATGGCTCAGAGGATGATGAGGTAGGTTTAAAGTGGCCTTCATCTTCGTATTCCAGCTGTATTTTGGAGGTGGAGGGAGCGGTGGAGGAGTTCCTGAAGGGTTATGATTTCTTGGCCTCGCTGGACATTTGTTAGTTTTTTTTTTTTTTTTTTTTGACTTAAAAGGTTAAAATTTTATTGAAAAAGAAAAAGAGAAATACAAGATGAGAGGCGCCTAAGCGCAACAAGAGAAAGCAAAAGCCGACCCAAACAAGCTGCAATGAAAACAAATACGAAGACAACTGCTCAACAGCACAAAGACAAGCCTAAACACACACCGATTCCTATAACTTCTTCTTGGGTATAGGGGTTCTTTTCCCTCTACCCAAATCCTCGGTGCTAGGACCCAAATCATTAATTTGTTTCGAGGAATGGAAAGAATCTACAATCCCTCCAAGGAGTTTCTTAACCTCGGTTTCTTTACCTCCACTAGGAAGACAAATCAATGAACTAAACTTCATTAGTTTGTCCATGTTTTGTTCTTTAGACATTGGTTCCACCGACTGACCTCTTCAACTGACTTTACCTTTGCGACATCCAAGACGTCATTGTCTGTCTCATATTCAGATTCTTCATTAGAATCTTCACATGTATGTACTTCAGGGTCATCTTCCAAATTTTCTGGCAGCTTCTCTACAGAGATTTGAGCTATATCACAATCCTCTACTACTCTTGAATCATTTTCTGTGCTCTTAGGAATCTCTACGAAATAACCGTTTCGTGATCGATCCTAAAACATTATAGGGATTCAAGTAACATATTGGAATTTGCTCATGTGAATTACCCTTCTTGCTTGAGCTTTTATTCCTTCTAGCGTACGTCTTACTTTTAATAAAAGGTTCTTCAATTACATCATCACTCTCTACAGTTTTCTTTGAGACTTCTACAACCCCATTTGAGCTGAGCACCTCTAAATTCGCAGTATCCACAACTAGGACATTTGTTAGTTAGATGACCAGCAAAACCACATAGAAAACATACCGCAGGGAGAAATTCATTAGCCAATTGAACACCAGTTTTCCCTTCAATATTGAGTAGATATCCAGGGGTAAAAGGTTTGTTTGTATCAATTGTTAATTTGACTCTAGGAATTGGTCCATGTAGATCAAAAGCTGAGCTGGAACCCGTTGAGCTTAGAAAATCTTCAACGCTTTTTTCATCCTTAAAACAAACAGGAAGGTTAAGGATTTGAGTCCCGAGTATTACTTTTTGGAACGCTTTATCGGGGTGGTTTTGGTAGAATTTCCAATCTTCCACTTGAATCGTATACCTAGCTACTAACCAAGGTTGAAGGGTTAGAGCTTGTTCTTTCTCTTCCTTAAATACTGAAAAATATCAACTTGAAGACGTTTTGCTAAGGTAAAGTTCTCAATTCCTTAATGAGTATAGGTTCAAACAGTGCTTGAGACCTCCACGAAGGGTGTTGAAAAGAAGCCGCCCAGCAAAAACATTGATAACCACCGCGGCTTGGTAATGAAGAGGTGGGGAAGAAACTGAAAGGGGTTTAGGAGAAGTCGGTGGAGGGTAAACTGATTTAAAGTACAATTTAGAATTTTCTCGGTAGTTCTCCATCAGAACCACAAACAGACTTTGTTATTGGTTGACAAGATCGGTGGAAGCATGTAAAGATGAAACTAAGATTTTAAGAAAAACTTTTAGAAAACTTTTTGAGAACTTTGAAAAATTGTGGAAAAACGTTCCAACTAGAAAAAACAATGCACGATGCACTATCTCCAAGAACCAATATCACACTGACTTACATAAAAAAACAAACCAGCCACCAAACAGTCGGATATCGTAAATCATCTACCGAACTGAAGAAGGTGATTGGGATCTTAAGCTAAACCAGAGAGAGGTTCCTTCGGACATGGTTGATTGTATATTTTAAGAAACCATCCGTCCTTGTAAATGTCGCTCATAGTTTTTTTGCGTTTTGTCGCTCTGTTAGCTTGCGATTCTACGCGTTGGATCAGTGGAAGATATCCTCTGCTTAACATGAGGGTATGGAGTATGGTCCCATTGAATTGGCCGGTCCAAAAACACGCATAATACTATTGTACCAGTTTGCCCATTCTCCTTTGGGTTCTACTTCTCGTCGATTTTTTTTTTTTTTTTTTTTTTTTTTTCTGTATGCCATCGGGTGCTATAATAGCCTGGCATTTTTAGGGGCGACCCCAAACGAATTAGGGGTGACATTAAAAGACAAAAAAAGGTCACCCAAACGTAAATCTAAGCTACCCCTTATCTTCGATTTTTTGAAATGACCAATATGCCCTTATATAATCGGGAGCCTACACCATAATCGGTAGGTTAAAGGTGAATCGGTAGATAAATTGAAACTCTACCTACCGATTATTGTGTAGATACTTCAGCTAATAATCCATTTTATAATAGGTAGCTTATCCAACTTGTAAGACTACCGATTATAAGGAGCCCCATATTCAACCTTGGCCAAAATCCATAGGTTTTGAGGGGTGCAGAGCCAACCATAACCACTTGGCTTGAGCTGTGGATGTAGCCATAATCGGAAGCCTAATAGGTTGCATACATTACCGATTATAAGTTGCCCCAAAATGAGTTTTTTCTAAAATCCTTCACGTAATGAATTTTGAAATCTACCATAATCGGTAGGGTATATAATTATATAACCCACCGATTATAACGAGCCCTGGATCCAACCTCTGCCATATTTCATAGGTTTTGAGTGTACACAGCCAGCCATAACCACTTGGTTCGTGATTTGGATGCAACATTAATTGGGAGTTAAATATATTACCAAACCATCCGATTATGGGTTGCCCCAAAAGGAGTTTTTTCTAAAATCATTCATGTAAGAGAATTTGAAATATACCATAATCGGTAGAGTTAACAACTTAGCAACCTACCGATTATAAGGAGCCCCAGATCGAACCCTTGCCAAATTCCATAGGTTTGGAGTGTACAGAGCCAGGCATAACCATGTGGTTGGTGATTTGGATGTATCCATAATCGTAGGCCAAATAGGTTCCACAACCTACCGATTATAGGTTGCCCCAAAATGAGTTTCTTCTAAAATCCTTCATGTGATGAATTTTGAAATCTACCATAATCGGTAGAGTTTATTACTTCTTACCGCCCGATTATACGAAGCCCCAAATCCAACCTATGCCAAAATCCATAGGTTTAGAGGGTACAGAGCCAGGCATAACCATGTGGTTCGTGATTTGGATGTATCCATAATCGGACGTCAAATTGGTTCCAAAACCTACCGATTATAGGTTGCCCCAAAATGAGTTTTTTTCTAAAATCCTTCATGTGATGAATTTTGAAATCTACCATAATCGGTAGAGTTTTTTACTTCTTACCGTCCGATTATACGAAGCCCCAAATCCAACCTTTGCCAAAAACTATAATATTCGGTAGCCAAAACAATAATCGGTAGTTTCACAAAATAATCGGAAGCAAACTCTTGTAATCGGTAGGCTGGGGTCTATATATTAGTGTTTGGAAAATTTTTTTGACTCATTGTGAGATAACTCCCGATTGAGTGAGAGAAGAAGAAGAAAAAAAAGAAGAAGAAGTGGGTATATGTTGCCAACTTCCATAAACATGGATGGGTACGAAGAAGGACGTGAAGTTGTTGAAGTTCAAGATTCACTACCGTTTAGAGATGACGATTTGGGGTATATGTTGAATGATCCAAACTTTTATGGAGATGAAACCCTAGACGACGCTTTCATGGAAGAAAATGGAGAATCACCGGAGATCGAAGCTAACGATGCATCAAACATACATGTATGTTGTTAACAAACTCTTATACCCATGTTATCCATGTTATGTGCGTTTGTGTGTGTTTTTGAACGTGAAAATTCGATTTCTACATGCATTGAATGACTTGAACGACATATATTCGGTAGTTAATTTAGTACAATATCTACCGATTATCCACAATCGGATATATTTTGATGTATTAATCTGCCGAATATGAAAAAAATCCCCAAATTGAAAGCTTCAATTTCTCACAATCGGAAGTTGTATACATAAATAAACGCCTCGCCCCAAATACGAATTTCTCCAAAAAATAAAATATTCGTAAATCTTGTTATTTAATAATCGGTTGGTTTATGAATTTATAGTCCCTCCGATTATTGAAGCTTTTTATACAGAAGAATTGTTCATTTGTGTATGTCGTTAATCGGTAGACTATATTCGTACATGACTACCGATTGTTTAAAATCGGTTATGTTGTATAGTATTAAATTACCGATTGTGTTACAATCCGTTACTTATTATCTAAACTTCCTTCCGATTGCTAATGCATAACTTGTTGTTGTTGTGCGTAGGATGTTGTAGCGGTTGATGACGATTATTATTTGAGGCCTGATACTTCCCTACACTATGCAAACGATTTGGTATGGTCATGAATTATCTTTTCTTTTTCCAATCATGTATGTTAGATGGTTATGCTTATTATTTTTGTTTTGTTATATGCGCATTTAGATATTTGGAAGTAAGAAGGAGGCCAAGGAATGGCTTATGAACAAGGCAAAAGAGAAGATGTGCGTGGTAGTTCAGAACCGTTGCGTTAAGAAAATTCGGTTTGAAATGATATGTGAGCGAGGTGGGGAGAAGAGGAGTCACGAGGGAAAGAATAATAAGTATGTAAGGAAGACGGAGAGAAAGAAATACCGAACTCATACAAAGAAGATTGGATGCCCATTTAAGATTGTCTTCTATAAGCCCAATGGTAAGGAAAGTAAAGATTGGAAAATGTCTAAAGTTGCTAATGGTTGTCACAACCACGATGATCCAGATACTCTTATTAGACATGTAATGGTTGCGAAGTTAAAACCACATGAAATGGAGACGGTGAGGTCTATGCGTATCCAAAAGGCGAGTGCGATCTTAAGTAAAATAAAGGCGGATGACCCCGAAAACTTGTCTTCTTGTCTACAATTAAGTCGGCCCTAGCTACGATCAAAAGGACGGAATGGGATGGTAGAACGGTCATGCAACAATCGCAGTGGTTAGCTGAGTTACACGACTACACGTTAAGAACGGAAGAAAAGGATGGTAAAGTGGTACGTATTTTCTTGGCACATCCCGAAATGATAAAATTGGCTCAGTGTTTTCATCAAATTTTGTTGATAGATGCCACTTACAAGACAAACAAATATAACATGCCGTTGTTGAACATTGCTTGTCACACTTCGGACAAAAACACGTTTACGATTGCATGGGGTTTAATGGATCATGAGAACAACGTGAGTTTCATTTGGATGTTGGAGACGTTGAGGTACATTTACAATGGAGATGATTTTCCAAGGGTTATTGTAATAGATAACGATCAAGCCTTAATGCATGCAATAGCGGTAGTGTTTCTTGAAGCCCGAAACTTGCAATGTACGTGGCACATTCAATGCAACCTCAAACACAATTGCCATCACCATTTCCAAGCTAAAAAACCAAGGAAGGGTACCAAGAGGTCGAAGGAAGAGGATGAGCGCATTAGTAAATTAACCGCGGAAGAACGAGAGGAAGAGAAGAGGTTATTTGATGAAAAATAGAAGGAGGTTGGAATAATTTGGAGACCGTTCATGAAAGCATGGGACAAGATTGTTTGGTCAATGACCGAGGAAATTTACGAAAGAAACTTGAAGAAATTTGAGGATGAATATGGCAAGGACTACCCAAAACCCGTTGAGTATTGTAAAACACAATGGTTACCGATTAAGGAGAGGTTTGTGTATGCATGGACATATGAATATCGTAACTTCAAGAACGAGGCGACAAGCATTGCGGAGGGGTCTCATGGCCGATTAAAGAAAATACTTCTAGGTAGTCAAAATGGAGTTGTGTCGATCCAAGAAGCAATCCATGAATTCACCAATCGTGATCTCGTAAAGATTAAGGATTCTATGCAATTTAGTGTACATAAATTCCCTACGGAACATGAAAAGGAAAGATTGCTTCTAAGGGGCATTGTTCATAAAGTTTCAAAATGGGCAATAAATCACATGATGGAACAATTGAAGTTATATAAAGCTTACGATGACAAGAATACGGTTTGTGTTTTCAAGGATATGATAGGTATTGGTCTCCCATGTCGTCATAAAATGGGTAGGTACGTCGATGTGATTGACATCAATGATATTCATCCATTTTGGAAGCAATTAAATTTCACTCCAAGCACCCCCGTAGTCGATGGTACGTCGTTCATGGAGTCGGAATTGTGTGCAAGAATAACAGAGCGTTATGCTACAACAAATGGCACCAAGAAGCAAATATCGATGCATGATTTGGAGCAAGCTCTTCACCCTCGTTTAAGGGAAGTTGATGAACCTATTAAGCAAAAGGGGGCGGGTAGGCCAAAAACCGAAGTGTCGAGGATCATTGAAAGAAAAGAATTAAAGGAGCATTTGTATAATAAAAGAATATTGTGTAGGAATGAGCGTTCGGAAGCCGAATTTGAAGATGAGCCGCAACCCAAGAAAATATGTCGTCCAAGAAAAGATCAAAATGGACCAACCGCCCAACAAGTGAGTCCAAAGGTCTTTACAAAGCCTTCTCAAGTAAGTCAAGCCGAGGCGGTGGAAGAAGTTGTGTTAGTGGAGACCCAAACTAGCTCCGTAGTTATTGATCAAATGAGCGACTCGCAACAAACACAATCAACGGAAATGGTGACTATAAGAGAGAAGTATGGTACTCTTCGTTGTCCTAGGGATTTTCATGGAAGACCAACACGATCAAGGTATACGATTATAAAAGAGTATATGAAACAACTCCATCCACTCATTGTTCCATTTGTTTTGTCCACCGACGAGGTTGATGGGGATGGCAATTGTGGGTTTCACGTCGCCATGGAACAAATTGGTTAATTTGGAGAGGCGGTGAACGAAGATGTCACCCAATGGAAAAATTTAAGAACTAAGATGGCGGTACAACTAATAAAGGACAAGGATTTCTATATGGAGATGATGAATAAAGGAGATAGTCACGACAAAGAACTAGAGTTCAAAGACTTAGTTGCACGTGTAAAGTGCCGAAAGGGATTGAAGACAATCGGATCCAAGTATTGGATGACTATGCCTAAATGTGGATATCTCTTAGCGGACGCTTTGAATTGCGTGGTACATTTCTTTGTTCCTCCTAGGTATGGACATTATTTTACGTTTACACCTACAAGGACGGTTTGCGATGAATCGGTTAAAGATAGAAGAATCATTATGGCATTTGTGAATGAGATGTATTTTATCGGTTTAAGAGTAAAGAGGGATTGCCCATTACCTTCGTTGGGTGGTTGGAGTGATTACTTCCCAACGAATCATTGTAATGATTGGTTGAAACAATATGAGACCAACATGTTGGATTGGGATCGCGTCATGAAGAAGGATTTCCCGGAAGGCCTACTGGAATTGGTTCCCTCGGATGATGAAGATGAATGATCGTTATGTTTGAAAGATGTATAGTATGAAGTTCCTATTTGTACATGTTTTTTTGGAATTTTTTGGAAAATACGTGAAGTATGAAGCTATAATCGGTAGTTATATTTTTAATATATCAACCGATTATACAACTTTTGTAAACCGACTCAATCAATATTATAATCGGTTATTAACTTTTGGAAGTTAGCTTCCGATTGTAAAGTGAGAAAACAAGCGAAATTTTTTACCGGAATCGGTAGATTACATATTACATAAACATCCGATTGTCACCAAACTCTGACAAAAATAAACTGAAATTTTTTTCCAGAATCGGTAGACAACATATTGTATAAACTTCCGATTGACAACAAACTCTGAAAAAAAAATGAAAATTTTTCCCAGAATCGGTAGACAACATATTGCATAAACTTCCGATTGTCACCAAAGTCGACAAAAAAAGCGAAAATCTTCCCAGAATCGGTAGACAATATAAAATAATAACTTCCGATTGTAACCATCAATCAACATTTATACTGTTGCGACGGACTTCAGGAATTCATAACTTCCATCATAAGTGAATTCTTCACCCTTTTCCACTAAGTATTGTCTTTTTGCGTGTGTCTTCTACATAAAAAAACATAAAATAATGTCAACTTCGTTTTAGTAAGAAAGATTAGACACCCGGTGTTATTTAAAAAGAATAACCGAGCGTTATACTTAAAAATTGTTGGATCGACAAGCTTAAGTGGCTAGTGTTAAACATCCTCTTTTGTATAATCATTTACCCCTTTTTGGACAAGTCGGAAATGATCATGAACTTGTTGGAGTGATCTTTGCTTTGGATTTCCATACTCTCGCACAAATTGGATATATACCCTCGCCCAAAATACTTCGGGTGTTAACCTTCCTGCTATGACATCTTCACGTCTTGTTTCACGATACCATGTTTTCACAATGACCAAATCTTCAGCTGCGTCAAACGTTTCCATGCTTGTAAGTTGAGATATAAAATGAATTCACAAGAGTAGATGATGGAAAATCTATTTGTAGAATACAAGATGCTATATATGTGTTGTCTGGTGCATAAATAAGAAGAGTTTACCCTCCTTTTATAGATGAGAGTCCCAACGTCTTTTTTTTGTTGAAAATATGGTCGTTGAT
Organism: Papaver armeniacum; assembly: GCA_023531295.1. Lineage (NCBI taxonomy): Eukaryota > Viridiplantae > Streptophyta > Magnoliopsida > Ranunculales > Papaveraceae > Papaver > Papaver armeniacum. The sequence continues at coordinate 175,545 of JAJJWW010011748.1, read as the reverse complement.
GCGTACTTTTACAAGACTGTACTGAAATTCCGTACAATTATTACACACAATCGGTAGGAAATGGTTGAACAAAGCACCCGATTATGCGTAATCGGTAAATATTTATTGTTATATACTTCCAATTATAGGATGTTTTGTCAACAGAGTTCTCAGTTTCATTAGAGTAGTATAATCGGAGGTTTATCAATATGTATTATCAACCGATTGTGTGTGGTTTTCGAGGCACGGCTAGTTTCTTTTGAACGAACTAGCCGTTGGAGTATAATCGGTAGTTAGATCAACAATTAAAACTTCTGATTTCCATAAATATTTTGAAATTCATAATAATATCACCTACACATCATCATAATTTTACATTGAAATCCCGCAATTCTATTACAAGGTATTGTGATTAGCGTCGTGGACGTGTTGGACGAGTCCTAAACGGATTAAATCTTTCCATCGCCCTAAGGATTCTAAAATGAGCTTCATAACGGAAGCTTGATCTTTTCCATCTCCGCCATTCCCCGGGAGATCGTTCTATAACCTCATCATTGGTTTCACCCCTCAATCGATATTGATTCACAAGAGAAGTTAAATGGACGAATTCTTCGACGTGTCTACATTTATTGAACCAACTCGGCGAGAAAAGATCGGCGGAGTGACGGTTGTTTGGAGTTCTGGGTGTTGGCGCAGAATTTTTCGTGAATTTCCCCCAAATAACTCATACTCATTATGCCTCCTTGCCTACGTTCTTCTCCTCGTCTCGGATAGAATTGAACATAGCACCTACATAAAGATAAATCTTCTTCAATCGTGAACTCCGTAGGATTAATGAATGGTTGGGCCATTATGTTGAAGATGATGTTGGAGAGAGTTTAAAGGTATTTGTGTTCCATAGAGAGTAAAATGATACAATCCTTATATAGAGTTTAGAGTTCCAACGGCTGTATTTTGTTGGGGCAACTATATAATCGGTAGTCAAATGAAGTATTTTCACTTCCGATTATACAGTTGCCCCAAATTTTGTTTTCGTTGCGAAATCTCAATTTTTCGAATTTGAGAACTATATTAATCGGTAGTTAATAAGACTTAGATTATACGGTTGCCCAAATTTTGTTTTTGCGAAATGTCATTTTTTTCGAATTTGGGAACTAGAATAATCTGTAGTTAATATGACTTCCGATTATAAAGTTGCACCAAATTTCTTCCTTGACGAAATCACCAATTTTGGGAATTTAGGAGCTACTATAATCGGTAGTCTCGTGAGGTTGTTTTTCCTCTGGATTGTTATAGAAGCCAGATGCGCGTTAGGCACAAAATCGATATTAATCGGTAGTATAATATCGTTACTAAGCTTCCGATTGCTTTATAATAATCGGGCACAAAATAGCTTCCGATTATGTAAGGGCATTAACGTATTCTCCGCGTTTTTTGACATCCCTTAACAGTGTATATGGGTTGGGAATAAAAAAGTCGCCCCTAATTCTTTTGGGGTCGCCCCTAAAAAATGCTAGGTATAATAGTACTCGACGAAAAAGAAAAAAAAGACAATGTCTGGTGCGTCCACAGACCAATGTTGGGTAAAACATGAAATATGGCAATGTTGCGCAAATATGTCAAATCTGGCCACGCGTACGTTGCCTGGTGATGCAGGGTGGTTCTAAAATCAGTTACCAAGTCGAGTCAAGTCAAAAACTCGATTATGACTATGGAGAAACAAACTAAACACCAGAATGCAAATGTAATACCTCTTTGCAAAGCATGTCATATGCTTGTACACTATGGATTATCAGAGATCATAAAAAAGAAACCAAAACCTCGGAACAAATGGAATTTATGCTATAAGAAGTAATTGGGCACATTAATTTCCAATGACATTTTACGCAAATCTTTTCAGGTAAGAATAGGCCTTAGAGAAACTGTTGGTAATTTAGTTTTCACCGTATAATCCATATATTGTATCAAACTTAAGTAGCTAGTGTGGTAAAAGCAGGAGGAATTGTTGGAATTTTCAATATTTGAAAATGTAACTGTCCGGATAAGTTGGACTTGCAGTTACAGAATTTGAATATTACAACGATTAAGAAGGGATTGTGTCTGTTGGTGGATAGACACAAAAAGATTTCAAATCTGAGATAGTTATCAATGGTGCCGATTGTACAAACAATTGCAACTGTTTGTTGTGACCTTTCAACAACTATAAATACAACCCTTCTGACTCTTTGTCAAGCATGAAAAAAAAAACGATCACATCTTTCTCTTGGTTGGTGTCTGTGAATTGGATATCTTTCTGCAAGTGATATTCAATTAGGAAGAACTAAGCCTGTTTTATCTTGTTGGTTTTGAATGGAGACAAATTTGCTGTAACTCATTGCAGTCTAAATAAGAGAGTGCAAATATTGTCTTAAGGAAAGAGTATCCCTCGACTCAGGCTAATAATCTTTCCTTTCTAGATTAATTTCTCCAATCAAAGGAAGGAAAATTTTTCTCTACATGATATTTGCAGTCTGCAGGTCAAATTCTCTAACAGGAATGAGGTTCTACAGATGGAAGGCTCCAATACACTTGCGCAGATACGTATTATTCCATACAGATGCAAAATTTCAGTGCAGTAACTCTCAGTTTTTGTCGGAACTGCTGTGTTATTTCATCCTCGGAAGCTTTGAAAACCCTTTCTGACTGAGATCGAATAAGCATATTTTGATTGTACTAAGTAGTTATTTACCTTAACTTCCTCAGAGGTAGTGCCTGCCCAAAGAGTTTCTCAACCTCATTTGCCTCCATCTTCAAATCATTTAAAATTGCCATCTCTTCTTCACTAAGTCCTCTCAGGAGGTTCTCTTCGTCTTGTTTGAGTTCATTGAACCCCTCAAATAGCCTCTCCAATAGTGTCCTTTCGGTTCTCCCAACCTTCTCTCCTTCATTTTCAATCTCTCCTTCGATCTCCTCTACCTCTCTTACAATAGTCCTTTCTCCTTCTTCCACAGTCCTTTCTACTCTTTCTACTAAAGGAGGTTCAGGCCTACGTGTTATCTGTTTTAGTGAAAAAAAAAACATCCACAATGGAAAAAGGACATCCAAAACTGAGTATTTACTATTTCAAAAGCAAAAGCATTCCCATCAACAAACGATCGAGGAATTAGCCACCAACCACACTTTGGAAAAAGTAATTGACAATAGAGAAGAGAAGAAAAGAAAAGAACAAGTACAAGTGCATTTTCAATGTGTTCCAATTTTGATCAAAATTGGAAATCTTGAGAAAATCTTATAATCCATGATCTTTAAATGAGATGCTAATGGTAAATTTCCTATGCAATTTCTTTGAAACGATCTTTCACTGTTGTGTGCATATCTAGGTAAAAAAGAATTATTCGGTAAGTTTGGTTAACTAACATAGACCCGACCTCCTTGTATTGGAGGTTCTCTAGTGGCTTCCTGCAACTTACGTAGATCACCTGTCTATCTTACATTTTATATCAAAATGTTATTGGGTGGTAAAGCCTATACCCGCAGGTCCTGTACCCTACTTTCAAAATTAAGACTAAACCAATTTAGAAATAATCGTAGGCCAAGGTTTCATAAGGATAAGAGGAAAAGCAGTAAGGATTTTCTCTAAAGCAATAACTCCGGAAGGAAAAGAAGTAATTTATAGGTCTCCGTGTAAAAAATAACATCGCAAAATATGTATCGAGTCATTTGACATATAAAAGGAAAAAAAATCGATAAAACAGTGCAAGTTAACCTTTTGGCTTTGCTCAATGGGCATAATATCTCTTCCAAACCCTTCCATTCCATGCTTCATTGTTTCTCCATTAAGGAATAAACTCAGCGATGGAAAGAGAACAGTTTTAAAAAAATCATATTTAAAGAATACAAGATACACGTACTGATGGTGCAATGTCGATAAAATCAGAGAATAACCAATAAGCTGCCACAATCATTATCCTTCCTAAATTGGGGCCTAGGCAACTTAATTGGGGCCTATAGATTTCTTCATCCCCCAATAGAAAATGATAAGGGGTGTCCAAAAAATCGTAAAATTACTAAATTAACCTTAAAGAAACCTTAATTATTCTAACACAAACACAAATACAAAATTAAAACTTAAATAACAAATACCAAAATCATTAATCAAAACTCAATTTATTTTTCATCAAAATTAAAACTAAATCCTAATCAATCACAAACAACAATTAAAATCTAATTTTCCTTTTGGTTTGTAAAAAAAAAGAAAGCCAAAAAACACACAATTCAAGTGTTGAGTTGAATCCTTTTAAACCTTTCCTTCTAAGGGATACTCTATAATGATTTACCTCTAAATCTTTAAAATCCACTCATCAAGTTTTCTGAAAATCCATTTAGAATCGGTCTATATGTGCACCATATTAATCCGATTATGGCCTTAATCGGTTTTTAATGTGAACCTACATTACCCGATTCTGGGTGGATTTGATGAACATCAACTATAATCGGGTTACATTAGTAAACACATAAACAGGTTCTGGATTCATGTTCGGATCATTTTGCCGCATATGTAATCCGATTTTGTAATTTAAAATCTCTGTATCAACAATCGGATTACATTGTCGTACATATAAACCGATTCTGAAAAAGCTGCAGCAAACTACCTTCAGAATCAGACTTCATAAACGTATTTGAAGTCCGATTCTAAAGCAAAATTCATGAGTCCTTGTTACCCAAAAAAAAGAAAACCACTTTCATTCATTAAGATACTCATTCCATAAGAAAGTGACAAAATATAAGCATCCGATAGATCAAGTTTTTAACATAATAAAAATACTCATCCCAACAAATGGAGACCATCGAATTGATCTGGCACGATCAATTCCTCCCATCGCCTCATGTTGGGATCGTATTTTTTTAGCCACTCCTTGGTGACCTCCGAGACCTCATGAAACCCATAAACCGGTGGTAATGGACAATCATCACGTACTTTACGACCGATATAATGTATGTTGTTATGGTTGAATAAAACAATTCTCCGATCCTTAAGCGATTCATCCCAAATGGTGTATTTTGGTGCGTATGTATAACATGATCCCTTACCAAATAGATGAACAACGCAACTCCACGTTTCCGCCAAGAGATGTCCACATAGAGGCATCTGCATCCAATGCTCTCGGGTAATTGGTCCATTCCCCTTTGGCCCTTGTACTCTAGCAACCAGTTTTTCAAAAACCACTTCTTTGTCTTGTCTTGTTTTTCCTTCCTTCATCATCGATATGTAAAATTCCTTGTCTTCATGTAGGCGCAAGGCCATCATCTTTCTAAAGTATTGACATTGGGTTAGGTTCTCATCGTCCTCCAAACTTATATGGCCTATTTGTTCCGACGCAACGTGATAACCACAATTCCCATCCGCATCCACGTCGTTGGTGGATAACACATAGGGCTTAATGATTTCAAGGAGTTTCGAGTAATACTCCTCGAATATGGTGTAACACGTTCGATGAGGTCTACCTCGTTCATCCCTAGGCGTGCTTCCATCACCAAGAGCGGCCCTTATAGTCACCATAGAACCCTTTTGTCTTGCTTTCCCCTTCCATGCACGTAACCTTGATATTCATGTTGTACTCGCTTGACTCTCTTGAGAAGGAGCGAATAGATTGTTTGGCCCTTGACTCTCTTGCGAAGGAGCGATTGGATCCTCATGTTGCGAAGGAGCGCGTGTCCCGCTTTCTCCCTTCTTTAGTCGACCCCTTTTCCTCTTAGCCGGTGCCTCTTCATTCTCAATTTGTGAAGGAACGTTTGAAACATTTGTCTTCTCTTGTGCGCTATTTGCCCCACTTTCTCCCTTCTTCGGTCGACCCCTTTTCTTTGGAACCTTAGCATCTTCATATTTAGCGTCTTCCTTCTCATGTCGACAAAGGATTATTTTCTGACTCAACAACGAGTGTTTTCCGGTACTCATTGCAACCTTAAACTCGTACCTTTCTTCCTTCCTATCCATGTTGGAAGGTGGTCTACCCGTCGGCGGTAGCACCGTTGGTTCTCCGACCTCACCGTTTCCCATTGATGTGGTTTCAACCCACAAACGGCCGCGTGTCCAACAAGAGATTCCGGATCATCATGATTATGACAACCATTCAACACTTTATAGAGCTTGTATACCTTACTATCATCGGGTTTCTTGCGTGTATTAACTATAATCTTAAACGGGCACCATACTTCTTTGATTTAGTAATGTATTCCCTTGTCGTCTTCTTCACGTACAGTCTGTCCTTTGCATAGTGACTTTCTTGCTTTCCACCTCTCTCACAAACAAGTTCCAAATGATCTTGACTTGAGCGACGGCCTAAAACTAACGCGCATTTGATCTCTATTCCCTTGTCTATAAACCATTGCTTTGCATCGTTTCTTTCTTGCCATTCCAAATCGGTGAAATAGTTGGCATAGGTATTAGGACCCAACAGAGATACGGCTTTGGGTTGATCTTCATCAAACGCCACAACAATCTACAACAAATATCAAAAATTTGATGATTCAAAATCGGTTTATATGTTACAGTCGATTAACCCGATTAAAGCAATCGGTTTATATGTGCAATCATAAAGACCGATTAAAGAATTGGCGAAAAAATTTCAAAGTATACAATCGGTTCACATATCGTGTAATATAATCCGATTGTTGTTCACATTTCTCTGGATCTTTTTCTCCAAAATCGGATTACATATTCACGAAAATAAATCGAATGTCAACTTTGTGTATTCTACGTGATTATTCTAGTCAAGGAATCGGATTATGCACAACACCAACAAAAACTGATTCTCCTCACGTACCCATCTCGCCAAGAATTTACTATAGTCGGTTTATTTGGTTATGAACAAAGACCGATTCTTGAACCTAATTTGGGGATTTTACCAAGAATCGGTTTATGGCATGATATCGAATAAACCGATTCTGGTTTAAAGTTTTGATTTTTTTTCTTATTCGGCAATTGGGACATGCAAATACATGTTTGTAGATCGTTACAACTCATACCTATTTATTGGAAGCATTATCATTTTCTTCCTCCCAACGAAAGTGTTCTTGTGCTTGAATAATATCCTCAAGAATTCTTTGGTTCACTTTCTCTTCTTCATTCAACAAATTTTCCAATTAGGTAGGATCGAAATCATTATAATCTGATGCACCCCCTTCTTCATCACTACTAGAGTCTTCATCATCACTATAAAATTTCATTTTTGCTAAGAAAATCACAAACCCTAGTTTTTCCTTTTTTTCCCTCTACTTCTTTCCCTCTCAACCTTAAAAAAGGAAAATGATATTCTACTCTAATCCAAACATTATAATCCTACTCAAACACTTATTAATTTAATAAACATTAACTTAATTAATCATCGCTAATTTAATAAGGATATATTAGGCATTAATATAAATAATGGATAAGGGGTTCCTACAAATTACTTCCTAGTGACCCTATTTTGTCATGTAGTTATAGGCCCCAATTAAGTTGCCTAGGCCCCAATTTAGGAAGGATCATTATCATCAATGCTACAAAGTGCTAGTTCACAAAAAGATATAGATGGTATCAACAAAGTATAACAATATTCCCAACTGGGAAATGAATACCATATTATAGTTTACCAAACATCTGACTACTTTATTTTTAAAGCACGGACAAACAACGCACAACACAAAGACAACAAAAAGCACTTTTGTAAAACTCACATCAATACCAAACTAGGCTTAGGATGGATATTTTGCTTGGCGACGAGAAGTAAAAGTCAAAAGGAAAATTCTCTTTTTTTTTTTTTTTTTTTCCATCCGGCAGTAGCGTCGTGCGAAAGCAACCCCAATATCCCACCCGAAGCCGCCTCAACGGCAACATCACCCGTCTCCTTCCCGACACCCGCCTTAACAACCCATTCGGCTATGCCACCATGACTTCCCCAATGTCGCCGAGCAATGGTTTGGCGTCTACTCCGAAGGGCGTTTCAGTTTCATCAAACGCAATGTCTTCCTCGAAGGTCTTCTTAGCGACCTTTCGAGGAGGATTTCCCAATTCATCCGCATCGGAATCGAGAATTATGACGCCATCCTGGACAAAAAGGTTACGTGGGCTTTCCCCTAAAAGTTTCACAGACTCAGTCTTCTGTCGTTTCAACCTAGAAGCGGTCCTTTCCGCCTAACTCTTTGGCCGAGAAGAAGTTTTCTTTGCGAAGCCTCTCAACACACCGGGGCGCTTCATCACCTTCTGTTCCTCCTCCATGTTCATCGAACCCAAGAAGGTCTGAATGCGCACCCGCACTTCACCTAGAAAGATAGAAGGTAGGTCTTGGATAATTCCTCCAGCTTCATGGAACAGAGATTCGATTCTATATAATGCCTCCTCATGAGAAGAAAACTGGTTTCACCGTTTCCAAAATTTTTCTCCGAAGAGTTAGAGGTGTGACTGCCTCTGGAAGATCCCATTATGCACTACAAAACCAGAGAAAGTGGGCAAGTTTTCACCCTATCTACACCGACAACATACATAAGAAAGAAGACAAAATGGAAGCCATGAGAAAACACGAGACGATACCTGTAAAGAAGATGGGCACGATTTCAGGATGAACTATACGAATGAAAAATTCAAGATCATCTCTTTTGTTCAGCAGAACGATGCAATCTAGAAAAGGAAAGATTTCTACTAGCCGTGAATTAAGGCGTGACATTCGGTCTTAATTAAACCTTATTCTACCAACAAGTATAAGGGAAAGTCTCATGCCTGGATGTGTGAGATAATTAGGGTTTGGTGAGAAAATATGGAAGTACGTGTTCGAGACACACTTGCCCGCGTTTTACTTTTCTGCCACCAGCACCGGGATTCGGAAGCAAAACCGGCAACGTAACCTGAGAAGAAGGAATAACTCCCCCTTTTATGGGCATAACACTCTCGGTTTTTGAAGAAAGGGAAGGATTTCCTAATTCAAGCTACACAAGAAAAGAGACAACCGGGCCCACAATGGCAAGCTTCACGGTATCAACAGTCCACGTCCCACACCAAACCAGCGACAACGCCATGCCAACACCCATGCCGAGGTTACGCGAACGGCTTCATCCCAAACCAATACTACGCTGGAGGCTCATTCTAGGCCGCACAACACCTGCGGCTCCCATTCCAAGTTGACCAACGCCAGCGGCTCCATTTTAAACCGCATCACTCATTGGCCCCATCATGTCAAACCGTATGCGCCATGCTTGCCGCGCCAACACCAACAACTCACCGAGCCAGCGTCATGATGTCCCCTAACCCGGCCAAGATGATGCATGGCCAGACTAAACCGACGATTCTCATCTCACCACTTCGCGGTCTACACGTGCAGTAAATGGAATCTATGCAAGGCCACCAAACACGGGATCATGAACTCTCTTCACCTCTCGAAAAAGGTTAGTCGGACTTTCCTGACCATCTTGCATGATTTACGTTTCGATTTTATCCTTGTCTGTCACCATCTTATGCTTACCTCGCAACAATGCCCCTATTCCGAGCTAAGTAGGGGACTTAATGTTGATGGTGGTTTTTATCTTAGGGTTAAAATCGTAAAACCCTAGTCGGACAGTGACGTCACAAAATTTGAGTAATAATGTATCCACTGAGTGCATTTACTGAATCCTTTAATATGTCTGCGAGAAAATTACCAGGGTACCTTTTTTTAATACTAATTAGGGTTTAGACATGCCAAACCCTAATTCCCACACCAGCTTGCCATGTTGTGCCTAAGGCGCCCTAGGCGACCACTCGTATGCTAGATGAGTATTTGACATATGATAGATTTTAATACAGCGGTATGTTTTCTTATCAATAAAAGTAGATAGTCAGCTGTGGAATCGGGAGGGTTCGGAGCGAATGATAATCAACTAAAGAAAAAACCAAAATGCAACGAAAACTAAATCCCATCCTCCATTTTTATGCGGACTTTGTTTCTTTTGTTTCTGAAGGATTAGAGAAAGATAAAAGGAGTGTGTATATAAAGTGCATCAAAATATACGAGATATTTGTAGATGACTATGATCTCTTTCTCTATATATATATATTTTACATTAAGTTATATATTACTTAATTCCGTCAATCACGTTAGTTTCTAATCTCGGTGTTGCTTTCCATATTTTAGCCGTTAAATTTGGTATTGATTGATGTTCTACAGGTGAGGTATTACACCAATTATATCAAGTAATAAAACCAATTCCTATAATTGCGTGCATGGAAAACCATACCCACCACATCTACCGCGCCAAGGCATGCCAACAATGATAGCCGCACCACTGTGACAATGGCAAACCATGCCAGCCACATCTACCGCGCCAAGGCATGCCAACCATGCTGGACGCACCACTGTGCCAATGGCAAACCATGCCAGCCACATCTACCGCGCCAAGGCATGCCAACCATGCTAGCCGCACCAGCATGCCAATGGAAAACCATGCCCGACCACATATACCGCGCCAAGGCATGCCAACCATGCTAGCCGCACCATTGTGCCAATGGCAAACCATGCCGACCACATCTACCGCGCCAAGGCATGCCAACCATGCTAGCCGCATCACCGTGTGCCAATGGCTAACCATGCCAGCCACATCTACCGCGCCAAGGCATGCCAACCATGCTAGCCACACCACTGTGCCAATGGCAAACCATGCCATCCACATCTACCGCGCCAAGGCACCCTAACTATGCTAGCCACGCCACTGTGCCAATGGAAAACCATGCCAGCCACATCTACCGCGCCAAGGCATGCCAACCATGCTAGCCGCACCACTATGCCAATGGCAAACCATGCCATCCACATCTACCGCGCCAAGGCACCCTAACCATGCTAGCCGCACCATGTGCCAACGGCATGCCAAACCCTTGGCCCCACCATGCCAAACCGTCCATGCCAAATCGTGGCCCCACATGTACCAATGACATGCCACCCACCTTGCCGCGCCATCTTGTGTTGGCCTTCCCCATCTTGCTACCAAGACAAAGGCACAACAATCAACGACCATCTTTCCATCTAAGATGCAAATCTTAGCCGTCAAAGGTTGCCGAACAACGCATGGTAACCTTTGGCCCAAAACCCTAGTTTTGGTCACGCCAAACCACGCTAAGGCATGCCATGCCACATGTGCCAATGGCATGCCAACCACCTTACCGCGCCATACTGTGCTGGCCTTCCCTATGCGGCTACCAAAACGAAGGCGTGCGACGATCAACGGCCACCCTTCCATCCTAGGTGCAAATCCTAGACGTCCAAGGTTGTCAAACAACGCATGGTAACCTTTGGCCCAAAACTTGCTAGCTTCCCAAAAACGCACCAAACATGCCACCGTCCCTCTTGAATTCTTCCTGAGTTTTACTTTCGGGCTGTTTTCACCTCCCGAACGAGCTCAAAACCTAAATATTCCCTCGCGAGAGATAGGAAATTCTTTTCCTTACATAATGGAGGGGCGGGCCATCAAAATCCGAGTCTGTATGAGAATTCTACATCGATTCTAGTAAAGGGCGCTAATTAGGGTTTTCTGCATACTAAACCCTAATTTAGACAAAGCCGTAAGCGTTTCCCTTCCAAGCTGCACACTGCCAGTGGCTCCACTCCATGTCAAAGCCATTTCGGCCATGCTTTCATGCCGCAGGCTACCAAACGAAGGCCTGCAACAATCAACAGCCATCTTTCCATCTAAGATGCAAATCTTAACCGTCAAGGCCGCCAACCAAAGCATGGTAACCTTTGGCCTAACACCAAAACCCTAGTTTTGGCCACGCCTAAACCGCGCCAAGGCATGCCGACCATGCCACATGTGCCAATGGCATGTCGTGCCAGCCACCTTGCCGCGCCTAACCCATACCATGCCGGCCTTCCCTTTACACCTGCCAAAATGGAGGCCTGCAACAATCAACGGCCACTTTTCATCTAAGGTGCGGATCTTAGCCGTCCAAGGTTACCAGGCTAACGCATGGCAACCTTTGGCCCTAGTTTGGTCGCACCTAAACAAAGCCAAAACCCTAACTTTTGGCCGCGCTAAACTAGGCCATACTAAATCCATACTGATCATGCAATAATCAACGACTACCTGTCCTCTTAAGATGCAAAATCTCAACCATCGAAGGTCACCACGCAAGTCTCCAAAGCTCAACTTGCCAGACAACAACAAACGTGCTACATGTTTTCCACAAAAACATTCGAGACATCAACGCATGTCACAAACTGGGGGATGCTCATTGGGTATTGGTTTGGAGGTTTACGATTGTGCGGCGTATCTTTGCCCGTTATAAGATAGTGTCATAAGGATGAAGCGGTTAGTAAACACGGGAGTAATGGTGAAACTCTTTCTTTTATGGAACATCAATTCCGGGCGTTCTTGCTACCACCTCCTCCCATTTACTCACCCGTTTTCCATTTCTTAATGAGACCAGAGTATGTTTTCACTTCGACTTGTATAAATAGGTCTTACCTATTTTCCACCGGACAACAGGTTCAGATCAGGAACATACAACACTCAGAAAACATTTTCTAGCTCTCCATCTGTTAGCTTCCCACTTTCTGATACAAGTCGTAAAACAACTACTCTTCCAGAATCAACTATTCTGGTCTCAAACACTTTCTTCGCTTCCCTCCCCAAAACAAACCCTTATCCTTCACTTTGTGACCGAAGCAAGTCTGGAACGGTCATTTCTTGGTTTAGGCCGGATTTGTACAGATTGATCTCTCGAATCTAAAGTACTCCCTTGCAGTACATTATTTAGGGTTTAAATTTGTTTCTCACCCACACACCCGAAATAACCAAAATCAGCAGAAACCGTTTTCACCCTCAAACACGTGCATACCAAGGTTTTTAAAATCGTGAACTTGAGTCGCACAATTCGATTCGTTTTAGTCAAAATCGATGTTTGACTATGATTCTTGACCTAATTCTAAAGTCCAAACGCATTTTCAAAAAAATGAGAGGTGAAAGGTTTTTATCCCATGACCTACTGGGTACATGCGTGGACTCTAGCCAATGTTCCAACTTGATTTTTTTCAATATTTAATGAAATATGTTACTATATATAAGAAAAAAGATCAAAATTAGGAAAAAAATGTACCATCTCTATTGAGTACTCCACATATTTCAATATTATTTGCAAGAAAATATACGATTCTGTAATCAACCGTGAATCTTTAACATACTATTCGAATCTCACAAATGAAAAACAATTCACTCCGGGATTCATATTTTCACAACTTTGATGCATACTTTTTAGAGGATGTGTACAAAATTAAACTCGTTGCAGCTTGAAGATTTTGAAGACTAACAGAGAGACAAAATAGGGTTACTGAGTAGTAAAGTTAATAACCCTTCCCCTACCATTTCTTTATAATGAGTAAACTTCCCTCTGCCGACTTGTGTTAATAAACTTAAATAACTTAGATTAAACTAATAACTCAACTTATAATCAGTGTTTGAAGACTAAAGTTTTTCTTTGATTTTTATTTTTTGCATTTAGATGCCCAAATTTACAACCATAGCCGTAACCAGTAACAGTTGGAAACTCCTGTAATCATATGACCAAGTCAACCACCATCAGGTTGTTATTCACCCAGCCTTATGGTTATTCCTAAGTATGACCGACTTTAGAGCAAGCTTGCACAAAATTACACTTGATAATATATTTCTTAATCTACACGAGTGTTAGGCTCACAAACAACCTGTCTAGCCCGTATTGGTTGGCTAGCGTGCTGGTTGTGGTTGTGGACTTGTGGTGGAATTCGACCCTACACCAACCGAACAAGTCCATCGATTTCTTCCACATATAGATATGTTCTTAACAGATGGACGCCTATGGATATTCATGTGAAACTAAAGTTACCCGAGATAAAAACCTAAAACAGTTGTTCGATATGCATTCACCATTACAGATCTGTATTTGTTTCAAGTTCAACAGAAGAAAATTGTTCCCTCTGAACCCTAAACCTAGGCACGTCGTTGTAATGGGTAAGGCGTCGAAATCGTCAATGGTGTATGATGCATGTGCTGAATACAAAAAGCTTAACAAGGAGTTAGATGCCAAAGAAAACATGCTGATGCAATTGTTGATCGCAAACGGAGATAACTGATGATTAATTACTTACTTGGAGGAGGTGTTGGCTCTTGAAGCGTGTAATTGAAAGGGGGTGGTCTTGATTTTAAGGATTTTTTTTTTAACTAGTGGAATTAGGTTTTGCTCACTCTTGAAGAATTACATTGAGTTATAGTCCTCTATCAGAAAGTCGAATGATAGTGTCTTTTTTTTTTCTTGTTCGTTTCCTAGTTATAAATTGCTGGTTAAAGTTGGCTTCTTCTTGTACCATGCTTAAAATGATCCAGAGTTACGTAGATCCCGACCTTACAAAGCAAACTAAAACAACCCAAACCACCTAAAAAATATTCACATAAAAACAAAGACATATTGTATGATAATAATTTATATGGGATCATAATATTCATATGCAGAAAATGAATTCTTATCTTGACAGATTGCCTGTTTTTTAACACATGAAAATATTTCGTAAGTTACTATGATTAGTGCACTTATAGCAATAAATGTATTAGTATAAAAAAACTTTGTAAGATTCATAAAAAAAAAAGTCTAAAATAAAAGGAGGAAACAATGTTAATATGTTATCGTGTTTAATTTTGAGCATCATGCGTGAAACATAAAAAGGAAAAAAATGATACAGTGTTACTAGCTAAACTCTTCTAATAGCTATTTAATGTTTACAAAATAAATTTTGAAGAGTGATCAAACATGCATGTGACTTCTATTACATCATTCCTTGTGTCTCTATTCTTATTAACACGTACCAGACGAACAACATTAGCCGTAGTTTCAGAATATTGTGTATTGATGATCGTTAACACAACATGATCTTTATCGCATTTACTCTTATTCCCCTTAATATTAACCATTATATTTTCTCGATTTTCTTGAGATGAGAGTGAGTGAGAGAAAAAATGAATATGGTGTGAGAGAGAAATGATATCAATCGATGTTTATAAGAAGGAATTTGAAGAACTTCCAAAGTGGATTCTTCAGTGTAACTGTGAAGAATTTCACTGATGGATTCTTGAGTTTGAAGAATTTTGGTGGAATCTTGGAGATACATTTCATGCATGTTAAGGGGAGTTTAAAGAATATTTAACCTCATTTTTGGGATCTATTCTGAAGTGATGTAGGCTGCTAATATGTGCGGTTAACTTGGGTCGATATTGTTGATCAACTCTAGTTACTTGTTCCAATGGGTTTATATATTCGATCAAAGAATTAAAATTACAAAATCTTGAAGTTTAATTCGAGTACACACTTTAACGAAAAATATATTCACGTCACATATGCTCATTCGATTGATTAAGTAGTCACCAATGTCATACAAAGTCACCGTCACGACAAAAAAAAATAACCGACTATAAAATGATTATCTTTTTGTGGAGCTCCAATGCCTTCGAATTTCCAAAAAAGACACTCTTAGTATTACATTGAAATTAAACAAAAGTGTCCTCACTGTTAGTTTTTCATTCTTTTTTTTTTGAAAAGGTTAATAGTGTCACATGTATAAATGTCCTTACATGAAAAGACTCTAAACCTTTATGTATTTGATTTTCAAAATTGGAAAATAAAGGCTACTGTATGCATGGAATAGTGATATGAAATATCGTATAAGCCACTGTATTAACTTACATTTCCAACATAATCGATAAACAATATAAAGATTATTTTTAAATTTGTGCCTTTTCTTATGGTGATTTTTAAGATGAAGTATCATATCAGTTTCATTGTGTTTATACGGAAATTTGGGTATTATTAGGATTCGGGATATTATAATTTAGACTATAATTATTATATATCGGGATGTATGCCTTCACAGTTTTTCTATGCATAACCATTATTTTTTCCGTCTTTTTCTCAATTCACCTCCCAACCTGCACAATAACTTCTTGAGTTTAATATTTTATTTTAACGAAGTTTTCTCCCTAGATTTTTGGACATTTGGGTAGCAAAAAGAGGTGGCCAGTATTCTCTGACCTAGTTAAAATGCAATTCATGATTAAAGTTTCATTATAAATTACCAGGATTCACTGAAAATTCCTTCATCCAAATTGTGGCTTTGAAACTTATGTCTTCCTTGCTCTATGTAAGCGAAACTAATATGTCAATTGCGTATGTTAATTAGCAATATGTAATGTTTGTTATACAATCAGAATGTTTTTGTTGACTGATAAAAAATTGTATTTACTCAGCATTTTAATTTTCTCTCTCTCTACGTTAGGTTTAGAACTGTGTAGCAACAATTAGGCTTGACAATAAAATGAAAGATTTTTTAGTCTGTGCTTCCAATTTCCAAACAGACGCGCACCATACACATTAACGAATTTACTGACTAGGTTGTGGTGAGAGTATTCCAAAACAGAAATTTGTGACGGATTTTGATTCCACACTATATTTTATTACTCCCCATTTACACTTCTTACTTATATGCATCCTCCCTTGCATCAAATTGTAGGTTTATTACCAAATTGACTTGACTGCATCTAATTGAAGTATTAGGAGAAGTATAGTCAATGTTATTGGAGGATGAAATGGACTCTTCCACAGGAGATATAAAAGACTCTACTACAGTACATACATAAGATTCTACTACATGATATATAGAAGACTCACAATAGTGTGCTTAAGTGAAAGAAAAATGTTACTAGTAAGAACAAAACATGACTGTGAGAGAGCTAATTAAATGGAAAGTAAGACTCATCAAACACTGAATGCATGTAGATATAAACTCTGCCAGTAGATGGATATAACCACTAATATCCTTTTTAAAATGAGTTGTAACCAAGGAAAACACAATCTTTACTCCTAGGTTGAAATTTAGAGCTGGTATATGGCCTAAGCCATGGAAAGCAAGCACAACTAAATAATTTTAGAAAATTGTAGTCAGGTTGACATGGAATAAGACCTTTAAAGGAGTTTAAAATGCAATGGCTTTTGGTGGGAAGTTTTTTAACTAAAAAAAATGCAGTGTTGAAGGCATAAACCCGATATAAATGAGGTAGACCTGATTGAGAATGTGTTTATGTTTGTACTTAGCAACTCCATTCTTTTCAGGAGTGTGAGGACTTGTAGACTGTAAAATACTTTACTGCTTAAGAAATTGGTAAGGTATGTATTAAATAATTCACCTTCTCCGTCTCATAATGAATTTAACAGGCGTTGAAGAAAAGTCTGAATTTGATTAACAAAGAAATAAACATATGCTTGAAATCGGACTTGAGGAATAAAGGAAACAACCAATAGTATTTGGAATAGTCATTAATCATTGCAACACAATACAATGAGCCATCAACATAAGTAAAAGATAATCGAAAAGGTTTTTATGACGACATCCTAACTGACAATCATTACAAAATAGTGGTTTATTCATGAAATCACTAAGAGCATAACTTTTATTTATACGCTGAAGTGACTGAAAGGAGGGATGCCCACGCCTAATGTCTTTGAACCTTAGTAGGCGAAAAGGCTGATGGTGTAGGGAAAGTATGAGAAGATGAACTGGTATTGAATTTTGGAGAGAGTAAATACCATTACTCTCATGTTCCTTGTACTCTTTTTATTATAGGAAAATCTTAGGCCTAGAAAGGCACTTAAGACCTGAACAAAGAGTTTGTGTTGGTATTGGAAATGGGTGTACCACTTAGCCTGCCAACATTGTTTTTACACAAAAGAGCTAAATTGAAAGCATCCATATTTTGATGACGATGGATGATGCTAAGATTCAGTAAAACAAAGGATATTGGGTTTATACCCAATATTTCTACTACTTTCTTCTTGACAGTTTCTTCTTTCATGATAACTAAGGTGGAATCTTCCTCTAGCAGCTTCATGGTAGAGTAGCTCGAAGCGAACCAGTATGTCCATTGATTCAGCATATATTACGATGTTTGTGTGCTGCAACTCTTTGGCCCAGTGGAAAGCTAGGTCTGCCCCTCCTGTTGCTCCCCATTCCCCAGAGTATCTTGTATGTACTCTGGTTCCAATGATGTTTCCTGCAAAATCTGTCATAATTAGTGCAGTATAGTATAATAAGTTCTCAGGGTCTTGTAGGGTGCATATTTTGATATTATGCCCAAACTCTATTGCTGCATCCAGAGTATAAGGAGTAATAGTGTGTTGTAGTGTGGTATCAGTTTCATCAGGTAAAAGTGGGAAGCTGTTCATAATATGCTCCTGCATATAATGTATTCTATTATGATTGCACAAATGCTGCTTAATACGGAGAGATGTTATTCCCGCATTAGGCTGAATTTGTTTGAAGATAAGATCACATCTCGCTTTCTAGATATACCAACAACAAGTAGGGGCATAGATGTTGCAGTTAGTGCTAGTGATTCCAGGTTGAAACCAGGAATTCAACCAGTCAATGAAAATGGTATTGTTGTCGAATTGAGTATTAAAAGAGCCAAGAATATCCTGCCAAACCAGAGTAGCAGCAGGGCAATTTAGGAACATGTGAGACATGGTTTCTTCTTCCCCACTATTGCAAACAGTGCATGTAGGATTTATGTAATGGAGTATGCTAGCTGTTTTGGCATTAGTGGGAAGGATTCCATGTGCATATTTCCAGATAAAGATTCTGATGACTGGAGCCACTTCCATGTTCCAGATAGCTTCCCAGTTCCCTTTTGTAGTATCATTTTTGTAAAGGTTTCCAATTTTTGCCTTGTACAACTCCTTGACTGAAAATACTCCCGTGTCATTGAGATTCCATATTATCCTATCTTCTTCATTTGGATGTGTCTGCAAGTTGATAATCACTACTGCCTTATCATTGCTGAAGTAAGTAAAGACTTGAGTTTCATCCCAAGTTCCATCTGGAAGAAGTAAGGACTCTAGAGTTTCAATGTGTTGTGGGCAGTTCTGTGGTTTTGGCTGTCTTAATGTGGTGTTTGGGATCCAGATATCTTCCCAAAGCTTTATCTTTCTCCATTGCCAATTCTCCAAGAGCAGTGATGTTGGATGTTGTTTATGCCTTCCAGTATTCCTTTCCATATCCATGAGTCTCCATCCTTTGATTTTGTATCCATGTTGAGTATATTTCTGCCTAAGAGATATTTGGTATCCATGAGCTTGTACCATATGGAGTCTTTATCCTGCTCAAGTCTCCATCCAATTTTTGTTATCATAGAACTGTTGAATAGTTCCATATTCATGAATCCTAGTCCCCCAGTTTTTTTGGTTTGCATACTGCAGTCCAAGCTTTAGGATAATAACCAGAAGGATATTCTATATTTTTTTCCCCAGAAAAAATCTCTTTGAAGATTGTTGATGTCTTTGCAGGTTTTCTTAGGGACCTTGAAACATTTCATTTGATAGATACATGCTGAGGAAGTTACAGACTTGATGAGAACTTCTCTTCCAGTAGGACTTAGAGGTGTATTTTTCCAACTAGTATGTCTCATCTTCAATTTTTCCACTCCAGGCATGAAAGAGTTTATTTTGCTTCTATGAGTGAAGAGGGGTGAGCCTAGATATTTATCATCCAATTGTAGCACTTGAACTCCCATGGAATTGCTGATGTGAGGAAAGAGGTCTGGATTAGTGTTTTCGCTAAAGAATACTTCATATTTGTGGAAGTTAATTAGCTTCCCAGAGGTGCTGCCAAAGATTTGAGGAAGCTTCATTATATTTTGAGCTTCAGTCAAATTGGCTTTACAGAATATCATGCAGTCATCAGCAAAAATGAGGTGGGCGATAGAGGTTGCGGCTTTGCGAGATCTTGATACCAGTAATAATGCCCATCTCCTCGTCATGAAGAAGGGTCCTTGACAGAGGTTCCTTGCAGAATAGAAACATATAAGGGGATAAAGGATCACCTTGCCTAAGCCCTCTAGAAGGTTTGAAGAATTTTTCAGGGGAGCCATTTATGAGAACAGCAGAGGTGGAGGTTGAAATACACTGGAGAATTTTGTTGCACCATTGATCATCAAAACCAATTTTCTTCATAATGGCCATTAGAAAAGTCAAGTCAACTCTATCAAAAGCTTTTGCCATAACTATTTTTATTCCCATGGTACCAGAATTTCCTTTTTTTCCTCCTTTTGATCTCATAGTATGAATAATTTCATGTGCAATAGCTATGTTGTCAGAGATTTGCCTTCCAGGGATAAAATCAGACTGGTAAGGGGATATGATTTTGTTTAGATAAGGCTTCATTATCTGAGCTAGTAATTTGGATATGATTTTGTAAGTGGTATTGCAAAGACTGATTGGTCTGAAGTGGCTAGGAGAAGTTGGGGTATCAATTTTGGGAATGAGAGCTATAAAGGTGGCATTCATCTCCTTAAGTAAGTGACCCGAAGAGAAGAAATGTTGAACCATTTTGACAATATCATTGTCAATGATGTCCCATTTAGTTTTGAAGAAGTTTGGTGGGAAGCCATCTGGTCCTGGAGCTTTATCATTTGCCATACTAAATAAGATAGCTTTAATTTCATCAGGTTTAGGTTTTCTGTTGAGCATAAAGTTGTCCTCAATGGTTATGGCAAGGGGTATGAGGTTGATGACTTCAGAAGAAGGGTTTATAATTTCAGCAGTTGCCATTTGAGAGAAGGGTTTATAATTTCATGTTCCTTGTACAAAATCCTCCCAATGGAAAGATCTTGAACAGTAAAACTATCAAAAGAATCGTTTTTTGGGGACCATGATTTTTTTTGGGGGACCATGGTTTTTTAGTTATAAGTTCGGTTAGTTGCAAAAAACCTTTCCCAACCGAACATAAGTTCGGTTAGTTGCAAAAAACATTTCCCAACAGAACGTAAATTCGGTTAGTTGCAAAATACATTTCCCAACCGAACATAAGTTCGGTTAGTTGCAAAAAACAATTACCAACCGAACTTACCAGTTGCAAAAAACATTTCCCAGCCGAACATAAGTTCGGTTAGTTGCAAAAAACATTTCCCAACCGAACAATAATTCTGTCACGTCGCAAAAAAATATTTCTCAACCAAACCTTAGTTCGGTTACGTCGCAAAAAATATTTCCTAACCGAACACACCATTCCCCAAAAAAACCATGGTCCCCAAATGAAAATTCTATCAAAAACATCGCTTTGTTGCTTGTAAAGCCCATCTTTCAAATCTAACTGCAGCTCCTGTTGGGAACTCATCTATCCATGTTCACATGGCAACCAACTAAACCAACTTTTTTGTGCCCGCGGAATATGTAAAAAAAAAAAATACAACTTTTTTGCGATTGAATCTATCCTTCACTTTACCAGCCAAAACATTTCATCGTGTGCACGTAAATGAGCAAAAAAAAATACTTAGAAACTGCTCGTGTAAAAATAATGCTTGAAGAAAAGTAAAAGTCCAGTTTGGAAACAAATTTCAGATTGCTTTTATGGAGGCAAAAAAAATATATTTCCTTGTGAAGAAAAAAACTTTCTTTTTGACTTCTACTACTCGTTTCCAAACATGCTCTTAAAATTGGTGTGCATACCGTTCATCCTAATCCCATCGAACCACATCAAAACTAAGCTGTATCAAAAACCAGCAAAGTATCCCACTGAGTCTTTTACCTTTTGCGGTTTTTATACCTAGCTTTCGTTTCTTCCTTCCTCCGTTCCTAGTTCAAATAAAATTAGATCTCTTCCACCGCGACCTTTTAATATCATCTCAAGAAACATTCATTTTCTGGTAAGTTTTTCTTCTAATGAATCAATATTATCACCTACTTCAACTTGTTAAGTAACTTCAATTGTTTTTCTGTGAAAGAGTTAGGGTTTTTTAAGATTATTACTTGCCATATTTCCCTTGGTTTTGGCTATAAATCCATGATTAGGGTTGTTATTACTTGATGTTGGAAGATATTAAAGTTTGGACCCTTATCAAGTTTTCACCATCCTTACTGATTCTGTGTGTTGAATTGCTGTTTTAAGTTTGAATTATTAATAAAATTAGTTTTCATCCAAGTATTATCAAGAGTTATTTTGTGAATCTTTCTTCTTGTTCATTTGTGTGGATTCTGATGTTTGGAGGGTTGAGTCTGAGATATGTGAATTCACTTCGTTCTGTATACCAGGAATAAGGTCATGGTTGATGCTTCAACACATTTATTGACTTCTAATGTAAAAAAAATTGTGGTACGGATAACTTATTGTATGAGTTGATGGATTATGTTGTGGAAATGCTATCTCAATCATGTTATGAGCAGAAATTAGTCTGCTGAAATGCAGCTCTTGTCATACCCTTTATTAGACTAGATATTAAGATGGCAGAAATTCAATGTAACAGAGAATCATTATCTCCTCTAAACTTCAAAATTAGCCCTTGCAAATTGTTTTTCTTTGACATTGGTGTTTCTAGGTCTTCATCAGTTCATTCTTAGATACTGGTGTCTCTAATCTTGCCTCTTTGGATTGTGAAAATGTTTAGTGGGGATACATTGGTATGCAAGTGAAGTTACTGTTAGGATATGTGATTTTGAGACACTAGATATCCAATATGTTGTCTCAATATTTACTCGTATTTGGTTACAAGTCCACTTCAGACAGATCTGTAAACATTTCTCTGCTCTGGAGTGCAGCATTAAGAAGTTGACATTTTACGAAAGGGATGAAGAAAGATAAATGACTCGATACTAATAGCAGAATACAAAAATATTCTCAGTATATCTATTTTCTTTTGATAGCATGTACAGTAAAAAGAAAAAAAATGAATGTTTTTACACTTTCGATGCTCTTTGTAGTTTATGATCTGATAAAGTTGTTTTACTCCTGATATTTAGGGAACACTTAAATCAACCTAAAAATGGAGGATAGTGAATATCAAAGAGAGGGAGCTCTCTCTCGTGGAAATGAATGGGAAGTTGTCTCTCTTACGGCTTCAACCTATGCTGCCGCTCCTGGTCCAAAAGGGTTGGATTCCAACAATGATGATATGATCAGTGATGTTGGTGGGGATGAAGTTGAAACCTCTACTGCAATGTTCATGTCTAAACATTTTGTCTTCCCACCGAGTGAGCATGAGAATCTTCCAGTACAGCCTGATTGCAGTAACAGTGTCACTCAGGATTCTTTGCATCACAATGAAGTGTCTCTACTGGATATGGAGGAAGGTGAGAAATCTGAGAAATTTGACGAAGATAGTTGGAATATCAAAGGGTTGGAAGTACTAGAACAGTTGCACCATTCTCAGTTCTTTGATGAAAAGGGCGAAAACCCACCTCTTTGTGAAGAAAGCAATAGTTTCCAAGGGATAAAATTGGTCAACAAAGAGGAAATTGTAGATATGAATGCTAATCTCTGTTCATTTCATGATGTTGAGGCAAGGCTAAGTGCATCCCCAATTAGTGAGAGTACAAATTGCACAGTTATGCCTGAACCTAGTGATGCGGCCAAGTTGGATTCTTCCTCTATCTCCGAACCTCACAATCCTTCAGAGGGAGATAACTATGACCTTCCTTGTGAAGCGTGGTGGAAGAAACACGCAACTTCTTGGTACACTCAAGCTAAGGATGCAAAAGCTCTTTGGCCTGTTGTCGTGGCTGCAGCTCTGATGGGGTTGGTAGTCATCGGGCAGAGGTGGCAGCGAGAAAGTTGTCAAGGTCGCCAGCTTAAGTGGCACTTCAGCATCAGCGATGAGGTATTCTATTCACCGTTGGCTATTTTTCATTATGCTTTGTCGATACCATTTTCGTCTTTGTCGTAGCACTTCATAGCATTAATGATAATAATTTTGGTAGCTTATTGATTATTCTATGGCTTTATTGACAATGCACCATCAGATCATGCATCTTATTTTCTTGAAATATGACTTCTTAAACTGTTCGCTTTCCTTGGAATTTGTTGGAATCCATCGCTGAGTATATTCCTCAATGGACAAACAATGAAGCATGGAAGTGTTTGGAAGAGATTATATGTCCATTGAGCAAAGTCGAAAGGTTAAATTGCATCTTTTATGGAATTTTGTTCCTTTTACAGGTCAAATGACTCGTAAATACATTGTGATGTTTCTTTTTACATGGTGACCTATAAATCATGACTTCTCCTTGAGGAGTTGTCTTTAAAGAAACCCCGTACTGCTTTTCCCATTATCCTTTTGAAACCCCCCGGCTGATAATTGTTTCTACACTGGTTTAGTCTTAACTTTTGAATTACATGACCTGTGGGTATAGGATTTACCACGCACCCAATAACGTTTTGATACAAAATCTAAGATAGACAAATGATCACGTAAAGTAGTTGCAGGAGGCCAATAGAGAACCTCCAGTATAACACGAATAGGTCTGATCTATGTTACTTTTCAAACTTACTGAATAACACCAGGTTTTTTATACTTTTCAACCTAGATATGCACGCTCCAATGAAAGATCATTGCAAAGGAATTGCAGAAAAAATACATAATCAAGCTCATTTAACTATCACAGATTATAAGCTCCACTTATCAGTTTGTTCTCAAGATTTCCGATTCTTCATCAAAATTCAAATACAGTGAAAACACACTTGTTCTTTTCTTCTTTCTTTTCTATTCTCAGTTATTTTGTCAAAGTGTGGTTAATGGCTAGTTCCTCGTATATAGTTTCTGAAATAGTAAATACTTAGTATTGGATCATCCTTTTCCGATGGTGACTCCCCTTTTTCTTTTTTGATGTTTTATTTTTCACCTAGTAATATTCAGTGTACAAATTGATCTTACTGCAGAAGCTTTATAAGATGCTGAACCCGATATCTCGCTTGAAAAATGTGGTTGTGGGTGGTGCTGCCCAGCGACAAAGTTTTTACATGATCAGGGCCAGTCCCTCTGCATAAGATTAAGAAATGATGATGACGAAAAAGCTCATGGCGGGTTAATCTCAGTTGGTCCGACTGAGACACAATGTTGGATGTATGATCAAGACTTATTTAACCTTTTGTTGCTTTGGTTGTAAATAACTTTTAAACATTGTGCTTATTGTATATATTCAAGTTAGTCTTTGTGTGCAAAGTGTTAGGTTTTCTGGAACTTCTTTGTATGGGTTGTGCAGAGTGTATAGTCCAGTTCTCCGAATCTTTTTAAATTGCGTGCTTCTTGTACATTGCCTCCTTTTGTGTAACAACAATGGGAAACAATGTGCTACTTTAATGTAATATAAGTTTGTGCCTTCATTGCTTGCTTGTAATATAAACAGACGCATTCTCATGTTTTCCTCGTCTGAGGATCTTTTGGCCCCCAAATTGTTGACCTTCTTGGCTGGGAGCAGTATTTTGCTTGCACTTGCAAGCTAGGAATAGGTACACCAACTATAAAACTTCAAACATCTCTGAGTCTCAGACAAGTACCGTCGGCTTCTGATAACCCAGATTTTCATAGGAAGCTTGTTTTGAGAATCCCTACGAAATCCCGATCAACTGGTGAACGGTGGGCTGAAATATCATTCCCGGAGTTCCAAAATTCCAAAAGAAGAGCAGAAATATAAAGCGGGCATACTAGTCCCGGTTACTGAAATATCTACTTCTTTTGTAATCCTCTTCACTATCCCAACTCCGTCTCTCCCTCAAAAAAAAAAAAAAAGAAAAAGAAAACCTCCGTCTCTGATGCCGCTGCCGCTGCCGAGCTGCAACGGCACACCCTAGACATGTAAGAAGTCTCTCTTCTCTCTTCCTCTCTACAGATTTTATTTATGAATCATCATATTAGGGTTTAAGATTTATCTGTCTGATTCTGGACTTCTGAGATTTTAAGTTTTTAATTCTCTAAGGTTTATACAAATTTGTACCTCTTAGAATGTGAATGTTGACAGTAATTTTTATTCCGGCTTTACAAAAATGCAGAAAATGATTAAACGCGGTGTTGCTCTTGGTGATTGGATTCATCAGGCAATCATTTACTCAACCTTACGGAGACAATGTTGCTTTACCATCTTTGCAAAATCAATTTCTAGTTCCAGTACTGATCCATTGCGAAAGTTGAATCATAAAGACTGGTTAGCTCCAAACGAAGTCTTGAAAATCTTCAATACCATTACAGATTCTGATTCACTTATAAACGCACTGGAAAGAGTCTCCCTGCGAAAAGATTACAAACCTAATGAAACACTTTTCACTCTGGTGATTCAGAAGCTTTCTCAATCTAAGAATTTTGATGCAATTAATGATGTTATGAAGAGAATCAAAACTGAAGGAAAGAGTCGGTGTAAGCTCTCAGATGATTTCTTTTACTTTGTTATTAAGATTTATGGAAATGTTGGTGGTTATGTTGAGGAAGCTGTTAGGACTCTCTTCGCGATGCCGGATTACAATTGTTGGCCGTCTACTAGAACTTTCAATTTTGTGCTTAACTTGCTTGTTTCTTCGAGACGGTACGAAATTATTCATGAAGTTTACTTGGGTGCTGCTAAATTGGGAGTGGTTGTTGATACTTGTTCTTTTAATATACTTATCAAAGGTTTATGTAAAAATGACGATGTGAAAGAAGCTTTTGAATTGCTAGATGAGTTCCCTAAACAAGAATGTCAGCCAAATGCGGTAACATACTCTACTTTGATGCATTGTTTATGCAGAAATGGGAGAATAGATGAAGCATTTAAGTTGTTGGAAAGAATGGAAAATGAGGGTTGTGATCCGGATGCAATTACATTCAATGTATTGATCTCTGGACTAGGGAAGCAAGGGAGAGCAGATGAGGGGATTGAACTTTTGGATAAAATGAAGATGAATGGGTGTAAACCGAATTCGGGGGTCATATCAAGTTGTTCTATACAGTATAATTGATTCCAAAAAGTTTGTTGATGCTAAGCGTTTCATGGATAGGATGATGTCAGAGGGATTTTCGCCCAGTTTTTTGTCGTACAAGACGGTGATAGAGGGACTCTGCAAGGAGAACCGTTTGGGAGATGTGGATTTCGTTTTGAATCAGATGATGCATCAAGGATTTGTTCCGAAGATGGGAACATGGAAAAAGATTGTCGAAAGCATTTTTCGAGGAAGGGAAGAACTCGATGGCCGTAATTGAATACGTCTGTGAGTTTTTGCATTTAAATCTTTCTCCTGTTGTTAAGAACTCTGGCCTA
Organism: Papaver armeniacum; assembly: GCA_023531295.1. Lineage (NCBI taxonomy): Eukaryota > Viridiplantae > Streptophyta > Magnoliopsida > Ranunculales > Papaveraceae > Papaver > Papaver armeniacum. Next base: position 148,517 of record JAJJWW010011748.1, on the reverse strand, counting down.
AGATGCTGGTATAGAAATTTGAGGGAATATGCCAATTGTACCCTAAAAGCTTCATTTCAACTACTGATAGGGACTGCTGGTAAATCTCTAGTACTGGTAACTCTTGAGTGAGGATTGGCCACTTGCTGCTAATGTGGCTCAAAAATACCCCTGCATGTGATTGGTGGTAACTTGAGTTTTAAGCTCGATCATCTATATTGTTTGGACTTAAGAGTCTTGCCCAGAATCACATGCTGCTGTCTTTCTGACAATCCTTGCAGCAGAGAGCTCTAAATCGGTATTCTTCTATTTTGGAGGCACAACATGGCCAAGGAATATACGGGATACCATAATTCACTTTGAATTGAATTAATAAGGTAAGAACTATGATAAGCTGGGAGGTAATGAAGCTGATCAATATGTAAATTAGATTTCAGCGTTCTACTCAAGAATTTGGATATAGCATATGCTATATCCAAATTAGGTAATTAGATGTACTTTTCTCATAGTAATTTCACCCTTTTTAACTATGTAAATTCTGATATAGCATATGCTATCCTAATTTGTTGGACGCAGAGTAGCAAGTGTCGATGTGCTTTTTCTTTCCCTGATGAACAATAATATACATAGCTCCAAAAGGCTTTCAGGAGAACCAGATTCAATTCTCTGTTGAGCATGGTGTGCCTTCAGGGTGGCAGCTTTTGAGACATGATGTCAATTTGTACCGAAGCCAGGTTTGGAAATTTATAATGGTTAAGTTACAGAATTTTTTGAATCCTTGATACATCATGTTTTCTTCTTTACCTTGTTCTGAAGTTTGTAACCACATGGTTCATGGTATAGAATTTTAAGACAGTTGCACAGTTTCTGTAGCTCTCTGTGGCTGTCATATAGAAATTAGAAAATGCACCATGATTTTTCTAAATCAGACTTTTAGAGCTCAAATCATAGGGAGCCGCCTTAATTGAGAAAGCCATAAGAACTTAAGGCAGTGCAATACTAAAGATTAAGTGCCTGATATTATTAGAAAAACTTGTATAATATTCTTTATTCATATTCTAGGCATACTTTCTTAGGTGGCATTTGGTAAAACCAAAACCACGGTCTAAATTCCCCAGGCTTTTTTAGGTGGCAGTAGTTTCGACAAAGAGTTGAACATCCACAATGCATCAGAAACTATACGGTACGTAAACGCAGAATAGAAGACCCGACTATATCCCGGAGACAAACAACACTCTTTGTGTAGGCTACAGCGCCTAAATTATTATCAGCTACTCTGTTGAAAACCGGAGCAATCAATTTTTGACGTTCCGTATCATAACAAGCCAATCCTTTCCTGTATTTCAAATAGATCTTCTTACGTCGCATGCATAAGGATTTAATATGGATGTTTTTAAGTCTAATACGCCTCGTACTAAAACTATAGCTTTTGATCCATGTAGGTTTTTCGTCGTCAGAGTCCTTTTGCATCTTCCATATACACACCATTCCAGAAGAGATACCATGCGTCATAAGACAAAGACTCCTATCTAGTTCTACCAAGAACGTCGTACAGTTGTCCCCACACTCTGCCTTCTGATGATAGGGTTCAGGAATCATTTTGAACTTCTCAGCTGCAACATCGAAACAAAAAATGTTTTTTGAAAGCGAGCCAATATATGGATCCTTCAACGAACACTGGTTCCGGACGCTCATTGGGTTCTCCTATAAATGGGTAAGGAAAGCTGGGTTGGTGTTGAATTTTTCGCCATGACATGGTGGTACTTAACTCTAAGACCTCACACACCAATGAAGAGTTAGAAAAACATCGTTTCAGTTGAACCACTTTGTATACATTCTTTTTTGCGTCAAAACCAAATCCACATGCGCTTGCCTCCTCTTTTTTTGCTTCAATCCGAGGTTTCGGAAGCTCTAGTATTTCCTTGGTAATTGGGTTCACCATAAGCAAAGGAAACTCCGTATGAAAGCACAACAAGCCGTTGCAGGAAGTCAGTTTCGATATCTGAGCAGTTGGGAGATATACTCTGAACTTGTCAGTTGTTGTCATCTCATTACTGGGGACATCTCCGTAATCCCACAATTTGTTGAAAATTGTCAGATAGAGATAAAACTCTTGAGCACGATTTGCATAGATGAAAACAATACCGATAGATTGATTATTAGCTTTGTGATGATCAAAATGCTGTTTGACGAATTTTGGATCTTTGATTAATGATAACCAATCTTTGCATACACTCTTGAATCTCAATAAAGACTCTGCCGGACTTCTTAACAGAATTTCATGGATGAGATGTGGAGGAAGATCTTTTACAATACTGTCTCTGAAGAAATCTATGGTAATAGGTTCATGATGATCACTGTTGTTTATTTTGTATATTTTGATGGGATGACCTAACCAGAATTCATCTTTGAAAGAGTTTGAGAATCTCTCCTGCCGGACTATGCTTACTTATATAGGCTCAACTTTTAACTTTTCAAATTTCATTTTCAGAGTGAGACGTGCAACAGTTTCTTTCTTGGAGTGTAACTTATACTACAAGCTCAGGCTGGTCAGGCCAACTTCAGTTGCATTTTCCATTTTGGTGTTTGTTTGTTGAACTTGAGAAGCATCCTTTTGAGAATTGTTTAAGTTTATTAATCACAAACTGAACTTTACAGCTTTACTCACAAATCACAATCAGGTTGACTTTTCAAATTAAACACATTTCCAACTACCACTTGAACCTTAACTCTCACCTACTCACTTATCTCAATAGTGAAACTGATTGCTGACTTCACTCGATCACTCAATCTCGTACTCTAGATATTTCTGGAGTATGATGAGCAACCTAAAGATATCTACTCTATTCAAAATTTCTAATACATGAAAGCAATGGACCATAAAAAGAAGTGAAGCTGTAATTTTTACTTTTTTATTTTCCCTGTCCCGATTTACCATGTGTGTTCTTAAAGAAGATAATCCAAGATATAATAGTAGTAATTTAACTCTAAAGTATTAAAGGATTTTATTGTTTAACACTAAATGGATAAGTTTAACTTTTTGATGTTTTGTGGGTGTTTAAACCCTATGGCAGAGTGAAGCCCGATTTTCTGATTTTTTCACTTTTGCCCATAGTGAAATGAGTGGAGGAGAATGATCAGGAATATTATTTCGCAAACTAATAAGAGCACGATCCTTGTAAATGGACCTTGTTATAGCCGGGACAGCAGGGGCTGGTCCAGATTTGGGGTATGACGTGTCACAATCTAAATGATGAAGAGGGGAATGACTCTAGCATTGAGATTGGTAATGAGGCAAAGATGGAAATGATCAAATGTTGAGATTGATTGTCCTAAATCTGACCCATGTTAATTGTCCCAATTTTAGAGTTTTCCCTTGTAAATGGAGGCCGAGATAATTCTGAAAGCAGTGTCAAAGACAGTTGTACGAGACTAACAGAAAAACAAGAACTGTATGGACACTAATAGTAGCTTTGTAAACGGAAAAGAAAGAAGAAAAACAACACTCATAGAAATGATTAATATCAACACAGAGTGATGAATACACTCGTACTATCCCCCTTAAAGCTTGAGGCGGTGGTTGAACTTTCATCTTGTCACGCAAAAAATCAAATTTAGCGGCGATATCCCTTTTGTAAGAACATCATCTACAACGAGTTGGTGGAGACATGGTGAATACGCAACACCTTTGGTGAATGAGCTCACTGATAAAATGAAAGTCGATAACAACATGTTTCATTTTTCTATGAAGAGTTGGGATGGAAGACACTGAGATAAAACTCTTATTATCACATCCGAGGAGTAGGAGGAGGATATAAACACATTTAAATCTATGAGAAGTTGATAGACCCAAATAACTTCAATTTGCAGTATGTGCCGAGAGACTGTATTTAGCTTTTGTAGAAATCCTAGCAACAATAAGTTGCTTTTTAGATGACCAAAAGATTATACTACCACCAAAAATGACATAAGCCATTTGGTGGATCTTCTATCATCGGGGTTACCATCCAGAATCGAGAATCGAGTAAGAAGAAAGAAGCGGTTAACCCTTCTTTGAAGAATAATGCCAAAATCAGTGCCTTTCAAATACCTTGGAATCCTTTTAGAAACTATAAGATGGACAATGGTAGGGTGACTCATACGTTGGCATACTTGATTCACAACTGTAGATGGGGAAAAACAATTTCTTCTTGTTTTTAGAAAGTGGAGAAGGCAGCCGTGCGGCGAGGCTCCTCAAGCGAGCAAAGCCCTAACCTCAAACGAGATACACTGCAGGGAGTGATTTGAGTTCGAGATATCAATCAGTAGGACTCGGCATAAACCAAGACAATGGCCGTTCCGAGTCAATTCGGTCACAAAGAGGAAGAGGTTGATGCAGCAGGAGGAATCTAAGAAGTGTTTGAGATCAATGATGATGAAGGATTGTGAATGTGTATAAGGTTTAACAAGTTTTCTTTTAAGCTGTTGAGTTCGAATAAGTTACGGTCGATTGGTGAATTCACACGAGTGATTGCTCGGATCGAAATCTTGTTGTTCGATGTGGATTCGAGATACTTATTTATATTTCCCGGAATAGTAGACACATTGATCTCCGATGAAGTGTGGCGGTTGCTCGAGTGAAAGAGTGGAAAAGTGGGAAATCGTGGTTTAACCGGTTCCGAGTCGTGCGGAGACTTGGTTGATTGTCCACCCACTACTTTGCTAACTCTCTCAGCCTTGCACAACTTACTCACATTTCACATCGTGGATGAATACACGTGTCGTAGGCCGCCAAACCAAAACCCTAATTAATATCCCCATGTTACATGATTGATGTCTCACCCAGCGTGGAGTTCTGCAAAGCGTGACGTGTATTTGATTGATCAGTCATTGACTTGATTAGACGATGAGTCTAGGTATTGTTGATCGAGCATGATTCTTTGAATGCTCTAGGATTCACGAATTGAACATGTCTGCTTGGGACGTATAGTTCTCGAATGAATGATGTTGATTGTTGAATCAACATAATGAATATTGATAGTCAAAGAAAATATTGCTCGAATTACTGAATATTGATGGTTGAATCAATATTCGAGCATCTAGAAAACAAGTATTTCTCATTCGATAAATTAAGAATATTGATAGTTAATCAATATTAGAGCATTGAACAAATATTGCTCGTTAGGTGAATGCTTGAATATTGATAGTTGAATCAATATTGAGCATCGAAACAAGTATGCTCATTGATAAGTTATTGGTAACTTGACCAAATAGAATATTAATTAAAATATTGGTAGCTGGACCGAATATTATATATTTAACCAGAATCTTTGGATCAACATAAATTTATTAGTGTTTGAACTCGCTCAGAATTATGATTTACAGAGCATTTGTTCGAAACCTTAATTTTGATCAATTGATGATTTACTGAAAACAAGTCACTGAGTGAAGGAGTGATCGGCTACATAGGATGATGGTCGACCATGTAGCGTCTAAGTGAGCATGCACCAAAGTTCTTTGTTGACCAGTTGGTGAACGAATGATCAAATGCTGGTTTAATCATTTATTAAATAGTGGTCGTACGAGCATTAGGTAGTACAACCTAGTTATGGAGAGATGAGGGACTGACCAAGGGGTCATGGGACCGGCCCTTAGTGGTCGTGGGACCAACTGATGGTCGATTAAGCAAATCCTAAGTTGGTTGGGGAGAGTTTGGACCCAATATGAACAGTTGACAGATAATTAGGTCAAAATTATAAAAGAGTGTGGGACCGGCTCCTTGCAAGACTAAGGGCCGACCTTGGTCGGTCAAGGTGGCATGCCCGTGTCTCAATCCTGAGAGTTTTGGTATTTTATGGTGTGCGTTTGAGCAATATTTTGGATTTTCAGAAGAGTTTGATCTTGATTGAAACTCTCAATTTTGCTCGAATGAGCGAGTAGAACTTTGCTCATGCGGCCAGATATTTTGAGAATATTAAAATAATAATATTTTAATTTTTGATATGAGAAGCCTAGTCGGTCATGTAACCATTTGACTTTTTGGCCTTTTCATGGTTTGAGCAATATTTGAGAAAATATTGAAAAACTAGGGTTTTCGCTCAAACGATGGATTTCCATGAGATGAAGGAAATAATAATATGAGAAAATAAGGGATTTTGAGGTGTGGGACCGGCCATGGCTAGGGCATGGCCCGACGGTTCAGGTGGTGCAGTCGTGACACCTTTCCCTATTTTTCGTATGATGAAAGTATGGAGAAACTAAGAGTTTTGCTCAAACGATGGAGTTTGCTCAAATGAAGGAGTCTTCATGAGATGAGGGAAATAGTAAATTAAATTAAAATAAATAATGGAGGGGGTGACCGGCCATGCGGCATGGCTGCCGAGGTGAGCCGGTCCCACGCCTCTTGTTTTTTTATTCAATATTATTTTCCTTCATAAGTTCCTCGTTCGTCCATATTTTTGAAAGCTCGTTCGCGCGTTCGGGTGCTCGTTCGTGCATTATTGTCAAGTACACTTGCACCATTTTCTCCAGGATTACTCGGTGGTGGCCTAGGCCTTATTGTTGAATATTTATTACTAATTCATGAAATTCAGGTGAGAAAATTCATGAAGCGGAGTAATAAAAATTACTTGAGTATTTATTACTAATTCATGAAATTCAGTGAGAATGATTCATGAAGCAGGTAATAAAATGAGTTGAGTATCTATTACTAATCCATGGAATCCATCTAGGGATTTAGGGAATTAGTAATGAGATAAAATGGTTATCTATTACTAATCCATGGAATCCGGTGAGGATCGGCCAGAGCGGGTAATGAGATACAGATTATTTTCTAGGAATTCGGTTGATGAATGACACACTATAATTAATCTATTGCCGAGAATCGAGATATGATATAATTGAAGCATCATACTGGGTTACGAGGGGTGTATAGTCGGGAACAACGAGCGGCGTGGACGTCACGAAAGGCGTTAATATCTCTAACAAACATTATGTCTAGGAATCGCTCAATCACTAAGAGATTCTATACACGGTCTCTCTACGTAGTCAGGGAACAATGAGCAGCGTGACGTCCTGAAGGCGTTAAGCTCTCTAACAAACATTATGTCTAGGAGACACCCAATCATTTGATTCTATATAGAGGTGATGATGAAATGTGTGAAGCATCGAACTCTCGACCGGGAGACCTTTAGAAAACATATTCATCATAGCTCCGAGAGGAATGTTCGCTCGAGTCGGAGATCGTGAAACAGTTCACGGATTATAAAATATGAATCGCCACATACATTCTGAAACAGGTGAAACATGCGGTATCATGATTTTACAATTTCGGGATCTTCTTTGAAAATCCACCATCAACGACAACATAACAAATATCTGTCCTAGTCAAGTGACATATTGTAAAGCTCCAACAAGATCTATAATAAAAAACATCGATGAAGGTCACCATCGTACTTGCTCATCTTAGTATCGTGGTATGGTGAAGAGCATGGTTTGGCATCTATCATGTTTGTCTTTTTCATAAGGTCAATTATATACTTGGTTTGAGAAAGATGCATAGTTTGTGTCATTTCTCTTGATATCTAAGCCCAAAAAGTAATGAATGGGACCCAAATCTTTAACAGGGAAAGTAAGAGATATTTGAGAAATGACCTAATCACAAGCAGGGTGGGAAGACCATATGATGAGAATGTCATCAACATAGATGAATGATGATAATAGTAAAACCATGCTTGTATGTGAATAGAAAAGTATCGGCTTGAGATGCTTCAAAATCAAGAGAGAGCAAAGACTCCATAATCTTTTCATACCAAGCTCTATATGGATTTATGTAATCTGGAGACATAGTCGGAGCTTATGCGGACCTTGAAAGCGAGGAGATTCATATTTAACAACTTATTTGAGATTAACATGAAGGAATAAATTCTTTGATGTCAAGTTATTCAACATGCCAATTGTTATAAACAACAAGAGCCAAAGTAAGTCTTATTGTAGTGGGTTTAGTGACAAGACTAAAATTCTCTTCATAGTTAATACCTTCTTCTTTGGTGATATTCTTTTGCAAGAAGTCTAGATTTGTACCATTCTATCTTTATCACGGGATGTTTGATTTAAAAACACATTTTGACCAACCAAATTTTGAGAATGATGAGGTGGTTCAAGTGACCATGTACCAAGCTGTTTTAAGAGCATTGCATTCATTGACCATAGAAGTAATCCATTATGGATTCTTTTTAGCCTGAGCAACTGAGGTAGGAATAAACTCTTCAACAGAAACAAGTACACAAGCAAGAACTGGATACTTGGTGGAGAATAGAGCTTTTGGTGGCACAGATTATTTGGATATGTTCATAGCCTTTTTGCCGTTTTTATTTTCTTTTACGCATATACATTGGACATAGGGGACCAAGAAGGAAAGAGAACATAAGAACACGGTGTCAAAGCCACAAACTCATAAATAGTCCCCTATGTCCAATATATAATATATAAAAGAAAAGAAAAAAATGGCAAAAAGGCCATGAACATCCATTATTATATTAAAAATAAGCAAATAATAAAAAATTACTTAAATTTAGTTTGAGTTTTGTTAACAATTATTATACATATAATATATTTATTCATATTTAATAGTAAAAAAAGTAATTGTTTTAAATTGAATATATTCGATAGTAAAGAAAGTAATTGTTTTAAATCAATATATATATAATTATTTTCGGATATATGTTTGTTTCGTCATATGCTAAAATAACAATAGTTGAATGTGATATTTTACAAACACAATTTGATTGCTTTTTCAATTAGTTTTAACTTTAATTTGTATTTTATCACACGTTTAACTGTTTTTTTTTACATAGCACAGGCAGGACAGCAGCCTTGATGATAAGCTTTTATAAAAAGGAAGCGTAATACCAAACTAAGCATAAGTTGGAAATGTTTTTGAAGGGGACATAATCCTAGAGGTATACAGATAATGCTCCTTAAAATTTTTATCTATAAAAAATTAAAAAATAAAAGAAAGAAAGACATAAGATCATGAGCAAGGCGACATGCCCTGCATGTACTAGCTTAACATCAAATAGACCTAACCTATATAAGCTGTTAAAGAAACCAATTAAAGTTGTAATAGGAGTGTGCACACGTGTGACATGTTAAAAAGCAAGACAATGATCATAGGGTTTGTGAAGTAACATAATAAGAAACTCACGCTTTGTTTACACAATACATCTACCAATCGCAACATGGACTTCAAATTACATAACCGCCCATCCAAACACTCGCATCCTCTGCATAAGACCTCCTTTTTAGGTCAGGTTCTTTAACCCTAGATCTCATCGCCCCTTCTGTAAATCTCTCATGTTTTAAATTTTCATCGCTCCCTTTTCACTCTCTTTGCTTTGCTTTGAATCAGCAGTGGTTAATATTGTTGCTCCTTTTTTCAGTGCTTGCGCCAATCTACTCAATAGGTGTGTGGGATTGTACCACAGCATAAAGAACTTATGTATCGAATTTAGATGAAAATGTTGATTCCTTGAAGAGTTCATTCTCAAGATTGATAAATCGGAGAGATGATGTGAAAGAAATTGTTTATAGAGTAGAAGGAGACCCTACATATCCAATAGCGTGCATGCATGAAGTCGGTGGTTGGCTCAATCGTGTAAAAGAATTATAAAAAAATGTAGAAACCATCTTAGAAAAAGCAGAAGCTGCACAGAGTGAAGATGCATATTATTTGCTTGTGTAGGAAAAATTGTTACATTGGTTACGTACACACTTGTAAGATTAGTAGGAAGCTTATTTTGGTAGAGAATTTATTGAAGGAAGCTAGCTTTAAATCTTTGTTGAAAAAGCTCCACCAAATTTTGTCCAGAGATAATGGTAAATCAATGAGCATGGATTTCACAATTCGAGGAAGTATGGAGGTTGTTAGTTGATATGACCAACACTGTGAAAGTTATAGGGTTATGTGGAATGGGTGGTGTGCGTAAGACAACTCTTCTTAAGAGAATCAATAATGTGTTTAAACAATAGAGACTACGTCTTTGATTACATAATTTGGGTGGTGGTGCCTAAGGAGCCGAATATTAAAAACATTCAGAAATAAGTTGGCAGGTCATATGGGGTATCATGGAATGAAGACATATATCTTGATTATCGTGCCAATATTATCACCCAGTTCTTGAGAAGGAAGAAATTTGTGCTGATGTTAGATGATCTCTGAGAAATACTTGATTTAATAAAAGTTGGAATACCATATAGTGATTTTTTTTAGGGTTGTTTTAAATACAAGACCAGGGATATGTGTGGGCTTATGGAATCTAATAGAATCATCAAAGTAAAATGCCTAGAATAGGATGATGCCTGGAGATTGTTTCAACAAAAGGTTGGAGAAAAAGAGATAAGTTTTCATTTTGCTATACCAATTGCGAAAAAATATTTTGGTCTTCCTCTTGCTCTAACTATTGTTGGGCGAGCTATGTCCAACAAATCGACTCCCGGAAAATGGGAACATCACCTTAATGAGAGAACAAAAGGAAATGAAGAGAAAAAAGAGAGCATTACCCACAAAAAGAAGCATCTAATGTACTAATGCACATTATTCTTCTGAGTAAATTTTCTAGAATAGATATTGCAAAAGTAGTAAATAGGTATAAGATTCTTAAGATATCCACTGAGCACGCCAAGAGATTTGATAGATGTAAGATTTTTATGATATCCAGCTACAAGACATGCATGTAAACAAAGAATCCTACACTTCTAGACAATTGATGCATCTATGATAATTATCTCAATGATTCCCTAATGAACCGGGAAGTTGTATAAGCGCGAGAGTAGTATAACATCTCTGGACATTGAGGGATCAATTAGTGTGGATTTTCTGTTGACACACTCCTTTGTAAAATTGAAAAAGAAAAAATTTTGGATACCGCATAACAATATATCACCTATATAATATAGAACCTACAATCAGAAATAAAATCCAGTAGTCAACATACATACATTATCAGAGATAGAATGCAAAAAAGGACTTATAGCTTTATGACATCACAATCAGTATACCTAAGCTTCCCAATTGATGGGTATAACATACATTAAGCAAAAATATATTTGGTAATTAGAAATTAAACAAAGTTCTAAACGGCAGAGTATGGTATACCAGTAAAACTTTATAACATACGAAGTGTTCTCAAATTCAACTGCCTTATGATTTATAGTGATTATCGTCTGAGCTTTGTCCATGTGATTCCAATTCGACGTTACTATAATAATAAAGTGTCTGGTTCAACCAGCTTACTAGTTGTGGACAACATCCCATTTCAAAAATGCTCGAAGATCCTCCTTGTAGTAATTCCATGGGATTTATCTCCGGAGTTGCAATCATACGAAACACGATAAGGAACTTTTCGATCGAACCGTTGCTTAAGTTTTTTACTAGGAGATGGTAGCTAAAACAATATCATAAAGCAAGTAATTTGATGCTGATAGAACTTGACAATCAAGGTTTAAGGTCTAAGTCTTATACATGTACTTATACAAAATAAATCATACTTAGTGGACTAAATTTCAACCATGAGTTTATAAGTGGGTCAAACCAATCCTTATAATGTATAGCTGATTCATTATACCATTTAATTGGCTACATTTCTACACAATGTAGCTTTAAAAATACAAGCACCCACATTAACCACTTTAGCTCATATCCATTAATGAAGCCACCCATGACCAGAAGACCAAGATGTACCATATGCCATTTGTCATTTTAGACAAATTCTGACGATTCTGATGCCCAACAAGAACGGAGAAACAATGAATTTTGTAAATTGTTTAAACTACAGACCAAACATCGTCATTTTCCACTTATGACTATTTATATTCACATGGTAGTAATTTTTTTTTTATTGATGTGGTCTGTACTAAGGATCGGTTTACAGCATGCATGGACACACACTTGAAATTAAAAGCGGTCAACACCCATTTTACTTTTCTTATAAAAACCCCAAAAACAAGCGCAAAAAGAGCACAAAGCAATCGGATTTCACTTGAATACCAACCTTGATGCCATCAAGAAATCTTGATTAATTTTCAAACCAAAGCGATTTCATTAGCCTGTTTTATATGAACAAAACTCTAGATTTTCTTTCTCTTTATTCTCTCTAGCTAAATCCAATGTAATTCACCGACCCTCACTAATAGATATTTTTCTTCAAAATGATATATCCCCCATCATCAACACCCACTCACGGTAACTTATCAAACCCTCCTTTCTCTAATTCTGTCAAAACATGGAACGGATCAGAACATGTCAAAATCTCTTATAACCTGTATCACAAGTTCCATGATAGAAAAAAAAGCTCAGTTCCCATAAATTTAGTCACAACAGTTTAAGATTATTTTATTTTTATAAAGAGGGGAGGAATTTCTCTTAGAGAAGATGACGGAAGAGAAAAATGAGGACAAACTCTCATACCTTCCGTTTTTCTTTTTTTCATACACAGTCTAAGATACTACCAATGTCATTCAAATGGCTCACCACTTGACAACCAAAAAAAGCCAGAACACCAAATTGTAACATCAATGATATGAAAGTGAAATACAAAAACAAGTACAACGACAAGTTTGAAGTCTAAACAATTGTTTACATTTAATTCCGAAATGTCATAATTAAGACTTCACTAGGACAACTAGGGTAATTTGGGTGTAACATTAAAATAAAAATCTAATGTATTGCAAACAGATTTAGAAAAAAAAAAATACTTACATCCTTACATCCATGAAGCTTTTAATGAGCACCATCAATGTCATCAACGTCTTTTCTTTTGGTTGACAATCAATGGAGACTTGAAATTTTTCAAGTGTTCATCCACAGACCCTACTTTCAAAACCAAAAGTAGTGGATTAGTAAATACAATGACTCTGCTTTAGGTTCATAAATTGAGTAGAAATCAAGCTTCTGTGAAGGCTTGTTGTGAGTACCCCCAAAATCTAATTCTTCACCTTTCGACTTTTGATTGCTCAAAATCTGAAGAAATCCTAAACCAAACTCATTATAAATCCAACAAATTTCAGATCTAAGTGATGGAATCTTTTGTTAAACGAAATCAAAAAAAAAAAAAAAAAAAACTAGAAAATCAATACAACGGATGTACACAAACCTAACTCAAAACTCAAATCATAAAGCTGAAATTAGAACCAAACCCATGATTTAAACTCTATGAAATCAAATGAAGAAACATAAAAATCGCGAATACTTTTAGACTCACATCATCGTCATAAACAAAGAAACTAAGGTTTTCTAAACTCATCTTCTTGGACTGATGCAGTAATATGTAGCGCAAAGAATGAGAGATTAGGTTATTCTCTCAACATTGGATTATGTAAGAAAAAATCAAACTTCGTTCAATAAGAGATTTGGATTATTAAAAGATTGGGTTTGGATTACGAAGATGGATTTTGATCTTTGTTTGATATGATATATTCGATTCATGGTTTCAAAATCGAGTGATGAGAATTAGAAACATAAGAAAAGGAAAATGTCTTTGAGCAGAGAGGAGTAAGAGAATGAAGAGGAAAATATATAATCTAGGGTTTTATCCTGACTAAAACCAGAACCTCATACATTATTTACAAAACTACCACTTATAATTACGAATTCCACAACAACATTTCGGTTTTCCTACGATTAAGACTACCTCTGGAAGCCCAATTCATTAAGAAAGCTCACGGGTAGACATTTTTATGAAGCCCGGGAAGACTTACAAAACCCATATTCCACTAGTGATATAAAGATCGTATCAAGAATCAATTTTACAAGGAACATTTGAAAACTTTCTTTAATTATATAAAATGATGGTTACCAAGGACAAGACATGCATCCCAATTTTCACATTAATCGTATTTTATAATTTGGATCATGTTTATTTCACATGGATCACTTGTCATATGCCACCATCCTCAGTTAATATAAGGAAAGGATTACTCGAAAAACCTGAAAATCATATACAGAGAAGAAAAAAAACTGCAAGAATGATCTAACAACCCAAAAATTGACATGTTATACTTATCCTAATTGTCTTATGCCAATCTCATGCGTTTCTCAACGTGCTACATTACACTTGAAATTGAAACACTTATCGCAGCCACAGTTTCCACGCAACATATCAAACCACGGATCTAAAATCACTTAATAAGAGTTCCCCTCTTTGGTCAAATCCGCGTGGTACGACAAAGCGGCAAGAACTAAAGACGATATCTTGGAAGATTAGACTATATATCGTCACTTCAAGTACTAACTATTAAGCCTCGGGCATTGACCAAATTATACTCCACTACTTTTCCATTAAATAACAAGTTAGCTAGGATAACACAAAGTCTCTCCTCTGAGTTGCCTATGTAGTAATAATCATGATGAGGACCTTACGCACCTATTACTCAAATGCTCTTTCTCTACTGTGATGCCTTAATTTTGCTAACAATGAGTGATAGAATAAAATTATACATATGGTTTTCAGTCGTTCCCTTTTTGATTTTTAATGAAACGATATTTCTTCTCTAAGAACAGCTTTACGTGATTTTTGCATCTTTCGTAATATTTCGTAGCCAAACTCTAAAACCCTTAAAAGTCAGACAATCAGTATCAAAATTTAAAACCCCTAAAAGGAATTTGATGGTAGTTTATTAAATTTAGTTGACTGTATATACATTTTTTTTTCACTATTCTTGTTGATCAATCAGAGAGTTGAAGAGGAGGAAGACAAGATTCAATTAGTCTTTTCGTGCGTTGTTAATTTAGCTCTCCTCAATGACTTTCTCTAAAAAAAAATTGCATTCTCATTTTTCTCATTATTAATCAATTTTTGTTTAAACATCTAGCCAATATTATTAGATCGCTAAAGAGATTTGGGAACTTGGAGATAATAAGACTTACTGTATCACCTCTAGCATCGGTTACAGACTCAAAGGGGAGAAGAGGTAACCATGGTTAAACATATGATTTGGTGATGTCATATATTGGGAATCCAACAGATATGAAGCTGCTAGTTCAAAGGAGGCTCAAGCGCCGCCTAAGCAAATTTTCCCCCCGAATATATATCAATTACTTTTGCATCAACAATCTAAGTTTTGCAAGTTTGAAACTTTTTCTAACCTATTTTTTATATTTTGTATTGGAGACTCATCATCAAGATTATATACCAAAAACTCACGATTAAATTAATTATGTCAAAATAAAAGATGATTATAAAT
Organism: Papaver armeniacum; assembly: GCA_023531295.1. NCBI lineage: Eukaryota > Viridiplantae > Streptophyta > Magnoliopsida > Ranunculales > Papaveraceae > Papaver > Papaver armeniacum. Next base: position 133,319 of record JAJJWW010011748.1, on the reverse strand, counting down.
ATAACTTCGTGTTTTTTTTTTGTATTAGAAACCCGACGTCATGCGTATATTAAACACCGACAATTAGTTTAATTCTTTTAAAATAAAACATGATTACTATAAGAACACCGCTCAAGTTGTACTCACAAATTTTTATTTTTTTTGAAGCAACAAGTTTTGTTATCTCAGGCTTATTATCAATATTAATTGCACAAAACTAAATCTTGATTTTTAGTCTACTAAAGTCAAGTCTCGGTTTAGGATTAAATCATGGTAGTTGAGTACCAGATATCACCTAATAGCCTCGAAGATTGAAGACTGAAGGAAAAATAAAGATGTTTGCGAGAATTTCATTAACAAAGGTATCTAAGACCGTTTATCATATTTACTCAATGTTTCCACCATTCTATCTTGTGAGACTATGTCGTATGATTTTATTGTGATTTGAATATTGCAAAGAAATTTTTTTTAGTTAAATATGGTCTTAATTAATCTCGACATATGATTCAAGCAATGGTTGTTCATAGATATTTTGCAATCTTAGTAAAGAAGAAAAATCTTACAAGTTTAAGATGTTCCAAACTCTACCCTCGCGCTAAACTAAAATTAGCACATTGCCATTGACCAAAATTTGCCAATAAAAGTGTTAAAAATTTGTATGGTGGTCAAAATCCGAGTGTACGCCGATTCATTCCAAAATAAAAAGGCCAGTTAGTTGTTTGTTGGGAAATTGATATTTTGACAAATTCTCAATTTTCTTCCTCTTCCTCTTCTTTTCTTCTTCTTTTTCTCCTCATATCGTATTATAGATGATTTGATCTTTATTACTGTACGTTTTTGAGTTGTATTGAAATAAATCTAAGACATCTTAAGTGATGACCGAACTGACAAAATTACTATCACCAGTGGAGTCTGAAAATCCAAAATGTCGATTGGGGATTCTAGCTAAGTGTTTGGCACAAGAGACAAGTGAGTCTCTTTGTTTTATGTATATTAATTGGCACATTGATGTTTTTGAGCATCTGTATATATGTGATGCACGTACATTTAGCTTTTTAATTACAAAATTATATCTTTACCATGTGTTCAAAGATAACACAAAACTACTATACATAGATAAAGTGTACAAAGTGACAATTGTCTAGAATAAGATCTAAAGTCTTGAATCTCAAGCTAGATAAATTATTAGAAAGATTTTAAAACTTTCCGTACAAAGGAAATTAACTAAGAAAAAGTAATTCGTAAGTGTGTGAAAAGTTCACCTTGGAAATTATAGAATAACGGAGTTATAGGAAATATTCAAGCCCTTGGGTTTGGGAATTCAAAAGATTAGGTTCACGAATACGAGTGCTCAGAAAGTCACAAGAATTTTTCTTATACTAGCTTAGGGAACTCACACCTTCAGGTTCGGGATGGTGGTGGTGGTAATTCAGAAAGAGAAGGAAAGATAATTGTTTTTCCAGATCTGAAATTAAAACAGAAACATTGGAATTCATCACTCTACTAATATAGGGAGGGTATTTAGGGAATGCCAAATAAAATAATATTCACCTCCATGGAGTGCGATCGCCCAACCCATCACTAAACACTCTAAATCCAACTACTTCCTCCTCTTTGCATTTATAGCACATAGAAACGGAGCGAGAATCTTATGTAGTAGTAGACTAATAGCAGATCTTCATCCGGGAAATGACAGAATTTATTTAGATGTTGCATTACTAAACCACTTGTATGTGACCGTCTTTGTTACTTACCTCGACGAAGTTTCTTCAGATTGATGTCTTCGTGTAATCTTCAATTTTAATTGTCGTTAATTAGTGACAACACTAAATATAACTGCACATAAAATTTTACCTTTGTTGAATGGACTAACACGCCTGTTACATTGACTAGTCTATTTTGTATTCCCTATTTCTCTCATATGCTGAATTGTATTGCACTCCACATGCATTAGGTTATTTGAGGAGCAAGATCCTTATATTCGTCATTATGATATAAGATGATACAAGAAAATCACGAGTTTATTCATGTTGGAGTGTTAGGGATTGTTATGAGAGATCAAATATAATTTTGAAAGTAAATCACAATGCATGCTTTGTTATGGAAATGAAATCCTTAACCAATATTTTGATTTCGTTGATAAACTTTAATCATTCTCCATTTTAATTAGATTCATAATTACTAATTGGTACCTCGTTCAATAAAGTGATATGTCTAGTCTAGAGTCTTTAGACCATATACTTATAAAAGTACTTCAAATTCAAAAAACGGGATGTCAGGTGAACACTATATTGGAAGAATGCACACAATCAGACTCTAGCACACCGGTGAACATACACTTGAGATGAGTGTAACAAATGTTGGGTTGAAATATCGTTTCCTGAAGTTCCAAAAGAAGAAGAAAAATATAAGTGTGTAAACCGGTTCAGTTCCATCGATAAATTTCAGTATTTTCTCCGTTTGTGATCCACTTCACCAGAGTAACTACTACCTCATTTCTGCCTCCGCTGCTGAGCTTCAAAGACATACTCTAAACATATAATAAATTCCTATTTTCTTTTTCCATATACTGATTTTATTCATGACTCATAATATTTGCTCTAGGGTTTAAGATTATCACTCACGATTAGAGGTCTGAAATGTTAAATTTTTAGTTTTCTATCTATATCTAAGGTTACACCAATTTGAATGTGATTGTTGATAGTAATACCCGTCGACTTTGCAAAAATACGAAAAATGATTAAACGTGGTATTGCTCGTGGACCTTTGGTGATGGATTCGTAGGATAATCATTTATTCATCTCTATGAAAACAATGTTATATTACAATCTTCACAAATCAATTTCTAGTTCCGATACGAATCGATCGCAAAAGTTGAATCATAAAGACTGGTTAGCGCCCCAAAGGAAGTCTTAAAATTCTTGAATCCTTTGGAGAACCCGATTCGATTACTATAAATTTTTTTCAAATTTTACTTCATTTTAATAGCGGTAAAAAGAAAGATTTTTACAGCTTCTTCCACAGTAAAACAAAAATTATGACTAAAAAAGTAAAAATCCCCTAGATTTACATTCCAAAACAAGGCAAACTTGAAAGGGTAGAATAGACAAAAAAAAAAAAAAGGAAAACCCCTCGCAAAACAACCAACCAGTATCTATCTGGAATTTTTTTGTAGAAATTGACGTTTAGTCCCAAAGTTACTGGGCTTAGGACGCTTTAGTCCATCCATCTGAAGCCCAGTACGATTTAATCCAAAAAAAAACCCGCCCAGAACAGTTTAGTCCAAACTTGGACGATTTAGTCCAAAGCGCGTCCCGAGTCCAGGTTTAGGGTTTTGGATATACCATAATTAACCTCGAGCGATTCCTTCTATATAAGCGTGATTTTGAAATCGAAACTTTTGGATCTGAAACTTCAATTCAAAACGGGATGCGGCTTCGAGAGATGATTTGTGAGGCGATTTAACGATTTCGAGAGAGATTTTGATCGTTTCTTCATCATACTTCAACTCGGAATCGTTCTTAGTCTAGTAACTTTAACAATTTGAGAGAGATTTGTTTGTTCTATAGTCCAAAATTCTTAATCTCGGGTTTGAAGAAACCACGAGTGAGAGATAGATCGATCCAGGATTAGATTGGATTTTGATTTCTAATGGAGCGAAATTCAACTTCGGTTAGTTTTTCTTTTGGTTGTATTTCATCTAATTTTACTTTTGTTTGATTTTTAGTTTTTAGTTTATGTTTATGAGTTGATGATATCAATTTGTATAATCTTGAGTTGATATTTTGTTATATACTAGCTTTTTGATTCTCTTGATGATGATGATTTCTTGTAAATACTAGATAAATTCGATTTTTGTTACTTGATGTTGATTTTTTTAGTTTTATGATGCATGATAAGAAATCGACGGTGATACTATATCCTAGTCTTCTATTTTTTGTTCCATTAAGATTACGGATCTTAATTGATGGAGTATTTTTATCTAGGTTTAACGTTAGTTGATGTTTTTGGCATTTTTAAATGTGTACTTTCATGTATCTAGTTTATTTTTTATGTTTTATGAATTTTGAAGCTTGGATGTTTTATTATCATTTCTTTTGTAATATGTAGGGGTTCCAAATAAGCACGACAAGTTCATTAATCTTTGTTTTGAATCATGGTGAGCATTCTGCTATTTTTCGTGTTAATACTAAAATAACCTTAGTAGAAGAATTGAAGCATTTAACATGCAAGCAACTTGGAGGTCTTTGTCTCCAGGAGTATATGTTTCGATTATATGGACAATGCTCAAGTAGTTTATGTGACGGGTGATATACAACTTCAAAGCTTAATTGGTTTCATGATTCTTATCGATAACGAAGATGTGTATTTGCGTGTGGGAATAATTAGAATCATACTTCTCGTTCTAAGTATGGTAGTAGCGATGTGATAGTTACTGTTCTAAGTGCAGTTTGCGGCGATGGTTACGCTTCTTGTTCTAAGTCCGCTTGTGTAACTGAAAGTCCTAAGATGGTAAGGGTGTTAGATCATGATGCGGACAAGGGTAAGCCTCTTATTATCGATGAATGGAATTATATATTTGACGAGATTGGTAGAGAATTCGTGGGTGGTGTTAAAAATTTGTTAGGATTGCTCTTGATGAATACAAGATGGCTCTTGGTCACAAGCCTATTATTCTTAAAAATGATAGGACTCGTTTCTTGCAAAATGCGAATAAGATGGTTGTGCTTGGAGGATTCATTTTGGGCTGTGAATGGTGATACTTCTCGGTTCGTCTTTGAAAGATTCTAACGCTCACGGGTTAGTGGTTTTCATACTAGTCCACATTCTTTGAAATAGTTAGTTTACTTGCTCTGGTTAGTTTTTATGTTGATTTGTTTTAGGTGTACATTGTGGTACATCTTTGCTATGAGTAGAGTCTTTGAAGTACCAACACATGTAGATCTTGTTGGTACTTGTAACAAGTATATGTGGTGCCTTTGCTACGAGTCTTAGATCTTGCTCTGGTTAGTTTTTATGTTGATTTGTTTTAGGTGTACTCTTCTTGTCCATACCGACTTTTCAACAATGTATCCATTTGATGTTGGAGCTGTAGTCTTTGAAGTACCAACACATGAAAGCTGCTACTAGTCACCCACTCCTTAGTCTGTGGTGTACATTGTGGTGTACCTTATTAGTTTGTAGTTTTTATGTTGATTTGTTTTAGGTGTACATTGTGGTGCATTGTGCTTGTTGTACTCTTAAAATACATGTTCTTGCTTGGTTTTTGTTTATGTTCATATTGTTGTTTTTGAAATCTTATTAGGTGTGAATTGTGGTGCACATTACTTATTCCATTTTATTTATTTTTGTGTAGTTGTGGTGTTGGTTTGAGGTTGAAGAGTCATGCGGTGACAACCAAGTTAATCAAGCATTTGATCGTGACAATTTACTGGGGTGATCCTAGCTTAAAACTCAATCGAGATCATATCACTTTTCAAGAAAACTTATGGGTCCAATATTAAGTATCACCATGCCCGTAGAGGGAAAGAAGTTGTATTTGAAGAACAATATGTCGATGATGAGAAGTCGTATAGTGATTTTACTTGGTATGTCAAAGCAATTGAGGAAACTAATCCCGATAGCTATGTGAAGTTTGAAGTTGAGAATGGAACAAATAGATTTCAGAGGATATTTGTTTGTTACGGTGCTTGCAAGCATAGCTATAAGTATCTCAGGCCCATGATTTACTTGGACGCTACTTTTCGTACTGGTAGATACAAGGGTACTCTTATGGCTGCAACATGTATCAACGGAAACAATGAGTTTTACCCATTTGCTTTTGCCATTGTACGGTCTGAAAACAAAGATAATTGGTTTTGGTTTTACGGAGAATCTTCAAAAACTATTGTCGATGGTCGATGATCGTCAGATTGTTTTCCTTAGTGATCGTGGAGAAGGACTCTTGCGGGGCATTCCAAAATATTTTCCTAATTCACATCACAACTATTGCTTTTATCACATCAAATGCAATCTCCCCATTGGATCGGGTGATGCGAATTGGCCCGTTCTTGATTTGTTTTACAAGGCTGCGTACTCTTACACAAACAAACTTTGAAGAAGCTTTGAAGTCAATGCATGCAATTGGAGCTGGGCATGTTGCTAACTATATCGGTACTATTCCAAAGGAGAAATGGGCAAATGCGTTTTCCCTGTATGCGGATATGGTGCTCACTCTTCAACTCTTCTTGAGTCCTTCAACAAGCTGGGTTCTTCCTTTTAAAAAGTTGCATTTGTTCTTCTCGATGCGATACGGTGAGTTTTATGTTTAGTTTTTATTTATGCAACTATGTCTACATTGTTTTGCATACATGTGTTTGCTTTGATATGTAGATACATGTATCCAACGTGTGTGTACATTGTTGTACACATTGATTTCCTTGATGTGTACATTGTTGTACACATGTTTTATCTGTATTCCTTTTTGTTGTACACATGTTTTTGATTTTATGGTTTGTGTTTTTATCATGTCGGTTTGAAGGTTATGGACAAAATGTCTCGAGAGAAGGATACTAGGTGCGAAACATTCAACACTAGGCTCACTCCTGAATATGAGGCTTTACTAAAGGAAAACATCGACATTGGTCGTACTTGGACCGTTGTTCGGTCCATGGAAAGATTGTATGAAGTCGGGTCTCCCGGACTCATTACGTAGATCTATTACGAGAAAACTTGTACATGTCACAGGTGGCGAGTTAATGGTTTTCCTTGTGCACATGCTTGTCTTTTGCAATTCAAGCTACTAGAGAAGACATCTATGATTTTGTTGAGCCATACTTCACCACCAAGTGGTATAACAGGACATACCGGGAGATCATCTTGCCAATCCCCAATTATGACAAGCCGCGAGACTTATGATCCTAGTGATAGGGTTATTGTTCCTATTCTGTTCCTCCACCGGGTAGGCGAAGAACACAACGAATCGAGGCATCCTTATGAGAAGCAAAAGAGGAAAATGATGTGCACAAAGTGCTTCACATGGTCACCACAACGAGCTACCTGCCCCATGATTTGATGACTTTTCTATGTTTCATTTTTCAAAAGATTTTATGTGTTTGGTCTTTACTTTTGGTAATGTCTTTTCGATTTTCTTTGGCGTGGATAATAAGTGCCAGGACATTGTACCATTACTGTACACCTTCTGTGAACTTGATTTTTATTTCTGTCTTTTTACATGTGTACCACTATGTACACCTAGGTGTACAATGGATGCTACTAGTCTATTTTGTTTAGTAATTACTTATTACTTTTGTTATGTTCACTTTTTCGATTACGCATGATATAAATTTTTAGTAATATACTTATGTCTTTCATTTTTATACTTTTGATAAAGTATGAAAATCTTTCAACATGTGTACCTTTATGTACACCTTATGAACGATTTTACTTTATGTCGATGCACATGTACAATCAAGTACACCTTGATTTCAAAACACGAAATATACATTTCAAATGGTAGTGACAAGTCATAAATTTGTAACATCAATAACATCAATATTGAAAACTAATAAGATTTCACACCAACAAATTTCAACTAATAAAAATATTAATTCAAGGTCTTGAATAGTCATAAACAAAGAAAATATGAAAAGGACACTTGATTAAATTTGTATGCAAAGATAGAAAATGTTTAGAAGCAAGCAATTCACACATTGATCTTGGATAATGAATTAGGAAAATAAACTCTTCTTCCTCCTCAATGGATTCTTTTCCATACTCGGGCGCCCACTGCTTGTGCGCTTCATCGATTGCTACATCCCACACTGTTCATAGTATCCGACTTTTTCGGCATCTTTGCCACCAATGTCGCTCTCATATCTGACAGATTTTTTCGGCCCTCTGCTGATCTCTTTCCATACTCTTTCTCTTCTTCATACCTCGTTTTATAAAGTAGCAAGTATACAACAAGCAATGCTGGATTGGTACCTTGAGAAGGACACTGCATGATGTTTATCTCATGCGGTTCTATAAGCGCATCACCCTTTAGCACTCTCTTTTTGTTGAGTTCTAAGCACCACATTTGCCGGTTGTTGTGCATCATTTTTGTAGTGCTCATTTGAGTGCGGCGAGTTGTACCACTTCCACTCCTCGGCTATGAAATTAAACTTCAAAAGCGACCAAAGTGAAGCCCCCCCTGCATTTTGTATTGTAGAGTGATTGAGGGGGGATTAGAAGAACTTCAAATCATCGGGTATGTCCCGTATGAAATCTACCACAAGCCTTTGTGTCTCACCGATGTTGTTGTTCTTCACATAGTACTGCAATCAATAATTTGTTGGAAAATAAGGTACACCTAAATCATACCTATATAAAATCTATCAATCAAACATTCATGCAAACACTTAATATAGCATTAAATCAATCATATGGCATCTTGGTGTATATCTATGTCCACTCCTAAAAATAAATCTACAAAGGCATCGGGTGTATATATCTATGTCAATCATGTGTACTAGTATGTACACATCATTAAATTATCTATATATGACATTTTTTATTTGTTTTTTTGAGAAACTTACACATGCGGTAGGACTCATAATTTCGCATCTCATGTACTTGGTCATCGGGATGACGGATTACATCTCGACCATTGCATTGCAACGTCGATGGATGTAAAGCCTAATACCGCTTGATCCAAATACTTGTTGAACATCAATTCACAAAGTACTTTCCCTACAATCATAACATCTTCCTTGGTTGTTGGATCTTGGAGCCTTGTTAGTTCCCAATCTACTGAGCTGCATAATCATAAAGGAAATGTTAACATGGTGTACATAGTGGTGCACATAAGCTTTTTTTCAATAAGATTCAATCATTCATATAGTACGAGGTATTGTTTTGTGAACTTACGTCGAGGCTTGCATAATCGAAGAATTTACTGTACCCTTTTCTTGTCCGGTCCTGTGTCCATGGCATGTAAAGTGGTGATTGACGGATATCTGGCAGTGGGCGATAAGGATGATACTCATTGTCCTTTCTCTTTTTCGGAGCGGGATAGAGTGTTTGTTCTTCGTCCTCAAGTTGGATCCTCTTTCCCTTTTCAACTCCTTTGACATCCATTTTCGGCCTAACTTGTCTGTTTTTGCCCTCGGCAGTGAAATCAGCATCAAGTTTTTTCTTTGCAACTCTCTTTGGTGGTGTCTTGGACACCCTGCCAGCAGCTCTTGTCTTCAACATTTCTTCTTCCTTCATCCTCCCGCTCTTGTGTTTCTTTGGTGGTGTCTTCTGCTCTTCTTGACTGCTAAAAAATTCATCTCCATGTTGTTGGATGAATTGCACTGCTTCAGCAACAATCAATTCTCTTATGTCTTCTTTGGATAATGATCTCTGGGACGACTCTTCTTTAGGATCTTCTTGGCTCAACAATTGAAAGCTTGGACATTCGTTGATCACGGTTGCCATCTTTTCCTTCACGTCAGACGCCATTCTGTAACAACCTTTTTCAAGCTTTATGAAGACACTTTCAGACAAGTTGTCTAGAAGTTCCTCAATTGTTGAATAAGGATCATCCAGTTGATCTTCTCCTTGAGTGAGTAAAAGCACATCTCCTTCAACCGGCAGCATGCCTTTAGGGTCCAGCTGAGCTAAGGCTTCATTTGCGATGATTGAAGCCTCATTAATTTCAGCTGTTTGAGTTGCAACCTGGTCTTCTTTATATGCGAGATGTCTGCGGCGGAGAAGTCTTGAAAAAATGAAAATTTTGTTAGGTTCTACGAAGTGTACATCTTTGTACACACACATATACTGAAGAAATCACTAAGGTGTACGGCTTGGTACACATATAAAAATGAAAACAAAAATGAAATTACTAAGGTGTACAGCTTGGTACACAGAAGAAATCACTAAGGTGTACAGCTTGGTACACATAAAAAAATGAAAGTTTTTGTTAGGTTCTACAAAAGTGTACATCTTTGTACACACACATATACGAAGAAATCACTAAGGTGTACAGACTTGGTACACATATAAAAATGAAAACAACTGCTGAGCCTAACAAAAAAATATTTTTTATACCTCGGTTTGTTAGCATTTTCAGACTCAACTTCAAGCCTTGTTCCATCCTCTTCTTCATTTGACTTTGACAGAGGCCTGCTGAAAAATATAATTTTGATTGAATTTCATCAGTGGTGTACAAGTATGTACATCATACAACATACATGATACAAGTATGTTGATACCATACCTCGGTTTGTTACCAATTTCAGACTCAACTCCTTTGTCATATTCACTTCCATCATCCATATCTTTTGCTTCATTACCATTATTGGTCTTTGATGAAGGGGAGCTAAAAGATGCAAGTTTAGAGAAAAGGTATGAGTTATAGCATCTTTGGTGTACAACTATCTACACACATAAAAACAAATGATTTGCCACATTTAGTAAGAGTGATTTTATACCTTCGCTTTTCAGAATTGGCACCCTCGTCATCACCACCATGCATATCACCACCTTTGCCACCTTGGTCATCATGATCATGCATATCACCACCTTCGCCAGCACCACCATGCATATCACCACCTTTGCCACCTTGGTCATCATGATCATGCATATCACCACCTTCGCCAGCACCACCCCCACATATCACCACCTTTGCCACCATCATTGTCATCGTCATCGTCATCACTATTATCACCTTTGCCACCATCATCGTCCTCCTTCTTCTCATTTTCCTGTTTCTCCTCAACCTCTTCCTCCTCCTCATCATCCTCTTCCTCAACCTCCAACTCCTCCTCCTCATCATCCTCTTCCTCACTTTGTAACTTTTTGTTCAATGAAATGATTTCTTGCAAGGTCTCAGCAATTAAATCAACGACATCCCGATCTTTTTCCACGTCTTGATTAGCTGAATAAAGTATCTTGGCTTTTTCTTCAATGAAGCTAACAAGCTTTTGATATTTAAGCTGCATCTCAGAAAGCTCTTCCAATGCTTCATCTCTTTGTTGTTCTGCTATGTACATCTTTTCTTTCAGTACATCTCTGCTATTTTCTCCCCTGCTCTTTCTGTACTCTTCCAGAATCTGTTGCTGTTCATTACTCCAAGCTTTTACCCATCCGGGTTGCATCTGAAAACATGCCAAAGTGTCAATATGTATAACAGGTGTACATCTTTTTACACCTGTGTTACAGGTGCATATTGTTGTGCACATGACAACATTTTCTCACCATTTTCAAGGTGTATATTGTTGTACACATATAGGAAGAAATCACTATCATAAAGAAAGTTATGAAGTTACCTTTTTCATGGCTTCATTAATATCTTTCTCTATTGTATTCTTTGATGTCACTTATTACCCACCTTAGAAATCTAGGAAACCTTGTTCGTTGTTTGGCGTCGTTGTTATGTCAAACCAATACCTGCATTGACAAAAAGTTAAAGAGTTAGAAATCTTAGGACCCAACAAATACAGTGAACAAAAGCATGTAAATTGGTACAACTTAATACTTGTGTAAAACAATGTACACATACTATCTGTAACAGTGTACTCACCAACGAATTTACACATACAACCATTAACTTTAAGTGGATCACCAACATTTTTCCTTATGCTATCCATTAAATATTTATGTATATGCACTGGCGGCCAGTTGGTAAAAAAAATCCACTTCCATTTCTTTGTGATGCACGGATACATCGCAAACAACACTACCAAGTCCTCAACATTTCTCTCAATCTCCTTATCCAACTTTGATTTTAGCTTCATTATACGCAAGATTTCACTCTCCACATCAAGTTTCCCCAACTTAGATTTACGCTTGATTTATTCGGTTTATTAGTGGACCGTATGTTTGCTCGGCTCTAGTTTTTGCACATTCTCCTTCATCGAGTTACATCCCACCATTTCTAATTCAAAAATGAAGAACAAATCTTCGGCATAGTCTCTACTTCCACAAAGTTTTTCTCCTCGCGGTATTGAACATAAAGACATTTCTTTACGAATGATCATGGTGGAAATTTTGCACAATCTTCAAGATTGATTACTGACTCTTGAACCAAACATCATCTCTCTTCTTCTCCTTTTTCTTTTAAGTTTTCCTCCTCCTCCTTTTCACTTTCTTGTTAATAAAGGCATCTACTACGGGCGAGAAAGGGCTCTCTTTTTGCTTCTCTAACTGAAATTCTGTGAACCAGACTTTGTCACGATTCTTTTTACGTACTTCTCCATCCTTTTCAAAGTGCTTGTTCACAAACTCACTGATTGCATTAAAACCTGCTCTATATGGTTTGTTTGTATCTACGAAAATTGACGAATGAGAATAAGAAACGAGAAGCATAGCACATGATACTCATACAAAAATCTTTGGTGTACAAACAAGTACACTGTTACAGATAGTGATAAAAAAAGCAGAGACAGAGCATACACAAAATCTTTGGTGTACAAACCAAACACTGAGTACAGATATGAGCATACAACATCTTTGGTGTACCATTATTTACACACAGTTAAGAAATATCATAAAAATTGCTACAAAACAGGCAGGACTGGACACGAAGCACTGCAACAACATGCTGGTGTACCAGTATTTACACACAGACAATAATTCTCACAAAAATTGATACAAAACATACATACTTCCTGATACTCATACAAAAATTACTTGTACAAACCAGTACACTGGTACATAAATATAACAAGAGCAACAATAATTCCCATACAACAGGCCATATATCACTATAACACCATGATGGTGTAAAAACCTGTACACTCCTACAGAAAAATCTTTAAAACAATCACAACATGCCTTGAATCAACTGCAATACAATGCTTGTAGCGGTTTGTACACACAAGCTGAAATAAACAACTCCATAACACATATAACATGCCATTAACCATAAAACCACTCACAAACTCACATAACATGACATGTTTGGTTTACAAATCTATACACACCGGCAACAAATAACACAAAAATTGCTCAAAACAGACATTAATGGATTGTGAATCACCGTGACACCATCTTTGGTGTACTAGTATGTACACACCATCAACAAATAACACAAAAATTGCTCAAAAACTGACATTAATGGATTGTGAATCACTGCAACACCATGCTGGTGTACAGATCTGTACACACCAGCAACAAATAACACAAAAATTGCTCAAAAACTGACATTAATGGATTGTGAATCACTGCAACACCATGCTTGGTGTACGAGATCTGTACACACCAGCAACAAATAACATAAAAATTGCTCAAAAGCAGACATTAATGGACTTGAATTGTTACCTCTTTTTCTTTGAACAGGATGTTGAAGGCTTTGAAGACTTTGATTTGTTCTTAGCTGGTGATGTTTTTGAAGTTTCTGGTACTGAAATTGATGTTGAAGGCTTTGTAGTCTTTAATTTCTTCTTAACTGGTGATGTAGGCTTTGTAGTTTTTGAAGTTTTTGAAGTTTCTGGTGATGTTGAATCTCCTAATCCTCTCTTAGATCTAGTCTTTGGTCCTGTTGATTTTCGAATTTTTTCTGCTGCAACTGATGGAGTTGGGGATGAAATTGGTGTTGAATCTTTTGATGCTGACTTTGATCTCGTCGTTGGTGATGTTGATTTACGATTTTCTTCTAATGCAACTGATTTATTTTCTTCTTCGGATGATGTTCCATCCTCAACTGTTGGTGCATTCTTCTTTGAAACTACTTTATTTCCTTTCACCATGATGTTACTGATACTTCAACCATCTATGTGTTTTAGGTTTTTTAGTCTCAGTAAATTTTCTAGGGTGTACGCAAAGATTTTTACGAATTTTTTTTTTTTGATTTTTTCTTGAAGTTTCGATAAAGCAAAATGGTGCGGTTAGTGAATTTGTCCGTTCTGTACTTGATTTTAATAAGTTTTTAATTTAAGGCTAACGTGTCGCTACCACGTTCATTGTGTCAGTTTCCACTCGCTGCACGTGTGCTTTATGAAACACGTGTGGAGGTCAGCAGCGTCTTTACACAATTTTTGGATTAAACTGTACCTAGTCAACTAGGTCTGGACTAAATTGTTCTATTTAGTGCGGTTTTGGACTGAACCGTTTTTTTCCCAAATTTTTTTGCTCTCGCACTGCTTGATCTAGCAGCAATTAAGCCAGCCATTTGGCTATCTATTACGACAGTAAACCCTTGGGTTAACGGCAGTTAATGGCGATTTTTTTTGCTGCCGTATTTTTATAGAAAATATACGAGATCTTTTAGTTTCCGATTTAGTCTTTTGGTGCGAGTAAAAGTCTGAAAAATCTTTATAGAGAATCCCCTAAGATCATCGTTTGGTGCATATTTAAAAGAAGTATCTGTTTTTAATTATTCCGATGTAGAAGAAATAACCTTTTCCGGTGCCATACCTCCAGTTGCTTTGGAAGTTGATAAAAATGGTGTTCAAGATGGATGTTCTGCCATGCCATCAATCCCTAACTACTTGTCCACAACTTCACATTGGGTCATGCCCAAACCTTTTTCTACAGAATAAACAACCTTTTAGTTCCGTTGTTAACTATTGATAGTGGATGATTTGCTTACCTATTGTATGCCTGCCTTGTTTAATTTTTATTTGCATAAAAGAAAGAACGCAAGAGTACTGCAATTGTCTATAACTTTGACATAATTTAGTGAGTACAGTAAGATAGTTTTAAGGAATTGTGATTGTTTATTTGTATTGCTTAGAGCTTTTTTAGCAGTTATGCTGTAGCATCCTTATTCCTGTTGACACTGTAATATACAGCACTTCTCCAGAATATGAGCTACATATTACTTGGTAAGTAACCTTGCCACTTTATATTTAGATTGTATATTTCATTAATTCTAAAAACACTCAAACTGAACTAATAATTAAACACTTCTCGCGGCAGGGTGAGTGTGTTAGCTTTGATGAGTTGCACCATTATATCTCTTATCAGGTTGCAGTATGCTTTAGAGTTTTATGTTTGGTTCCGAAGTTATATGACAGTAATTCAATGAAAGTTCATCCCGAAACTTAAAGACATACGGCAGCTGTTAATTAATTATTATGCTTTTTTTTATGCGATGTTGTCATATCATCTTCTCGTACAGTTCTCTCGTCCTTCCTAAAGTTTCAGTTTTTCATTTTCAAGGTAATCTTTTTCAAATTTTGCAGTAGAAAGAACTGGTGTATACAAATTTGACTATATATTCATAATGTGTTTGTGAGATGTTGCTTACTTATCCATGGATTGAAATGTCTTGGTTGGCTTACTTTAGTGGTCGAGTAGTTAGTCTGGCTTCCCATTCTCCCCAAGTGCTTTAACGGATGCCAGTATTTCATTGATGCAGACATTTACATTTGTACAAGCTAACAGTTTTCAGTGAAAGCTAATCGGTGGTCAGATTATAATACATAAGATTTTGATTCTCTTTTTAAAAATACGGCAACAAAAGAAAATCGCCAGCTAAGAAAGGAAATGAACTGCCGTTTAACTCAAGGATTTGCTGATGTCTTGGATAGGCCAAATGGCTGGTCTTGGGGCTGCTAGATCATGTTTGATCTAGCAGCGCGAGAGCAAAATTTTTTCCTATCTGTCTCTACTCGAGAGAGGCTTCATAGATGTTGTCGATTCATTTTTGGAATAGACTATTGATCTGATTTCATTTCTAGGGAAAAATTGATATTTTTTGTTGCTGTAATAACGGAGATGGAGATTCATGAGGCTGGTGGTGATGAGCAGATTTGCAGAATGAAAAGGGGGAATTGGAAATGCAAGAATGTTAGTGTTGATAATGAAATTCAGTATTGTGAAAAACATTGGAAAGATTTTACAACCAAGAAGATGATGGAGGAGATGGATCTTCCTTCCTCTAGATGAAAAGCGTTGTTGTTAAACTAGTATTAGAGGTACATGGAGATGCAGGAATTTTAAAATGGGTCATGGTATTTCTGCTGCTGCTGCTACTGATGATGATGATAGTTTTGTTCCTAACACCAAATTTTGTGAAAAACATTATTACTATGATTATGCAGAAGTATTATAAGAAGAAGCTTCTTGAGAAGAAGAAGACAAGTGGAGATGTTGAAGGTGCAGTTGCAGGTTCTAATGCTTCTGGTGGTCCTATAGAAACTAGGGCTTCCAAACGGAGGAAGAAGGTTACTGAGGAAGATGTCTGGTCCGTTGATGAAACAGGAGGAGGAATTCAATCAGCTACTAGTAGTGATGATTCCTGTGAGTAATTCTTACATACATTTCTCTCTGTTCAATGTGATTTTTGATGATGTTGTTTTCAATTAGTTTATCATAATTGAGAATTTTGAATGTGATTTCATATAAGTGATTTTGTATGTTGTCGTGTTGGTTTTTGTTTGCATACATGTTTAAATTATGATAACTAATTGAGAAATTTCATAGTTTTGTCTGTTAAGTAAGAATCATTGCATTGTTTAACTAATTGAGAATTTTTTATCCAGTTGATAGAATTCTAGAAGGTGGTTCTGCCAATATTGAGAGGAAGGGGACAAATGTCGAAAGAGCAGAAGGGCCTGGAGAACTTGAATCATTGACAAGAATTACGGAACCTATGGTCGAATCGGAAAGTATGGAGCATTATAAGAGTAAGTGTTTTCAATTGTCTGTGGAGCTTGACAAGATGAAAGTAGAGCATGAGAAGATGAGAGTGGAGCTTGAGAAGATGAAAGTGGAGTGCACTACACTCCAGGTTAAATTAACGGAGGCAGAGACTAGAAAGACTGCTGCTCCAGATGAGACTGAATGGGAAACCGCAAATGCAACTGAGTGTTGTATGAAAATGATGTCTGATTTTGAGAGTCGACTCCTGAGGATGAAAAATAAAAAGTCAACAATGGGATGTTTAGAGTCTCGGTTTTCAAATTTGGAGAGACTAAACCTGAGAATGGAAAATGAAAATTTCACAATGGGATGTGTAGAATCTCGCATTTCAAATTTGGAGAGACTAGTATTGAGGAGTAGAAAGGAAAGTTCATTATTGAGATGTCTAGAACTGCGTGATTCTGAAAAGATAGAGTCTGGAGCGCGGGGTTTGCACAATGACGTTACTCAAGGTGTTGAAAAGCAAAGAGATAAACACAACTGGGGCGCACCTAATGCTGAATTCAGCGGTGAAGGGAGGAAGGATTCTCATGTGTTTAAGTCTATGTTACAACGATACGCCTAAAAAAAAGAATCAGCCGTATCGATACGTATTTACACGGGTACGCGTACTAATACTCCCAATACTTCAAGATACAACTCGGTTAGAAAACTTTGACTAAATATTAGAAAATTTAGATATTTTACTAGATTCTATGAGAAGTTTTAACCATAGCGACAAAATATTAGTTCCGAATCTGTCCACTTTGCTCTAGACTTTCTTCCTTCTTATCCAGACTTTTTCTCTCTTGGTGAGGTTAATCATACAGATTATATTTTAATCATGCAAACACATGTATGTATTTTGTTAAGTTTCTATCTTATATATAATATACTTATGTTAAACTATTGATCAATATTGAGTATGCCGTATCGCCGTATTTTAGTTTTTCAAGTTGGTGTATCATAGTAGCGTCTTGGTATCTTGTATCCGATACTGTATCCGTATCGTTGCAACACAGGTTTAAGTTTAAAACCAAAGAGAAGGTACTGAATGCATATGATGTTTTTCCAAATACTCTACTATGTACATTTTTTCTGGAAGTCTACATTTATCAAGTGGGGGAGAAAACATTGAGGAAGGTAACTGTTGGGGATTTTCGGAAGAGAGACCATCTCAACATGGATCATCATCTCAAGATCAACTGGATTTAAGATGACTTCTGTGAAGTCGACAGCATATATCTGAAGACTAAATATCACCCAATGCGTTGGTCATTAACAGTGACAGGCTCAGGTATATTAAGAATTCTATACACATTTTGTTCATTCCAATTCCATTATACTGAAATTAAAGCTGAACTGCATGAAAATATAGTTTTCTCTGTTACAATACATTCGCTTGTTCCATGGTGCAAGAATCTCTAAGCTTGTTGGTTTACATTTATATACTCTGTGTTCAATTGCTCAATCTACTGCATGGACTCTTTTCATAATCTGCTGCGAAATTCCTTTATTATTTGGCTTTACCTTGGAAAAGCATGCCCTTACTTTGGTGGTACATAGAGCATTATTACTTGTGTATCACAATATCTGAAGACTTATCTTTATTCTTTGGAATCAAAATGTGTCAGGGGGAATGACCAAATCATACATTTTCTCATATCCCAGTCATAATATAGCACATTTTATCGCTACTGCAAACTTGGTTGTAAATTCTCATTACAGTTAGTGGAGATATAATTAGATGATCCTGTAAATAGTTAATTGCCGTCTACACTACCTCGCTCATACATATGAGTTTTCAGTAACTTCATTGACTGTGGATTTTGTATATCGATATCAACGGAATTATATAAATTTTCAGTAACTGCATTGACTGTGGACTTTGTATATCAATATCAACAGAGTTGGGTGGCACAGGAAAGTTTTGTGGTTGAATTTTCCATGATTGTCTAATAACAGATTCATATCTGTAGTTATTATTGTTATTTTCTTGCTTGCGGCTGCACGTGCACTGGGCAGGAAAGCCAGCCAGCAAAATGTTCATAGTTATTTCCAAGTACAAAATGGAAATGAGAACATTCAACAGTTGTATCTTTTCTTGGTTTTCGGTTTTCATCCAGTTTTGGCGTAGATTGATATTTTATCTTAACAGGTGTACTACTTTGGCCAAGTTTATAATGGATGAGGACAACAAAGGTGACCTAAAGAAGTCCGTGAAAGAGTTGGATAGATTATTAGAACTTTCAATTTTGTGCTTAATTGCTTGTTTCGTCAAAATGGTACAAAATTGTTCATGAAGTTTATGTGGGTGCTGCTAAATTAGGAGTAGTTGTTTATACTTGTTCTTTTAATATACTCATCAAAGGTTTATGTAAAAACAACGATGTGAAAGAAGCTTTTGAATTGCTTGATGAGTCCCTAAACAAGATTGTCAGCCAAATGCGATAACTTACTCCACTTTAATGCATTGTCTATGCAGAAATGGAAGTACAGATGAAGCATTTAAGTTGCTGGATAGTATGGAAAACTATGGTTGTGATCCAGATACAATTACATTGATCTCTGGACTAGGGAAGCAAGGAAGAAATCATGCTGGGGATTTTGTGTTTGCTGAATCTGGAGGTTTGCGAGTGGTTACAAGCTACATTGCTGAGTTCATAGCCAGTTTTAGTGCAATGGAACGGGCAACTGATAATCAGAAGTCTAAGGTAGTTATGCAATCTGATTCAAAAGCCTGCATTACTGCTTTCATGAACCATAAGCTTTTGTGGTTCCTTTGGGCTACAATGACATTCAGTGTGTTGTGTGCTTCACTTCTTTGCTAAGAAGGGATTTCACTTACAGAAAGGGCATGAAATGATCTTCACTAGACCTGACAATCAGGGACGGTATTAGGGGGTGGCTTACCCAGGCTGAAGCCCACCCCAAAATTTCTAAAAAGTTGTTTTGTTAGTGTAATTTTTAACATTTGTAACATTTAGCCCAGGTGTAAATTTTAATTAGCCCATTAATTGTTAAGATATGATTCTCTGTGGAAGAAATCGGGAAGATTTTGGAACCTGTCCCGTATGGATTAATTTTTGAATAGCATCTCAACCGTTCAAAGGCTATAGGGAAAAACAAGTATTCATGATGTTTCTTAAAATTAGGTATTGATTGGGCTCACCTGTTACGTGTAAGTTTGATAAAATAAAACTGTGTGTCAAATGGGGGTGTCTTGTCCTTAACTAAGCAAGCGTTTGTCCACCTTTAAAAAAAGAAAAAAAACAAGTGTTTGTCCAAAATTCATTTTTCTTCTATGAAATGACTACAATTTTATGTATATCTATGTATAATCTAAAAATGCAGTGTCTTCATGAGACAAAAATACAATATGTCATGACTTATTATGCGTATATGTACAAACTCCAAATATTTTTGCATCCCTATAATAACCTTTAAAACTAGAAAAAAAATTGGGCGGCCTTCGACCGCTAAATAAATCAGGATTATTATTTTCGATACGCAAATTATTCCTCCCTAATATTAGTTACAAGGTGAAAAAATTTGATTTAAAGCTTTATGCTCCAAGGAAAAGAGATCGTGTGGTATACCCATACTCAGCTTTAAGTATATTACCGCAGTTGTCATTCTTGCAATTGAGATAAATTAAGTTGAGAGTTCGAGAAAAAAAAAATGTAGCCCACCCAAACATAAATTCCTGGATCCGTCGCTGCTGACAATTTGTTAAGACTAGAGTTCCCTGACCAACCTAAGCTTTTACTTGAGTCGTTTTTGTTATGTTGTCCTGTTTTTCTAGTTTTGGGCCTGTGGGCTTGTATTGTTTTTGGGGGGCCTTATTTTTTATAACTATTTTGGTTTTGTTTTTAAAATAAAATAAAATAATAAAAATGAAATAGCACCAGATTCAATTTTCTTTTGAGCATAGTGTGCCTGCAATAGTTTTTTTCTTGCTGAGAAACACACCATAACATTAACTAAGAAGAAAATTACAAACATCAGTTAAAGGTTCTTTCCTCAACAAAGAGTCCAAAAAGGGAGGAATAGAAACCCATAAAGTTTTCAAAAGAAACTTTCTAGCCCGACGTGTCTGTTCCGGTCAGCTACCTTATTTTTGAGTCTCTTAATATGCACAACATTAAAACTAAAACGATTTGAAAGGGAAATCAGACATTCTTCTAAAAGATCACTACTACGCCAATCCACTTCACCTTTGCCTTCTTTGTGAATTCCACTAATTGAAGGCAGTCGTTGACAAACAAAACTTTAGACAAATTCATCTCTTCTGCCCAAGAGATAGCCAAAATTAGGGATGCTGCCTCAACACCAACAACACCTGTAATCAGTCCAAAGTCTGCTCTTGACTGAATTACTCTTCCTGCATTATCACATAAGACAATTCCAATACCCATATTAAGATCTTTATAAGAACCATCAACAAAAATAACAAAGTCAACATCATGTAGTGGAGTTGTAGTATTCACTCTACTTAAAGTATTCACTCTACTCAAAGTATTCAAAGAAGGAGGAGCAATAAATGTATTGAACAACCTTCTAGTATCCATAATAACCTTGTCCAAGTTAATAGTGGAATTTTTAAAGATCACATCACATCTAAATTTCCAAACAGACCACATAACTATAGCGCCAATACTAGGCCAATCAACTGCATAAGGAGAGATACCCAGATTATTATCAAACCAATTCAGAAAAATATCATCCACCCAATCAAAATCCCCACTTACAATATGCTGCAAAGAGAGGGAAAACCATATATGGGACACTATAGGACACTGAAAAAACAAGTGCATCACTATCTCAGAAGCATTCTTACATAGACATCAACAGTCATCCACCGCAGGATTATAAAGCATAAGAAGAGAGTTAACATGTAGCATATAAGCAAAAATTTTCCACATGAAATACTTAATCTTAGGAAGACAATCTAAAGACCAAACTTTCTTCCAGAAAGAAGCATCTTGAAATATTATAGATTCATTCATATACACTTTATAAGCGAGATTTTATAGTAAAATTTCTATTTCTTATGTGAGCCCACATGATATTATCTTGTTTGGTTGTATTTATTCTAAGAGAAAGAATTTTGTTGACATCATCCTGAGAAACAAAGAAGTAATAAGACCAATATTCCAGGAGTTATTCTGCACATCAATAAGTTCACAGAAAAATTTGAAGTTTGCAAAATTTGGGTTAATCGAAATCGGAGGAGAGCTACAGAAAGGTAACCAGTTAGACGACCAGATACTTGTAGCCTTACCATCATTTATTTTGTAAACAATATTATCTTTAATAAATGTCAAACCTTTTACAATACCCTTCCAAATCCAAGATGACGTATCTGCAGCTTTTACAATCTCTAACAGATTTTCATTTAGAAAGTACTTACCCTTGAAGAAACTAGTTACTAAAAGATCAGGCTTCTTATACATTCTCCAACCAATTTTTTCTATAAATACTCTGTTAGTAGCATAAGATTTTTTAATACCAAGACCACCATTCAATTTTGATTTACCAATATCACTCCAAGAGCGATAATAAGCAGCTCTCCTAGGGCCTTTCTTTGACCACCAAAAGGTTCTCTGAATTGAATCTATTTTAGGGAAAGGGAAGCAAGACATATGATAAACAGCTAGGCTAGAAAGGACATGTTTTGTGACAACAGTTCTACCAGCAACATTTAAGTTTGTTTTCTTACAATTACTTAATCTGCTATAGAATTTATCAATGAGAAATTGAAAAGTCTTAGTCTTATCCCTATTAACAAACAAAGGGTTACCAAGATACTTCTCGAAGTCTTTGAGAAATTTAATTTACGAGGGTTCTAGCTAATAATTTAACATGCTTATGATGCATTTTATTGCTAGTAAAGAATCCAGTTTTTCAAATTTATAGCATGACCAAGCTTGAGCAAAGGAGTCAATTATCTTCATAAGATTTCTAGCATAAGTTAAGGAGGCCTTTCAAACAACATGCGAGTCATCAGCGAAGAACAAGTGAGAAATCGAAGGGCCGTGTTTCCTTAATTTAAAGCCAGGATCAGATTATCTCATTCTCCTTTAATAAGAGTTGAGATAATGTTTCCATGCATACAATAAAAATGTAAGGAGAAAGGCAATCCCCTTCCTTATCCCCCTAGATGGAAAAAAAAAAAGATCTCACTAGGAGCACCATTAACCAGCACTGAGTAAGAAACTTTAATGCATTGAGAAATTAGATGACACCAGTCTTCAGAGAAACCCAGCTTTTTAAAAACAGCAAGAATAAAAGGCCACTCAAGACGATCAAAAGCTTTTGATAAATCTAACTTGATAGCCATAAACTCATTTTATTATTTTTCCTTTTCCTGGTTTTAAAGGAGTGTAAAATTTTTTAACTGATTAATATATTATATTGTATTTGCCTATTTGCTATAAACGCAGACTGAAAAGGCGAAATAAGAGGATCAAGTAAAGGTTTTAACCTATTTGTAAGTATTTTTGAGATGATTTTATAGATGGTATTTGTTAGGCTAATAGGTCTGAAGTCATTGGGAGATGTAGGGTTATTAACCTTTAGGATCAGCGCAATAAAGGCATGATTCAGCTGCTTAAAAAGAAACTTGTTTCGGAAAAACGATCGCACATGATTTATAACTTCTAAATATACCTCATTCCAGTTGTCTCTAAAAAACCCACCAGGGAAACCATCCGGACCTGGCGATTTCCACTGAGCCATGTTTCTAATGGTTTCAAAACATCCGAAGTAGGGGCAGTTAATCTGATATTTATATCATCTGTTATTATAGGCTGAATGTCTTTAAGTACTTCCTCAATTACATTATTATTTGGCTGCGATGAAGTATAAATGTTATTGAAATGACATGAAAGAAGAGAGACAACTTGATCTCTACATTCCTGCCAGTTTCCTTGGCTATCTCGCAGAGCATGTATAATACTATACATATTTCTGAGTTTTACAAATGTTATGAAAGAAGTGAGTATTCTTATCATAATGGTTGAAGTAGTCTATTCTTGATTTACATTTATAAAATGAATTTTCAACCTCATACCAATAATCAAGCTGTTTCGAATAATTCAGAATAAATCAACCAATCGAGGAGAATATGGCATAGATTGAAGCTTCTCAATTTGAGTTTAACTTACCTATAGTGGTTTTAATATGCCCAAACGAATTCGATTCCAATTGCTTAAGTCATGATTAAGATTTTAAGCTTACGGCAGTAATGAAACTCCTGAGAACCCCTAACTGACTTAGACCAAGAATTAACTAAAGACATTCTTAAAATCTGGACTCGATTTGCCAACATTTAAAAATTTATACGGAATGTTAAGTTTTTCTTTAAGATGAAAACAATTGAGCATAATAGGGCAATGATCGGAATATACACGCCCTAAATTTGTGACTCTAGTATGTGGCAGTAAAGATATCCATCTATCATTCATAAAACCCCTATCAAACTTTTCAAAAATAAGCTCAGCCGGAACCTTGAATCTTCTATTACACCAAGTAAAAGGATTTCCAAAAGAGAACACTTCATTCAGATTTAAACCAATCAATTTGTTTCTAACAAAGTCCGGAACAATCGAGTTTTCAGCAATTCCTCCATGTTTCTCAGACTCATGCATAATGAAGTTGAAATCACCTAAAAGTAACCAAGGTCTGTTTGCATCTTCGTTTATGTTACTAAGAATATTCCATTGTGTTCTCATACCTGAGTTGCTTAGAGACCCATACACAAAGGAAATAAGACAGTTCTTAATACGCGGAGTTATGTCACAGACTATATGGATCATATTGAAAGAAGAGCTAATGACTTATATGTTGGATTTTTCAAAATAACCTAAAGCTAGTCCTCCAGACTTACCCACAGAGGGAACAAAAAACCAAGCATCAAAGGGCAGGTGATGGCAATATTTACGTACAGTGTCATCATCTACCATTGTCTCAATTAAGCAAATATCATCATATTTAAATTTCATATATAAGTTTAAAACATGAAACCATTTCCTATCAGAGCAACAACCATTTATGTTCCAACACAAGAACTTCATTGCATAATAAAGAAATAACTAACTAATCAAAAGCAGTAAAGAAAGCAAAAATTGGATAGAAATATCAATGAATCCGAAAGATAGCAGATAAAGTAGATGAACTTACTAGGTCATGAGCATCTGAAGGTTCCGCATCCATAGAGTCAGTTTCCATCATCATCAAATCAACTTCTTTTTCGAACTCTTCATCCGAAATTTCAGGTTCAGGTGGCAACATTGACAAGGGCATAGGCTCAAGAATCAATGGCTCCATGGGAGCTACCTCATGAGCAGCACTAGAGGAACCTCCAACATCTGAGCTTAAAGGCATAATCAAATCTGAACAATAGCTCATCTCCGAGGCAGAACTAAAGATATATCCTGGAGTGGAGATGACAGTCTGAGCAAAAGCTGAAGTCGAAGTTGACCAAACCATGTTAGCATCAGTAATACTATGATTTTGCAGTAAAGTTCGAACAACCCGAATTGAAGGAGATATCAGCAGGGGGGCTAAAAGGAGGAACTGATGTCAATGGAGGCCAACGAGGAGTCGGCATCATAGAAAAGGAAGAGGTTCCTGAGCTATTTCCATGTATAACATTCTCAAAAGATGTTCTAGTTCTTTTATCCTTCCTATCATGCACGAGTCCATCAGTATCAAAAGCAATATTTTCACATGATTGACTAAAACCAGCACGGTTCAAAACAGAGTGTGAGGGAACAGTAGTGGAAAAGGCTTGGCTAACTGGATCTCTAGTAGTTAGAGGAGAAAACATAGGCCTAACAGTTGAGGAAGCAGGAGAGAAAAAAGAAGAACCCGTGTTTCTGAATGCTGCATCAGGTTGGAGGCTGACAGAAAATGCAGATGGCTTTGACTGTTCGAGAGCTGCAGCATCATTGACAACCAAAGAAGGAGTATTGCTACTCTTTGAATTCGAGCATTCTCCAACTTCAGAAGTTGACTGGAATTTGGTTACAGCAACATGTGAAGCTTTTCTAGTTGGAACTGGCAAAGCCCTTACGAAAATCCTCATCTGAATATCCCTGCATTGATTCTCATTGTGATACAACACAAAACATTTCTTACAAGCCCTGAAAGGTAACTTAGGATAAAAATCACGCATGATATAAGTTCTCTTAGTGGTATTTATAACAACTTTTCGAGTCAGAGGTGTTTCAAGAGGAACAATCAGTCTTGCTTCAAAATGATTTCCCACTAGAGAGTCAGCCGAAACAAAATTCCCTATTTGATCCAATACTTCTCTAACTCTACCCTTATTAACCAAGTCAGAGTGAATATCGATCGTAACTGGCATCAAAGGTTGTCCCAAACCAGTTCAAAAATCGACTCCATGTCTCTTAAAGGCTGAACTGCAAACAGTTTTCCAAAGAGCAAAGTTGGTCTTGCAGCATATGCAATCTCCATATCCTTCCTGTTCTGAACTTCACAGCAAAAAGGTTCTGAATTCCATTTTCTTGAATAAAAGGTTTTGCTAGTTTAAAATCTGGAGAGTTGATGGTCCAGATTCGATTGAGGTTGTGTTTAACAGAGTTTTTATAGTAATTTCTTGAATCATCACAGATAAGTGCAAAAAACCTAAATGGGAATTCCTCAACATCTTCATCTAAGTCTAGTACTCTAACTGAGCGGCGTGCAGTGCCATTGCCCTAGATAAGCTAAGAAGAGAGTGATGAGAGTATAGCAAAGGATAAAGAAAATTTTCGAAGAGTACCGCAAGCTGTGATGGGATGAAATTAAGCAAACCAAATGAGCAATTTATACATGTATAAGGGAATCCATAATGTTTATGCATGCAAATATGACTAAGACAAAACAATGAATTAGGAGAGATAATCATGTTCTGTCAAAATAAAGCCTCAATTAACTAAAGCATCAATCCAAGCTGAAATAACCAGACAAGGAGGAGTAAATGAGTAGCATGCTTAAAAGAGTGAGTTGACAACACCATCTTCGAGGAAAGACATTTAACTGGGTTATACTGAGCAGACTAAATGACTTGATACATAACTTCAGCAGACCAATTGACAGTTGAGAAAAGAAAGCAAATTGCCAAATATAAATAGATTCCTGTATGATCATCCCTTATTCAATAAAACCAACCATATTAAATAAAATAAGCATCTAGTTTACCAGCAAATTTTTATAACACCATTTTAGAGGAGACTAATGAATGTTAGTAACTAAATATTTTCATTCCCTCAGTTCAGAGAAACCCATTACCAGAGAGAAATCAAGGATAAACATTGCCAAATGTAATTCAAAGTCTGCTAGAATCATAATGAAACATATTACTCTATGTGTCTGCAATAGTTACTTTTAAATTTATTATCATTGTATACACCAAACCATAAACTTAACCAAGTTGGCCGAAAGGCGTGACCGGCCCAGACCTGTAGTACAAGTTATGCGCTCCTGGCCCTGGGAAGGAATTGTTCCATTCAGAATGTCTGCCTAAATAAGAAGAACCATTTTTTGGGGACCATGGTTTTTTTGGGGGACCATGGTTTTTTTGGGGACTAATGTGTTCGGTTAGGAAATATTTTTTGCGACGTAACCGAACTTAGGTTCGGTTGAGAAATATTTTTGCGACGTAACCGAACTATTGTTGGTTGGGAAATGTTTTTTGCAACTAAACCGAACTATTGTTCGGTTGGGAAATGTTTTTTACAACTAACCGAACTTATGTTCGGTTGAGAAATGTTTTTTACAAATAACCGAACCGACCGATTCGGTTGGGAAATGTTTTTAACTAACCGAACTTACGATTCGGTTGATTGGTAATTGTTTTTTGCAACTAACCGAACTTATGTTCGGTTGGGAATGTTTTTTAAATCAACTTATGTTCGGTTGAGAAAGGTTTTTGCAACTAACCGAACTTATAACTAAAAAACCATGGTGCCCAAAACCATGGTCCCAAAAAACGATTCAATAAGAAGTATGGTCCTAGACGGAAACGGGACAGTGAGGAAATTGTGTTCCTTTCGAGAAGGAAATATAAGCAGTCCAGAACGGGAGATATACCGATCTTGTAAGATCTTGTAATTGGTTGTCGTGAACCTCGTTTTCTCACTATTCCGGAGATGGATTCTTGGTTAGGCATAAGCAATTCTCATCCGATCAAAAATTCAAGATAAACAATAATCATTATCAGCCTATTAGCACCAAGGATTTCTTCGAGAGACTGTTTTGTGAAAGATCTCCCTCCGAACCTCATCCATGAAATTCTCTTAAGAAGTCCCATGAGTCTTTATTAACATTCAAGAGTGTATGCAAAGACTGGTGTTCATTAATCAAAGATCTTAGTTTCGTCACACAAACATCACAATCATCACAAAGCAAATAATCAATCTATTGGCATCGTTTTCATCTACGATTCAGATTATCTTAATAAATACTATGTGACGATTTGAACAAATTGTGGGAATACGAAGATGTCCCATGCAATAAGGAGACCAAAACTGACAAGTACAGAGTGAAAGTGC
This sequence comes from Papaver armeniacum, assembly GCA_023531295.1. Lineage (NCBI taxonomy): Eukaryota > Viridiplantae > Streptophyta > Magnoliopsida > Ranunculales > Papaveraceae > Papaver > Papaver armeniacum. The sequence goes on along the minus strand of JAJJWW010011748.1, from coordinate 105,207 downwards.
CCACAGAACGGATATCGAAACTGACTTCCTGCAACGGCTTGCTGTGTTTTCATACGGAGTTTCCTTTGCTTATGGTGAACCCAATTACGAAAGAAATGCTAAAGCTTCCGAAACCTTGGATTGAAGAAGAAGATGAGGAGGCAAGCGCATGTGGATTTGGTTTTGACGCAAAAGAATGTATACAAAGTGGTTCAACCAAACGATGCTTTTCTAACTCTTCTTCATTGGAGTGCGAGGTCTTAGAGTTAGGTACTGTGAGCACGCAAATCGGGCGTCGGATCCACGTGATCACAAACAATCTAATAATAACTGAATACGTGTACTGAGGTGTATGAAGTGTATAATATCCCTAGGTGGATGATAATTCATAGATTCCAAACCCCTATGGTTTGTCATGATCTCGTTATCACTCCCCAAGGCAATAGATCTGAGATATGAATACATATGTGAACTATCGGTGCAAAAGATAAAAGAGACAACGATATACGTGGTTCAGCACTAAGGCCTACATCCACGGGTCTGAGGAGATTCACTATAAGATAAACAGTTACAATAATGATCACCAGATCTTGTGATCATCGAATACTTGAGCTAAAACTCACTTACTTCTCCCTATTCTCTCTCCTCTCTTTCTCTTGATCCCCTTCTCAGTGGAGGGGGTATACATATTTATAGCAAGATTGGGTGGGTCCACTGACAATGAGTTGCTGAGATCTTATCTTCTCGTACTCTGTGCGTGGTCCGCGGCTTTCTATGTCACCCCGCGGCTTATCTTCAGATCCCGGCTTCTACGGGTCCAACGGACTTCTATGTCAACCCTCGTTTCCTCCGTTGGTCGCCCGACACGTGTTCTGAGCCGCATTAAATGCGGGTGGTTGGGGCGGTCCAGTCCGCGCCGAGTGGTGTCAGTCCTCTTGTCACGTCTGTGCTCGGGTTGGACTACCTCGACCGCTGATCATACCTTACCTCGTGATGGGTTAAAGCCATCCCTTGGTGCTACGCGAGACTACTTATCTCAAAGCTCCTTCATTTCGACTGTTGGTCTTGACGGATGGCACGTCGTCTATGCCACGGATGCCCCCATGTGTCATCCTTTGGGTAATGGCCTCCACGTGGACTCTGTTAGTATATGTGGCAATGGAGATAAATAAGTGTACTTACAATTTGCCCCTCTTCTTGCGACTGGGCGTTTGGCTTTTGTTGGAAGAAGAACCGTGTGTACGTTTTTTTATCTCCTCATAACTTCTCCTAAAAAGGTGCTATCTGCATTTATTGTGCACGTTTTCCATGTCCGGCCATAACTGCCCTTTGGGTAGTGGACGGTTTCTTCTGGTTCTATATAAAAAGGAGAAGAGTGAGAGAATGTGACTTTAATTCACATTCTCTGTTTTATTCTTTGTTCTTGTCTTCATCTTCTTAACTTTCTCTGACACCATCGCTGCTGCTGCTGCTGCTACTGTGGTTGTCGTGGTTGCTGCTATTGTGGTTGTTACCTGTTGCTTCTTCTTCGTTGCTGCTGTTGATTGATTCTTCGTGATTCAGGTATGACCTTTTATTTCGTTTAATCACCCTGCTTAAGCTTGTCGAGTTTCTGACCTTCTGGTGATTTGTTGATGATGAGTTCAAATTTACATGTACCCTGGGTTTTGAGAGTCGACGTTATTGAGTTGGGCGTTAGATGGCCATGCTTTGATTTTATTTCTTCTTTTGAGTTCGGATAATGATCCAAAGTTTAGGCAACTGTTAGATGAAGTTTAGGGTTTTCTTCTTTTGCACTGCTGTTCTTGAGATTTTCTCGATTTTTGATCTTCCTTGCCTCTGATTTGAGTTCCTATTCGTGTTTGTGCCCGCAGACATGTCCGATCATCCGCGGGTTCCCTATCAGACTCCCCCGTCAAGTCCTCATCGATCTCCCCGGAGTGATCCTAACGTAAGGGGCGGAGCTTCGCCCCCACCTACCCAGGGTAATCTTCGGGATGGACGAACATCCTCATCCTCCGGTCAAAGGCCTTCGCTAAAAGGGGTGATCCTCCGGGATCTAGATACGCCGCGAATCACCCTAGAGGTGGGTCTCCTAAACGTTGAACCCGCGCAATGAGCCTTTGGACGTGCAGCCCCTCCGCACTAAGCTTCCGTCGCGAGACTAATCCACCCGTCTCTAGTTCAAGTAAATCAACTAAAACTCTCACTTCAAGAGAAAGGTCATGGAGATAGAGTCTTCTGGAGACTTGGTTCCTCCTAAGAGGAAGGTCATGGGTTCTCATGAGGATGCTACGGAAGAAACTTTTGAGGAGGACTCTGCTGTTGTGCTTTCCGTCCTCTATCTCTGGGTAATAAGAAGTTTACCTTCCGACACATATCGATCTCGAGGCCTTCAAGGTGAAGCATGGTCTTCAGCATTTTCAGGTTCGTTTTTATGCTGCTGATAAAGACATAACTTATGAGATGGTTGCCAATTACAAGTACGATGCCTTTCATTTGTTGACCACCGTGGGTGCCTTCGAAGCCGGTTTGATGCTACCCTTGTATAAAGCTGGTGATGATTTTTATTACCGGGTCCTGTCTAGCCGCGATACTGCCAAGAAAAGTCATAATCGCGGGGTGCAACAGTTGACGGGAAACTACCTTCGCCATCTTCGTGAATGCTATCTTCGTAGTAAGGGAAAAACGATGATGACTTGCTATGCCCCTAGATTAGAAAAGGAGAAAGGGTGGTATACTCTGAGAATTTCAACAAATCCTTTGGAGATTATGTTAACAGGAAAACTCGTAAGCCGTGGTCTCTGAGTCTACGGAACATTACTTCATTAAGGGGAAGTTCGCCTTTTGAGCGAGGTCGGTGACTCCAAGATGGCGAGGATTCACAGTGCAAGGTCTTCCTATTCCTGCTGAGGAGAGAATCAAGCGTGATCACGACTATGAGTGGTCTGCTACGTTTGAAATTGTTGGCCCGTGGACCTATGGTTGGGTCCCTGGTCCCCGTGGTTGGCAGCTGATCGTTGACGCCTTCCTCGCGAAGCTTCTCCCGCTCGTTACGCTCATTACACTTTGGCGGGATGAGTTTTGCTGGTATGGATTTTGTTTATAGCCGTGATATTGATGATGCGGAAGATGAAGATGTCCCCGATGCTAATCTTCCTCCGCGGAATACCGATGTTGTTAAGGTGCGTCGTTTGTTTTCTTCGTATGTATGCCCCTACGTTTTCTTAAATAATGTTTATTATGTCAAGGAAAGGTGATGGCAATGATTCTTTTATCATTACGTGTTGTAGGTGTGTAGAGGTAAGAAGATTAATCCCAAGCAATCATCGAATTCTCCCACTGAGGGTTCCTCTCATTTCGAGGATGTAAATAGTCCCGTGTGCGGCGATGAAGACTCTTCCGATAGGGAAGAGCGGATTGAGACTTCTCCACCTGTTCAAGAAGGTGATGGTGATCGGGCGGTTGACGGTGGAGGTGATGATCCGGCCACTGGTGGTGGTCAGGGTGATTCGACTGGCAATGGTGGTCAAGGTGATCCAGCTACTGGCGGTGGTTTAGGTGATTCGGCTACCGGTGGTGGTTTAGGTGATTCTGCCACGGTGGTGGTCAAGATGACCCTACCATTGGTGGTGGTCAAGGTGATTCGACCCCGGTGGTGGTCAAGGTGACCCGCCACTGTCACTGGTGGTGGTATAGGTGATTCGAATACTGGTGGTATTGGTGATTCGGATGTTGGTGGTATTGGTGGAAATCATGCCGGGGAGGTTACTAAGTCCGGTGTGAACGTAATAGATAAAGGTAAGGGACTTGTTCTTAGTAGTGGTGACAAGGATGGGGGTGCTTGTTATGAGTTCTCCTTTGGTAAGGTTTTATCTGGGGAAATTACCATTTGACATGTCCACGGTTATGGGGCTTGTTTCGGACTTCACTCTGCTTCCCACCGGTGATGATTGGAGTGTTCTCGAGGATAGTCAAGGTGGCCCATCCGGCAGTCTGATACTTGGGGTTTTGGTAGTGCCCTCCGAGGATTTTGCTGGTACCTCCGCTGTTGGTGGTGCCTTGGTGCCAGTAATGTTGGTGTTGCTCATGGTGGGAATACCTCGGACTCTCCATTAGATGATTTCTCGCGATCCTTAGGCATGGATGGCGATGATGTCGCTTTTGGCATGGTCACGAAAGAAAACTTGCTAGCTGTTCCTCATCCTGCTCCCGTGATTGAAGGGGAAAAAGTTCGGATGCTTTTACTCGTAGGTACATGGAGTTAACCCCGAGGAGGCGGTAGATCGAGGATGGGGTAAAAATCTCGTAACTAGCGGCTTGATCTTGTGGTGGATCCTCCCCTACCGTTCTTCGATGGCTACCGTTTGGAGATATGATGGCTATCCCTGTTTCTAGCGCCAAATTGTGAGCACGCATATCGGGCGTCGGTTCCACGTGATCACAAACAATCTAATAATAACTGAATACGTGTACTGAGGTGTATGAAGTGTATAATATACTAGGTGGATGATAATTCATAGATTCCAAACCCCTATGGTTTGTCATGATCTCGTTATCACTCCCAAGGCAATAGATCTCGAGATATGAATACATATGTGAACTATCGGTGCAAAAGATAAAAGAGACAACGATGTACGTGGTTCAAAGACTAAGGCCTACATCCACGGGTCCGAGGAGATTCACTATAAGATAAACAGCTTCTGATAATGATCACCGGATCTTGTGATCATCGAATACTTGAGCTAAAACTCACTTACTTCTCCCTATTCTCTCTCCTCTTTTCTTTCGATCCCCCTCTCGGTGGAGGGGGTATACATATTTATAGCAAGATTGGGTGAGTCCACCGACAATGAGTTCTTTGAGATCTTATCTTCGTACTCCGTAAAGTGGTCCGCGGCTTTCTATGTCACCCCCGCGGCTTATACTGTATCCCGGCTTCTACTGGGTCCGCGGACTTCTATGTCAACCCTCGTTTCCTCCGTTGGTCGCCCGACACGTGTTCTCTGAGCCGCATTAAATGCGGGTGGTTGGAGCGGTCCCGGTCCAAGCCGAGTGGTGTCAGTCCTCTTGTCACGTCTGTGTCAGTTGGACTACCTCTGACCGTTGATCATACCTTACCTCGTGATGGGTTAAAGCCATCCCTTGGTGCTACGCGAGACTACTTATCTCAGGTGCTCCTTCATTTCTGACCGTTGGTCTTGACAGATGGCACGTCGTCTAAGTGCCACGGATGCCCCCATGTGTCATCCTTTGGGTAATGGCCTCCACGTGGACTCTGTTAGTATATGTGGAAATGGAGATAAATAAGTGTACTTACAGTACCACCATGTCATGGAGAAAAATCCAACACCAACCAAGCTTTCCTCACCCAGATTTAGGGGAACCCGAGTTGCGTCCGGACCCGGTGTTTGTTGAAGGAACAATTTATTGGCTCGGTTTTAAGGAAATTTTGTTTTTCGACGTTGCAGCTGAGATGTTCGAATTGATTCCTGGACCTGATCCGCAGACACATTGTGATTGCAGCTACACAAGGTTTTTGGTAGAACTAGATAGGAGTCTTTATCTTATGACGCACAGTATCTCTTGTGGAGTGGTGGGTATATGGAAGATGCGAAATGACTGTGTCCACAAAAAGACTACATGGATCAAGAGCTATAGTTTTGATACGAAACATATTTATCTTAAAGACATTAATATTAAGTCCTTATGTATACGCAATAAGAAGATTTATTTGAAATACAGGGAAGGATTGGCTTGTTACGATACGCAGAGCCAAAAATTGATGGCCCCGGTTTTTAATGGAGTAGCTGATAATAATTTAGACGCCGTAGCCTACACAAAGAGCATTGTTTCTCTCCAGGATGTAGTCGGGTCTTCTATTATGCGCTTGTGTACCTCTTAGATTCTGATGCGTTCTTGTGGGTGCTCAACTATCTTTGCCCATACGGCATAGAATTGCTTTATACGTTGAAAGTTGAAACCTTGTGGCAGAGTTACTCACAAGAAGTTTTCTAAGTTATAAATTTTTGCTTCACTGAAATTCCAATTGCATTTGAATTTTGAAGCGTCTTTAGTAGGGGTGTTTTCTTTCTCTCTACTACACTTGTCTAATCAGTGTGTACGTGACTACTAACTACTATATAAAGTTCCATTATATACCTCTAGTTACTTGATTTCATTTTCATGGGAGAATATTTTATAACACTGCTCCCAAAAGCGGTATGTCATTTTTGGACATCCGTCTTTTTGGCCATATCATCAGTGAGCACAAATTCAAAATCTGTGTTTGAGATGATCGCTTTTGGTTACTTATGTAAACTAGTCTATTGAGTGCAAGTTAGTCTATGAATGGTGCAAGGTTACAGATTCCACAATGTTTTGCTGGAGAAAATAAGGATTTAAGTTTTTCCTGAATATATGGTGTTGGTCTGGTTTGATACCTACGGCTAAGAAGAACTCTCCACATTTCTAGGACTTGAACAATCCAAAATACGCAGATTTTTTAATTGAACTAGTAAGGCCACATGTGCGATGCACATGCTTGAATTGGATTCTTTTAACAATACCAAATTTGATAATAATGGAAAAAAAAATCTTAAAATAAAAATTTAATATCCTTGTTTGTACTCATTACGTAGATAATTTAAAGAGCTTTCAAATATATTAATTTTGCAAAATCCGATGTGTATTTTTAAAGATATCTAAGTTTTAAATTTTTTGATCTATTTTTAAAACAATAGCATTCCTGTAAATATACAAATATTAACTAAAAGCTTATTTAATGGGGGTATTATTGTCATGTAAAAAGGCTTCACCAAAAATACATCTTTTCTTTATATTACTCCCTCCGTCCCTAATTAGATGAGCTACTTGGTTTTTAGTTTTGTCCACAAATAGATGAGCTATTTCACTAATTAAGGGGATATTTCTAAAACTACCCTTTTAATTGATTATTTTTTCTATAAGAAATATGTATAATTTGATAGTCATGTTTATATTCGTTACGTAGGTGTTTTAAAATGCTTTTCAACGGTATAAAGTTTATAAAATACCGTGGTATAGTTTAAGAGATAAATCGTTTCTAAATTTTACTAATTATTGCCCATAAGGGTATAATTGTAAAAAATACTTAAATATACTCCACTTTCCTCCTTGCCTTAAAATTTGTGCAAACTACAAGTAGCTCATCTAATTAGGACTGAGGGAGTAGTAAAGATGGGTTAGCATTAGTGTTAGTTCTTGGCCGATGGACTCTCTTGCAACGTTGTTAATGAGGGGTGTCCAGATTACTTGGGAGGTCCCGAAACTAATAGTATAATTTATCTTGTATAGGTTTTGGTACCCTCATAAAAATTGACACCTTTTTTTTTTTTTTTTGATCGATAAAGAAAAGATATTATTGATCGAAAGACGAGGGTATAAAAGTTTTATACCACCTGCAAGAAAATACAAAGAAAAAAACGGTTTAAAGCAAAACTGTCTTAAGAAAACAAAAAACTATCCTAATCCAAAAGCTAGTAACCCCTGGATCAAGGAGGATGAAAATAAGCTCTAGGCCAACGCTCCATTACCTCTGTGTAAGAGATATTCTCAAACTCTTTGAAGACTAAGCACCAAGTAAACATCTCATAATGAGCTTTGTTGATGACTGTAGTTGTAGTATTCACCTTACTGTTGAAAGCTCTTGAATTTCTCTCCTTCCATATACTCCAAAAATGACAGCTGGAACAATACTCCACACATGAGACTGAATTTTGCTTAAATCAAAAAAATTCCAAGCAAAAAGCAAAGAAATGACATCCGGGGACATAGTGTAAAACCAATTTAACTTCTCGATGAAATGAACCCAAATCCTCTTAGCAAAGTCGCAATTGACAAAATTGACAAGAAGAGGATTGGATGCCCTGGAAAGGTAACATGAAAATGCCCTGAAAGGTAGCTCCATCTCTGTATTAGCTAACTGGTCATAAGTTGACTTAACAGAGAATTTCTTTTTGCTGGTAAGGTTCCACTCTAAACAATCCTCTTCCTCCTGATTCAAAGTTACACCTAGGGCTGCACATGGGCGGGTATGGGCGGGTATAAGCTCAAACCAACCTCGCACCCACAAATTTTTTTTTTTTTCATAACCAACCCCGCACCCACAAACAGCGGGCGGGTTTTGTTACCCACCCGCTGCGGGTAGGGCGGGTTTGGGTTTAAACCCGCTTAAACCCGCAATAATTAGATATAATCCAAAAATTAGATATACTGATCAGGAGGAGGAGGAGTTCGCTATAATCTGCTGCACCACATTGAAATTTTCAAGATTACAATCCATGGAGTCCGCTTTAATATATTTCATGACGCGTGCAGCTAATTATAGTGATAGCAAATCGAATACGCTTCTTTTATTTTTGATGGTAAAGAAATCTCGGGAACGTTAAGAAGGCCCACTTCTTAAATTGGCACCTCTGTGGATATGTTCACACACAAGACACCAACAACCATTGAAACGTGAAGTCTCTCGGAGAAAGGGACAAAAGAGGTGGTCTAGGGAGCGAGCTGAACTTCTCAAGGCCAGTGAAGGATTAGCTGTAATCAACGGTGTATATTGAGCGGGTTTTTCGGGCGGGTATGACCTAAAACCAACCTCGCACCCACAGACAGCGGGTTTTTTTTCTTCTTAACCAACCCCGCACCCACAACGGGCGGGTATGGACAAAAAAAACCACGGGTTTAGCGGGTATGGGCGGGTATGGGTATCGTGGGTGGGTCTTGTGCAGCCCTAATTACACCGTTTAACTCATTTCTCAGCCATTCAAATTCAGTTCTGACGTTTGCATTTAATCTTCTATGTAGTCCCAACGACCATTTAAAGTCAGTTGAATCTGGGTCGTAACAATTTGAAACCAAACAACTTTTCTTTCTGGAAACTTGATACAGATTAGGAACACTTGACATAAAGGTGTTGGCAGTAACCAATTATCCAACCAAAATCTTACCTTTGTACCCCTGTTAACTTTGAATTTGATGTTGCCTACAAAAGTCTGTTTGCACTTCATGAATCTTGGATCAACATATTTTCACGTGAGAGTGAGAAAAAGAAGGTGGGGATGAAACAACGCATACCACCGTCCGGCTGTGATCCGGACAACCCCTATTAGCAATCTTGCCTTGGTCACTAACATAACATTTCTCCGATGACCTCAAAAGTAGAGCACGGCTATACTAATTTTTGAATTGGTCAACCTTTGACTTTCTTGCGCTCAGAATTCTATCATTTAGAAAGTTGTATGATTGCCTGAATTCTTAAAAAGAACTCTTCATTTCCCTTTTTATTTGCACGTAGGGGTCTGTGTGAAAATTTTCAGTCCCAGCTTCCAATACTTGATTCTTAGAAATTAGAAATTGCAGCAGGTTGATTTCTTAATTTCTTCTCTTCTCCATGGATCTTCACTTATTTTTTGTTCTCCTCATGTTTTTTTGTTTTGTTTCACTTGCATCTTTTTACATGTTTTTAGTAGCAGATTTCTGATGATGATAAATGTGGTAGAAATCTTCATCCACAGTTGGTTGCTGTGTCTCTATAAATGTATTTTCCAGTATTTTGTACTAGAAAATCAATTGCGTAATTCAATTTATCGATCATTTTTTTTTTTTTGCATAATAACCTGATTAAACTCACTCAACGATGATGATCACCGTTTTGTTAGACTTAATTGCTAGGGTGCTTGCTAATTACTCCTATGTTAAGATGGGAAAATGATCTGTGGTTCATCTGGAAGCCAAAATTCTTAGGATGATGAATTTACTGGGGGGGTAAATGCCATGAATAAAGCGCCATGTCTCTTGCCACCTAAGTTCAGGAATAACTAGCTCAGGGACGGAGCTACTAAGTTCACGAATAACTAGCTCACGGACGGAGCTACTAACAGTCTAGTGGGGACAATTGTCCCCCCTGGATTTTGTTATATTACCTACTCCATCCGTTACTTTTTAATAGGCTGGTTTCTATAAATAAATGTTACAAAAAATAGGCTGGTTTCTTAATTGGGAAAGTCAAATGTTACTTTTAGTTTTTAGGACCACTTTTCTCTTAACTTTTTTTGATGACAAGTGTCATGGGGACCATTTCACTTTACTTCTTTTGTTGACAAGTGTCATGGGGACCATTTCAATTCACTTCTTTTATTGACAAGTGTCATGAGGACCACTTTCAATGATTAGTTTTCTAAATTTCCTTAATTTTCTCAAAAAACCAAACCAACCTATTAAAAAGTAACGGAGGGAGTATATAGGTTCAGTAATTTGAAAAATTTTAGTACATAGGGGACAAGTTTATTGGAGATTATTGGAAAATTGGTAAGGAAACTAAAATTTGGTATTCTTCCCTTAATTACTACGTAATAGTTTTCGTGGATCAAAACTCCATATTGCAAGCAAATTTAAGAATATGATAGGCAATATGCTAATCTGGAGATAGTAAATTGATTCAAAATGGTTGGTTACCCTTAAAACAGTCAATCACACCCTTCCCTAGCATGTTTATTATTCACGAATTCATGGAGGCATAAATGTGCAGTTTTATGCAGAATTTATCATGGAGGCATAAATGTTCAATCCATCATGCAAAATTAACACGGGGAGGCATGCAAGGACAGTTTTATGGATTAATGCCAAGAGGCATTCAAAGCCGCAAGTGCGGAATTAAAAGGAGGCGCTTTCGGGGGCGGGGTGATTCCAAAATGCATGCAAGCGCTTTCAAGCGAAATTGATCTCACCAGGCATGCAGGCAGTTTCATGCATAATTCATTGCAGGGGATATTAATGCCATTTAAGTCCATCTCGAAATTAGGTTCTAAAACTGTATAAATGGAGATGCCCCGAGAGAAAGAGAGAGGTAGCGAATACAAGAAAAGAATACTGTAATAAAAATATCAATAAAATATTTCTCCCCAAGGGGATTCATCCGTGGACGTAGGCAACCATGCCGAACCACGTTAAACCCGTGTCTCTTTATTTGTTCTTCAATTCGTCTCCCAACCCAAAATACACACCAAATCATCTATCCATCGTGTTTCGTGCCCAGAATTTATTTTGGGTACAAACAATACTAACTTTATCCAACATCTAAATCTGGTTAAGATAGGCTAGAATGCTGTTTACGGATGTAATAAGGTATATAGAAAATTGGTGTCTACAAATGCACCAACTTAATTCAAGCTTGCCTATGCTTTGTTATATACATGGGGTCCAATCTTTTGTTGTGAGCATTTCATCAAAACCAATTTCATATAAAGAACCCTAGAGTACCCCATATGTTCTAGTTTCTTCCCATCAGAAAATAGGTATGCATGTTACTTATTGTCAAGTTTGATAATCACATAATTGTTATAGGCATAACTTTACAAAACCATCCTCAGACACTTACTCATTGCTAAACGGTTCTCATTTGTTTTTTTTTTGTATATATATGTTGACATGTTATCATTGATCCATTTTGTTTCATGAAAAGGAACGAATGAGCTAAGCAAGAACAGCCGCATAGAGAATCCATTTATATATGTGGCCGTTGAACGGATATAGCATAACCTTCTTGCTTTTCAAAATGAGAGGGCTGAAGGGAGTTCTTTTTACCAGTGAGAGGGTTGAAGGAGTTACGAAGAGTTTGGAGTAAAATTTTATTTCATGGGTATGTTTCCTACCTTGATTCTCTTGGTCATGAATGACATACATATTGTTCATGTGACAAAGCTTTTGGAAACCTGAAGTTATTTATGGCTCGAATATTCTGTACTTTTTAATATGAGAAATTACCCGAACATGTCAAATTTTTTTTATTCTAAACTGACCTTTCATGTATGTGTCAATGACAATTGATGAAGAAACCTTGGTTCAACTTGGATACACTTCGAGACAGATCAGAATACAAAGTTTCTATAAGTCGAATGAAGAGGTTATTTAATACAAGTATTCCTACCTCGTTTACAGAATCAGTACTTAACAGGGTTCTTACTGAAATTGGAGTTGATTTGGACAAAGCAAAGGAGTATTAATTACCGTTAGGGTAAATTTTCTTTATATTTCATTTAGGTCGCCGATAAATCCTGCCAAGATGTATCTCTTTCTTGCAAGTGCACTGCAACTGGAGTTGGTGGACTCGACGAGCTTCAAGACTTACAAACATACTTTATACTTGTATTTGAATTATTTATGTTCACATGGTGGTCAATAACTGCACACTTGGATTAAGGAGAATAAAGGCAAACATGTTGGAACAATTTTGATTAAACTTAAGAGATTATTTATATTTTTAGATCGAAACAAACAATATGCGTCATGAGATAGTAGACATAATGCGAATCTGACTTTTGTTGAAAACGATTAATAAAATATGATTTTTAAAGTTTTAATAAAAATTATAATTTAGTGTTTTCTTTTGTGAATGAAAACTTATTAGTCCCACACCGTGAGTTTCCACTTTTAGTTGTCTTAAGAGACTATATAAGCTTTTAGTCCCACATCGGGAGTTCATCTTTTTAAGTTATATTATTCCATTATATAAAGAAATTCACTAGTTTTGTAAAATCTATGGGAAAGGGGTTGCTCTATATTTTAGAGGGACCCCTAAGGGAAAATATTTTATAGCGTTTCTTAAGCGTTCGCGATTTTCCTTAACGGTTTTTTCAGAATTGCCAAGCTCAAGTTAAGCATCTATTACATATGCTAGTAGTAGGTGTAGTAGGGTGTTTTATCCTGGAGATATCCGTCATGTGAGGGCTATAGCATCACTCTTGAGTGTAGCCGGGCGCTAAAGTCTTAAGAGCAACGTGTTGAACACGTGACTCACTCTGTTTTTCCAAAGTTTTGCCTTGTTGCTGTTGCAGAGATTTGAGGAGCTCGTCCGTTTCATCAAATCGATCACTTCCATTATAAAGGAGCTAAGTATCAATAAATTTTGCTTATTTGTCTTAAGACATTATTGTTTTACTCCTCTTATGGATGTTAATTGTGAAGTGAAAAACAATAAACGAATTTTTGGTCAGCTGTAGAGTTTCAAATTTATCTCTTAACCTCGAAGGAATTTCGATGAACCCTTTTGACCTAATGTAGTAGACATAAGTTACCCACATAAAATTTCAGAATTTTTGGAGTTTTAAAAGTATTTTTTTGATATTTTACAAAACAAAGAAACGTTTCAAAAATTCGAAGGAGCGTAAATCATTGTTAACTAAAGCAGTTTTTATGGGGTAACCATGAGTTTTTTGAAATGGTGTTTCAAATGAAGTTTGTAGATCTAGATGTTATCTTCAAAACTCATATTTTATTTTCCGATTCGGAACTAAGGTTTGTGAGATGTGGTGTATTAAGTGATTGGGAAATTACCGTCTCCCTAGTCAGAGTATAAATGAAGATTGTGACATGAAACTGGAAAGGGACATGGCTAACAGGCGCATGTGGATGAACATAAGTCTTCCAAAGCTGACAAAGGCGAGAACATCAAGTACGAATCTAAGCGTAGTTTTCATAAGAAATGTATGTTTCGTAAACCTGAATTTGGCATTACTTTAATTAAGGGTGATTGTTATGTTCGTAAAATTCCCGGCCATACAGCAGTAAAGTGTAGACAACATAAAAACCTTAATAAGTAGAAAGTTAATGCTAATTTAGTTGAAACAAACTAGAACGAGTTCAGTGGCATGATGTCGGAAGTTATTTTAATAACAAAGGTGAAAGACTCGTGGGTGGACTCCTGAGCCACCACTACACCAAAACCAGGATTTTCTCACAGTGCAGCTTGTCACATTTTATTTTTCAGTCACTGATAAACCTGTGATAATTCTTGCAACAATTATAACTGTTGACAAATTTTGTACTCGTGATAATAAATAAGAATATTAAATTTTTTTACTTGTAACAATAATATTTGTTGATAATTATCAAAACAATCACAATTATAATCTAAAATGATAATTCCACCCAAAACTTTCACCACATCTAAAACAACCCCAAATCAACCACTCTTAGGATTTTGATTGTCACAACTTTCCCAACATTTATATAAACTAACAGTTTTATTTAATTTCTAAAAATGAAAATCTATTTTTATTTTTCTTAATATTAGAAAACTGAATTCAAAGACCAAGTCAACAATTCATGACCTAGTAGGAAATTTGACTTGACAAATTCTAATAACCCTTTTCTCTTGATTTAGTCGACACAACCAACACAAGAGAAAAATCTCCATCTTCCTTCGTTCTTCGTGGGTGCCGCCATTAACCCTCTCTGAGAGTGTAAAAAATTCAGGTTACCCGTTTCACCAAAACTGAATCTGAGTTTGAATGTAAATCTAATCAATTTTAGCTAGGTTATAGATTCTGTTAATTATGTCCATCGATTTGACCTAAATCGATGAAGAAGATGGTTCAGAGTTGATGGATTTTGCTGATGATAAATTGATTTTGCTGTGGGAACGTTGAAGATGGTTCAGAGTTGATTCTGCTGATGATAATTTCGTTGGGTCATCTTTTTCTTGACGAGGTAAGTGATTGAGTTATCTATATCTTCAGAATCATTTGATAATTTAGTTATATGAAATTGGGTGAAAGATTAGGGTGAAATTATAGGGTATTTTGAATGTTTAGATTGATTACAATACTGATTTTTTGATGTGGGTTCTATTAGTTTAGATTGATTACAGTATGAGATGCAGAAATAGATAAATTGTTTTTGGAGATGAAGTTTGCTATAATCTGTTCTTCATCAATTGCATGTTTAGTAGAACTAAGCAGATGTCCATATAGATTTATTGTGATGAAAGTTATTTGTCCAAGAAGTTTATAGATGTGGATGCAATGATGAATAAGATTTAGCTTACTGATCTTTAATAAAAACATCACCATGGACTATTGAAACAAAACTGATGTTATTACTGTAATATATGCAATTATATGCATACACAGAGCTGCAGTAGTCGAGGGTAACACTGAATGTTGAATGGTTCCCTAGCTAGTTGTCTTATTTGATGAGTACTTGCTACCCATTTATGTTATTTCCTGTAAGATGACTCAGTGGTATGTTAAATGTTGATACAGGGCTTATCCTGCATTACAACTGCGTCAATTACGATGGCCTGCAAGATGAATTCAGGTTGAAGCAGACTAAAGTTTCAATCTTTGTGATGGTGTTGTGGTTACTGAGGCATATGTCGGAGCTGATGTGCTTTGTTGTTTTCAAGATCAATGACACGGTTGTGTTGTAGGTAGAGGACGGCGGACATGATGTTGGTGGTGATTGTTAGATTTAGCGGTGGTGGATGAGCTTCTTGGAATTATTCCATTAGGATGGACTATTGCTCGGTTAAATGAGGTGAGTTAGTTCGGCTACTTGATTTGTCTTAAAACAAAGATTGATGTTCTTTTTTTTTCAACTTCTTTTAATGCAACAAAGCCAAAACAAAAGTGTGAAAGTGAAAGTGTATCTTCAGTAGTAGAGTTAGAGAAAGAAAGTAAAGATACCACCAGTCAAAATACTTGTGTTTTTTATCAAATAAATACTCCTAATCATGAAAGTGAAGGAATGTGAATCTTATTAACTAAGTAAAGATTTCATTCCATTCTCAGATAAGATATTGAACCAAATGCTGAATCTTTAATAACCCATTCTGGAATTTTGGTACACGGATCAGTGGGTTTGGTTCATCTTTTCAACGACAGTAGTGGGTGTGCAACTGTGGGTCAGTCGGTCAGTCACTCTCTCTCTCTCTAAAAGAGTTGTTTTGCACTTTTGTGATATCTTCTGTTAAGTTGGAAGCTTAATTGTCAAAATGGTAATCATTTCCAAGAATATCTAGTTAATATTATAGGGAATTCTGGAAATGGGTTTTGAAGCTAGTTTTGGAACAAAGATTCAGGAAGTAAAGTGGTTTAGTTCTTCTTTGAAACCATCCAAGTTCATAGGACTATCTGCAAGACATAATCGTTCAAAGAGGTAATTCTGTCTAATGCAATTCTTCATTACAATAGTTTTTCACCATATCACAAGGTGGAATTGAGATTTTTTTTTTCAATTATATGCATACACAGAGCTGCAGTAGTCGAGGGTAACACTGAATGTTGAATGGTTCCCTAGCTAGTTGTCTTATCTGATGAGTACTTGCTACCCATTTATGTTATTTCCTGTAAGATGACTCAGTGGTATGTTAAATGTTGATACAGGGCTTATCCTACATTACAACTGCGTTAATTACGATGGCCTGCAAGATGAATTCAGGTTAGTGAAGCAGACTAAAGTTTCAATCTTTGTGATGGTGTTGTGGTTACTGAGGCATATGTCGGAGCTGATGTGCTTTGTTGGTTTCAAGATCAATGACTCGGTTGTGCTGTAGGTAGAGGACGACGGACATGATGTTGGTGGTGATTGTTAGATTTAGCGGTGGTGGATGAGCTTCTTGGAATTATTCCATTAGGACGGACTATTGCTCGGTTAAATGAGGTGAGTTGGTTCGTCTTGACTGTCCAACTCTGAATAAGTACAGCTCTAGTTGTTTCTGGTGACTACTTAGGCCTTTGTATTTTTATATCAGGTTGTTTTCCTATGAAACTCCAGCCTTCCCTAAACGATTGGATTGGAAATTGCACTTTTAAAAGTTGTTATACCTCCAGGCGGTACTTATCCTACTTAAGGTCAGTGCAGGTGCTCTCTCTCTCTCTCTCTTTAGCTATCTTGTGAACCTCTCTTCTTCTTCCATCATGAAATCATTACATGGTTTGAGCTTCCAGGAAGCCGCTTGAGTAAGCATAGTTTTTCCGTTCATCAGATTCAGAAATATCTTGGTTGTTATGTTCAATAAATATATATACATAAAAGAGAGGGATATGGTTTCCATTTGAGGTGTCTGAGGTCATGGTCATATCGACAGCGCTTCCCTTTCTTTTCTTGCCAGCTGTAGCATGTCAATGTTCAAGAGTGTATAGCATCTTAAAGTTTATCATTATTAAATTGCTTATATTTGGAAACATATATGAAGTTTTTTCTTACTAAGTTGAATACAGAACAAAATGGTTCTCATCAAGCAACAATATCTAGCCAATCAGTTGAGATTGGATCACGACACCATGAAAACTAGATTTGATGCCTCTTTTTAGAAATAGACTATCATTTAGTTACTGGTTTAGTCCTATCTGATGCCACAGGTGCTCTCTCTCTCTCTGATTTAGTCCTATCATAGACTATCATTTAGTTGCAGACAAGATACTGATATACTTCTTGTTTGAAATTTGTTTCAGTGTTTAACACATACAAGTTGAAATTAGTACAAGCTAGTTTTAAGCCTGTGATTTTTACCCATAAAAGTCCGCGTTTGAATTTCATGTAATTTTCTTTACAGGCATTGGCTATAAAAACGTGCAATCACGTATGTCAGTGGGTTAGAGATTTGGAAAGTGAGATTTTCTATTGCAGGTAAGCCCATTCTGATGGTGATTGTTTTCTTTTTCATATTGTGTATGCGCAGAATGTATTGTCAAGAACGTCTAACTGTCTAAGCATTGGGAGTCAAGTGGATGGGGAAAGATCCGTGCTCGTGAATTGAATCTCTGTTTGCTTGTTTCATAGAATGTAGAATACTCCGAGTACTTCAATGGCAGGGGGTTTGGGATAGCTTTACAATTTTAGTCATGGCTGATACTTAGCCATATTATGTTCTTTGATTTACTTAACTAGAATGTTGATTTGCAACCATATATGAGTGTTATTACTTTGAGCTGGATTTTATTGCTTGTATAATAATTTCTAAGTAGTTGAACTATGTTATGCTTGATCCCCAAAATGGAGTATGTGGACCGTCATTAGCAGTTTAGTATTTCGATGATGAGGTCTTTATTCTATTTCCCATTTTTAAACTGCTTATCTGACATTCACTATGCTGAGGTCTTTATTAGATTTCCCATTCCAAATATTCATGGATGTACTAATAACTTATGCATTTTTGATCTGCAAACCTTTATAGGGACAAGCAGTGGCAGCAGTTGGCTGAAAGGGAAGCCATAAATGGCTCATTTCAGAACTGTGAGTGCAGCTGCCACAGGTGTCGTTGCCCAGTCAAGAAAGGTACTCTCTGTGACAGGGTTATCCTATTCTTGAACCTACTATGTTTGCACCTAGACCATTGCCGGTGGGTCATCAACTTATGAGGTTACAGTATAACTTTTATAGAACTACTTAAACAATGCACACTAGCAAATACTAATGCGATCAAAACTTAGACTTAAGTTCGGACTTATTCTGACTGTTTTGTTCAGGGATTTCTTAGATTTCCTGGATATTTGACTTTTTAAACAAAATTTCAAGACATTTGCGTGCTCAAATGCCGAACTTGTAGTGCAATGGTAGCACATCTGACCTCCCATCAGAAGATGTGTGTTCCGAATCACGCCAAGTTCATTCAATATTGTCTATCATTGCTAGCCTCTTTCATATGTTTTGCAAATTTCATTGTTTGGTGTATGTGAAGTGCCTATCATTGTCTATCATTGTTTGGTGTATGTGAAGTGCCTTGTCTATGTACAGAAACTACAGAAACTTCTATAAAAATTTCAGCTTTTGTTGTCTGCAGTTTTGGTGTTCTAGGGATGATTTCTCAAGTGCCTAGTCTATGTATGAGTTTTCAAATATGATATATTTCGTCTTCAGTTCATCCGAACGAGAAACTCGGGTCTAACTCTAGTAATCTCTGAACCTGTGATGTCCAAATATGATATATTTCGTCTTCTGTTCATCCGAACGAGAAACTAAGGTCTAACTCTAGTAATTTTTGAACCTGTGATGTTCAAATATGATATATGTCATCTTATGTTCATCCGAACGAGAAACTCAGGTCTAACTCTAGTAATTTTTGAATATGTGATGTTCAAATATGATATATTTCGTCTTCAGTTCATCCGAACGAGAAACTCAGGTCTAACTCTAGTAATCTTTGAACCTGTGATGTTCAAATATGATATATTTCGTCTTCTGTTCATCCGAACGAGAAACTCAGGTCTAACTCTAGTAATCTTTGAACCTGTGATGTTCAAATATGATATATTTCGTCTTCCGCTTCATCCCAGAACGAGAAACTCGGAGTCTAGCTCAAGTAATCTTTGAACTGTGATGTTCAAATATGATATATTCCATCTTCGGTTCATCTAGAGAACGTGAGAAACTCTAATTTAACTCTAGTAATCTTTGAACATGTGATGTTTATTTCGTCTTGATTCATCCAACGAGAAACTCATGTCTAAATCTAGGAATCTTTGAACATGTGATGTTCAAATATGATATATTTCGTCTTGATTCATCCGAAAGAAACTTCGGGTCTAACTCTAGTAATCTCGAACTTTGTGATGTTCAAATAAGATATATTTCGTCTTGTTCATCCTAACGAGAAACTAGTCTAACTCTAGTAATTTTTTAACACAGTGATGTTCAAATATGATATATTTCATCTTATGTTCATCCAAGCGAGAAACTCGAGTCTAACTCTAGTAATCTTTGAATTTGTGATGTTGAAATATGATATATTTCGTCTTGTTCATCCGAACGAGAAACTTCGAGTCTAACTCTAGTAATCTTTGAACTTGTGATGTTCAAATATGATATATTTCGTCTTCAGTTCATCCGAACGAGAAACTCAGGTCTTACTCTAGTAATATTTGAACCTGTGATGTTCAAACTCTAGTAATCTTTGAACCTGTGATGTTCAAATATGATATATTTCGTCTTCAGTTCATCCGAACTAGAAAATCGGATCTAACTCTAGTAATCTTTGAACCTGTGATGTTCAAATATGATATATTTCGTCTTCAGTTCATCCGAACGAGAAACTCAGGTCTAACTCTAGTAATCTTTGAACCTGTGATGTTTATTTAAATCTTCAATTCATCCGAACGAGAAACTCATGTCTAAATCTAGGAATGTTTGAACATGTGATGTTCAAATATGATATATTTCGTCTTCGGTTCCAGACGAGAAACTCGGGTCTAACTCTAGTAATCTCTGAACCTGTGATGTTCAAATATGATATATTTCGTCTTATGTTCATCCGAACGAGTAACTCAGGTATAACTCTAGTAATTTTTGAACCTGTGATGTTCAAATATGATATATTTCGTCTTATGTTCATCGAACGAGAAACTCGAGGTCTAACTCTAGTAATCTTTGAATGCAGTGATGTTCAAATATGATATATTTCGTCTTGTTCATCCGAACGAGAAACTCAGGTCTAACTCTAGTAATCTTTGAACTTGTGATGTTCAAATATGATATATTTCGTCTTCAGTTCATCCGAACGAGAAACTCAGGTCTTACTCTAGTAATATTTGAACATGTTATGTCCAAACTCTAGTAATCTTTGAACCTGTGATGTTCAAATATGATATATTTCGTCTTCAGTTCATTCGAACTAGAAAATCGGGTCTAACTCTAGTAATCTTTGAACTGTGATGTTCAAATATGATATATTTCGTCTTCAGTTCATCCAAACAAGAAACTCTCGGTCAACTCTAGTAATCTTTGAACTGTGATGTTCCAAATATGATATATTTAAATCTTGATTCATCCGAACAGAAACTCAGGTCTAACTCTAGTAATCTTTGAACCTGTGATGTTCAAATATGATATATTTAGTCTTTTGTTCATCCGAACGAGAAACTCTGGTCTAACTCTAGTAATCTTTGAACCTGCGATGTTCGAAACTGATATATTTCTTCTCCAGTTCGTCCGAATGAGAAACTCAGGTCTAACTATAATAATTTTTGAACCTGTGATGTTCGAAACTAATATATTTCTTCTTCAGTTCATCCAAATGAGAAACTCAGGTCTAACTATAGTAATCTTTGAACCTGGGATGTTCAAAACTGATATATTTCTGATCCATTTCATCCAAATGAGAAACTCGGGTCTAACTCTAGAATTTTTGAACCCGGGATGTTCAAAACTGATATATTTCTTCTCCAGTTCATCCAAATGAGAAACTCGGGTCTAACTCTAGTAATCTTTGAACCTGCGATGTTCGAAACTGATATATTTCTTCTCCAGTTTATCCAAATGAGAAACTCGGGTATAACTCGAGTAATTTTTGAACCTGGGATGTTCAAAATTGATATATTTCTTCTCTAGTTCGTCCAAATGAGAAACTCGGGTATAACTTTAGTAATATTTGAACCTTGGATGTTCGAAACTGATATATTTCTTCTCTAGTTCGTCCAAATGAGAAACTCATGTCTAACTCTAGTAATCTTTGAACCTGCGATGTTAGAAACTGTGGTCTAACTATAGTAATCTTTGAACTGGGATGTTCAAATCGATAAATTTCATATTGATTCATCCGAATGAGAAACTCGAGGTCCAACTCTAGTAATTTGTGAACCCGGGATGTTCAAATATGATAAATATCATCTTCAGTTCATCCAGAATGAGAAACTCAAGTCCAACTCAAGTAATCTTTGAACTGAGATGTTCCAAACGATAAATTTCATCTTGATTCATCCAAATGATGTTAAAATCAGGTGTATCTTTACTAATCTACTTAACTTTTTGACATCTCTCGCTAATCGAAACTATTCGGCACCAAGATCTTTACTGACATGAAAATAACACATGCTTCTCACACACTTCCCTTAATCCATATGAGAACCCCAAACCAAATACCCAGTGGATTCGGATTTTTACACGATCCGAATGATAAACTTTAGGTTAATCGAGCAGTCGAATGCTTCTATCAAAACCCAAAACTCATCTTCTCTCGCTTCATTCTCCCCTTTCTATCTTATCTTATCTTATCTCTTTCTCAATTTCTTTGGTCTCTCTCCAGAGGAAAAAATAAACCCTAAGTTACCATCAACACAGCCGCGGTCACCTTCACTCAATCACTCGCTACCACCAACTTTGTAATTCCTCATCCACCAGAACTAAAAATCTCTGTGATTCTTTTCCTTTTGCTTTATTTGAATTGAAAAAGATATTCTGATGGAGAACAACTACAACATGAAACTGGATGAAAGCAAAAACCAAATCCCAATCAAATCAAGGGTTAGGGTCTTTTCTCTTTCCTTCTCTCTCTTTTTGGTATTTTTTTCCTGTATTTTTGATGGTTAATTTGAATGATGAAGTGATTGTTTTGTTTGTGTAGATGAAGAGAAAAGCAAAGTTAAAAAACAAAAAAGCGAAGAAATGGTTATAACTAAATCTGAAGAATATGTATTCTCGATCTATTACGATGTTACATAATGATTGATTTTCGTTAAAAAATCCCTATCTTTTAACCCTAACTTTGATTCTCATCTCAAATCTATCAATAACCATGTAGATCTGTGCTTATAGTTAGATTTTATTCATTTATCTTCATGCATAGAAGTTTATTCTTTTAAAACAGCTTAAATATAGGGTTAATACATCACGAATTTGTTTATGGAAGTTATAGGTTTCTTGTGATATCCAGGGTTTTGATTTTGGTTGATTTGAACTTGGTTATGAATGATCTAGTTTTTATGGTGTTCCTTGCCATTAAGGTGTGGAGTTGAATCAATCTTCATATGAATCGAACCTTACATGTTTTTACTAATTCATAGAATTGTATTAGTTTCATGATTCGATAGTTACTTACCAAATTGGTATTCTTGGTGATGTTAGATGATTTATGATGCAATAATTTGATTCTTAGATTTGTTCTTTGGCTTGGATAAAAATTATCTTAGAATTTCTTTAGATTTCTTGGGAATTTGTGTTTCAATCTTAATGGTATTCTATTTCTAGTTGTTTACTTGATTATAATGAAGTTGGTCGGACTATTGTTCGATTCTCTATTTACATTGATTTGAGTATGAGTATTATAAAGAAAACGGAGTTTTTGACGACTAAATTTGTACTTCATATATATAGTTCATTCCTTCTTATACCCAATCTTGTGGTTATTTTGTTCACTTGTCCAAGGATTGTATGTATGTTATTCGATATGTCTATCAGGTCCACTGTTTGTTTGTTTTTAGATTTGTGTATGGAAGACCCTTTGGAGGTTTTGAAGTCAACTTACCTCGGATTGCAATCTGTTAACTTGGTTATCTTGAACTCTTTTTAGCTTCGAGGTAACTTTGGCTTCTTGGAAAGAGAAGTTGCAAGTATGTTGGAGCAACAGCCATGTATTTTGTGTCAAAGAAACTGAAAAAGAAACATAACATCACTTGGCACGAGCTATATGCAAAATGCAAACACATGGGTGGAGGCTATGAAAAGGCGTGACTTTCTAGGTTCGTACAATTCCATTTCAAAATATTGTCTAGTAGCTTGAGATACATTTCAGTTTAGTCATGGAAAAACAAACTTGAACAGTTTTGTTAATAAAACAATGTTTGTTTGCAGGGGGTGCTACACCAAACCTATGGGGTTCTGAGACCCATCAGATACCTGACATTGGGGAAAGATATGGAGCACACACAGATTGGTGAGTGGTACAAAAGGATGGATAAAGCTGTTGGAGAGTCTTGAAGGAAGAAGGCATAGGCTTAAGGTACTTGGCACCCGAGCATCCAAAGACATGCTTTAATCTCATTCTCTTTATCTTGTTAAATTTTAGTTTTTATAGGATGATAGAACATATTCAAATTTATTCCTATACGTGGTGGTGTTTCTATGTGGCATTTCTATCTGTTATTTTTTGAAAATTTTGAAAAGTCTGCATTAACAATTAAAAATTGCAAACAAATTTCCTAATACAATAGTGGATATGCTAGATTTATACATATATTGTCGGTGTTGTTCCTCTTATTAACTAATCAAAACCTCTATGAATGATCTAGTTTTTATGGTGTTCCTTGCCATTAAGGTTTGGAGTTGGTTAGCTTAGGGAAAGTCATTTTTTTTTTTTGGCTTTTTACCTTTACTTCTCAAAATCTATCTTTCGGATCATGTTCAGATAACTATGATTGACATCCATTCAGGGTTCTGGTGATGAAACAAAAGTAATTTGTTTCAAATGAAAAATTTGAGGTAATTTTGGTTGTCTTCTATTTTATCTTTCCGGGTTTTAGTTTTCAAATAAAATTTGGGTTTTTTCTGTTGTTTGTAAGATGGTTATTGGTATAATTGTTTATTGGTTTTCTCTGTTGCAGTTTGGCCTTGTTCTTTAAGGAAATTGAGGTGTGGTAGGGCCGATTTGTGTTAAGGCAAGTGTTAGAGAAAAAGTCTGAAATAATAAAAAAAAGGGGTAATAATTCTTTTTGTATTCTTTACTTACTTGATAATGGTAGGGCTGATTTGTTGGTGTTGCATGATAATCTTATATAGGCTGTGATTCTTTAGTCTTGGGACTTGTTGGTTTTAACTTGCTTATGTTATTTTGCTTAATTTGTTTTGAGAAAGAAATTATATGTATGGTGCTTAACATTCTGGAACATGTTATCATTTTTTTTTTTTTTCAAGTCGTTTCAAGTCTTTTGCTTCCAACCCTGAACTTTTTAAGCATGTGGCTCATCTTTGAGACTGACATATATGAGTACGTTCACATGTTGTCGAAAGTTGAGTTTGCTGGCTGGTCTTTGCTTGTGCCTATTTTCTTAAAACCACTGAACTTTATTTGATCGTCAATTTAGATGCACTGATGAGATTGTTTCTAGATTAAACATTGAGTGAACCTTTTATTGATGTTAACTTCAGGCTCGAGAGGATAGGTTTAGATTATATGGATGTGGAGGTTTAAAGAGGCTTAACAAGAACAAAAATTGGTCTAGAAGCTTGCTAAAGAAAAGCATGATATTTAAACAAAAAATTGGTACATAAGACTATTTCCTTATTTCCCACAGGTACATTAGATTAAAAGGAAAAAATTGGTCTAGAAGCTTGCTAACAAAATTCCTTGTCTTGTCGGACACAGTCTCAATAAGGCACGCAAGTGTATTTCTTTTAAACACATCTCTCTTTCCTCGTATTTTTGCGTAACTTGCAAATTGTCTATGTACGGGAAATTCCCAACTCATCGAGGGAGTCTCTGGAGTCAAGTTAATGAAACCTAGGCCATGGTCAAGTTTCAATTAAAGAAGGTACTGCATGGGTGTTGCAGTAGGGAACCTCGGAATGGAGGAGAAACAAATCTTCCAGAATGTGCAACTGAGTGTTAACTCCCTCGTATCATTATTGACAAAGGATTGGCAAAACATAAGTTCATTTCCACCATACTTGATATTGCTATGCTTTGACTTAAAAGTTCAATCTCGGGAAGAGAGATGTGCATCTTGTTTCGAACCGAATCATTCCTAATAGTCCATAACTACTTTGTTTTTATGTGCTTTGTCCCTCACATGGTTTTAAAGTTGGTTTTCATGACTTGTTTGACCTGTTTGTTTTACGAGGCCCTTAAAATTGATCCTAGTGATGCAATTGTACTTCTATTGGGAGTTTGTGTTATGTCTTGATTGTATGTATCTAGTTAGTGGTTTAAAGATTCAAAGTAAGTTTGGGCATCTAAATTGTCTTTGGAAGATTCTCAACAACGAATTGATGCAGAACCTTGATTCTCAATTGAGTGAGTTAGTTAGCATCGATGATATATATGGTGAATTCTCGGTGAAATTCTAGACCGTATGAATAACTTTGAACTTTTTAGTTAGGTTTCTAAAAGAAGTGCTAAAAATGTCCGACTTGTTAGCAGGTGTTAATGGTAAGGAAGGTGGTGGTGGGCATCAAGTGACATCCTAACCCATGGAAGGAAAGACCCCGCAAGTGGAGGCAACAAAGTCAAACAAATTTCCAAAGAAATGCGAGTGCAAATGTCATTTGATTAGCGGTATGGTGGTACTCCAAAATGTAAGTTCCCTTTCTTCACTTATGTACAACTTCAGTTTCTGCGGTCTTTCATGGAAGATTGGACATGGTCTTTTATCCTTCATAGTGTAACTTTTTCTCTATTATTTTCTTTCTTCTACAGTGCCAATATCTAGAGGGGGATTAGTGCATTGACCAGTGAGAGGTGATTCCTTGTGCCATTCTCTGCTTGGGATAGATATCTCTGTAAAACGGAAATGACAACAAATGGCAAGAATGAAATTACAGTGGTGACTTGTGTTGATGGTTTATAGTCGCTGTACTCGGGAAATGTAAGTTCTCCTTCTTCACTTCTTATTTCTTTAACTGTAGCTTAAGTGTTTAGCTACATATTTTTCTTTATTATTCAAAACTTCTTACTGTTACAGTCCTTTTATCTTATTTGGGTCTGTCTAGCTACGAAACCTTAGGTTATATGTGCCTTTCATTGTTGCAAGTTTTGTTGATTCTTTTTATTCTTTTCTTGTGAAGATCCCTCAATGTAAAGAGCTGCAGCTGGAATAAGCTGCTGATAGGATGACAAGTTCAAAGCGGTGGATGGAGAATGTATGAATTGCATATAGAAAAAGAACATATTGTTTCAGGTTTAATTGTATTGCAAGCCTGTAAACTGGAAGTTCAGGTCCATGACGGTTACTTGTGTTGCAGGGCTGTCAAATGGAAGCCCAGGTCCATGAAAATGATCTGGGCTACCCATTTTTTTTTTTAATTGTAACAGAAAAATTTGTCACGGTTATAACTGTGACACAAATTGTGAATAAAAAATAACATGCGTCATCATAGGCCGTGACAAAAGGACGACACGTGTCCTATGAGTAACTGTTACAAATTCATGGCAACACTAATATGTGTTACTTTAACCGTGACAAAAAAGGACACGTGTCGCCGAAGCAATCTTTCAAGGATTGATACTTGAATAGTCGACCCAATATTTGGGGGGTATTAAAATGTGTGAGACATAGTTGAGCCAACATATGGTGGGTTGGGTTGAGTCGGGTGCGGGTAAAAATTGGTGGGTGCGGGTTGGTTCGACAGGTTGGGTCGAGTTTGTGCATCCCCAGTGCTTAGATGGACGATTCAAGTTATAAGTGTGTGCAAAATAGTATACGTTGTCTTGTCTCATGAATATATTGCCTGTTTTATGGGTATGAATGTCGTATTTTCTGAATTTTGTAAATGTGTACATAATTGTACACCATTGTCACGCTCATTGAAATATGGCATGTTTTATGGATATGGATGTCGAATTTTTTAGGTTTTATTAGATGTGTACATAGTTGTTAACTATCCCGTCTTATTTATATATGGTATATATATGGGTATTGATATTGAATTTTGCTAGGTTTTTATAGATGTGTACATAGTTGTGAACCAGTTTAATTCCCATGAAAAAAATGAATGCATAAGGTTATAAAATTTTTGCGCGTGTGTACTTTTTTGCACATATGAGATAACAACAAAGTGAAAATTAAAAAATTTTAAAACTGAAAATTAAATAGTCATATGGATGCTTTTTTTATAGATCTTGGAAAGAGCAAAAGTTAGCAAATTTTGGACAAATGGTCGAAAATTAAATCATTTTTGTATTATATAAAATTACTGATATCATCATAAATCACTTTGGACTAAACTGGAAATATTTGGACTAAATAAATCAGGGAGGTTATTTTTGTGTTTTTTCTATTTTAAATAAATAAATAATCTGAACCTAGTTGAATGCATTAGGACTGACTAATCTATTTATATGGAATTTTGGATTAAACTGTAATTTTACCTTTATTCAATCGGAGTACTCATAACCCTTTTGTTTGAACATGTGCAAAATCGTATCTTTTTAATTGCTCAAAGATATTTCTTGATACTCAAGGTGAGATCCCAAACCGAAATACTTAAGAATTTTCTTTTGAGATTTTCGAATATATATGTTGTAGTTTTCCAGCAAGTAAAACATACCTCTGGAAGATATATTAGTATAGTATATTTGTATGGTAGTTAATATTGAGTTTTCGTCTATGAGAGATATCGATATATTAGTTGGATATTAGTTGACATTAGACAAAACCGCAAATTGATGTTTATTTCATATCTTGAGAATATTTTCAGTTATGAAAATTCCTGAGTGTCCGATCTATCTTGGTCTATGAATAGTGAAGTGTGTTCTTCTTACAAAATTATCCTGACGCAGGCACTTCATTTTGTAGTCACTGCGGTAGCCGACTAGTCCGTTCCTAAATAGATGACCTAATTATTTTTAAATTTTGTCCATAAATAGATGACATATATCATTAAACCAAGTGATAATTCTGAAACTACCCTTCTTAATTGATTATTGTTAGTATAAGAAATATTTATAATTTAATAGTTGTGTTTATATTCGTTACGTAGGTGTTTTAAAATGCTTTCCGGTGGTATAAGGTTTACGAATATCCATGGTATAGTCTGAGAGATAAATCATTTCTAAATTTTACTAGTTATTATCCATAAGGTTATTATTGTAAAAGAGACTTCTCTCTCCTCCTTGCCTTAAGAATTGTGCAAACTTAAACTAGGTCATCTATTTAGGGACGGAGGGAATATTACTTGTAATACTGTCTTGGAGAGGAGAGTAACCTAATTAGGAGAAATCTCTTATGTCCGCTAGTTTAAAGACTTTTATGGGATCAAGAAGCGTCTAAATAGTACGTTGGTGGGAAACTAGAATTGCATTGTTTTTAGTTTTTGATTATTGATTTGATTGACTAACGATTATTAAACCTTGATTGCATGCAGTTTGTTTATTATTGAGATCGACGAAAATTCAGAAATAAGGCTCTTCTGAAATAAGGTCATTCAAACTAGATCAAGGATCGACGATAATTCAGATATGTTATTAGATCTGACGAGAGACGTGAAATCATCTATTTTTAACAGATCATGTTTTGTGTGTGATCGATCATAAGTGGAATCAAGTTTGTTTATGCAGGTACATAGAATTTATTGAAGATTTGAAGACAAGAAGATTTCTTATTGGTTTCCGATCTTTCTTCAACTTTTATTTGTGCAGGAACATAGAAGTCATTGAGAATTTGATTCTTACACATACTTCATCGGCTGGGATCCGACTTATCTTTGTTTATCTTTTGATAAACATTTTATTGCTAGTTGTATATATCAGTAAGCTATCATTTGGTGGTCTTCTACATGATCTGAATAGTTTGTAAACTTAAATATGGTTATCTTGATAATCTAGATCTTGGTTGATCTAATCCAAACAAAGGAGTTTATTATATTAAGCAGCAATGGAATACAGATTAGTCTTTTACAATTTCAGAATACGATCCAAAGGAGTTGAGTTCTTGAAGTCTTCACAAATAGGTGAAACAACTTAAGATAGTGGATTCTATCATACGATTCGCATGCGCTGGCCAGATTGGTTGTAGGCGTAAGTATACTGATGAAACTAGGTAACTAGGGGTAGTTTACTTGGTCTCAACGACGATACGAAGTTGGTAATGATCTTTGTATAGCGGCTTAATTATGAAAGTATTCAAAACTAGACTAGGTCCGAGGGTTTTTCTGCATTTGCGGTTTCCTCTTTAGCAAAATCTTGTATTATGTTATTTATTTTTTTCCGCATTATTTAGCTTATCTTTATAATTAAAGTAAATACACTTGTACGCTATTCCAAACACTTGAGTTTGATCCCTATAATTAGGTTCAGTTTCGGACTTGTATCGTATACCAAGTGTATACCTTGTGGTTGTTATCTATTTGACAGTCTCTGTCTATATTAGATCACACAAGGTATCCGTCATATAAGTTGATATCGAAAAGATTATGGTGTAGTTGGTACCGTAGTCATTTCACGTAGATTTAGTTTGATGTCTTATTAAACCTATGAAACACAATAAAAGTGATAACACGAAAAATTATAGCTCCAACTCACCTTACATGATTTATACTATGAAGCTCCATCGTTTAGTCTTTTTATATTTGTCGGCAGTTCATGTTTATTCACAAAACCGTTAAAAGGAAGTATATATATGGTTTAGCTTTATAGTTTATCTGCATTCCAGATCAAGAAATGCAAAGTAGTTATGAATTTATGAAATAAATCCTTCGAATTAATATTCCAGAACAAGAAAATAAAGAACGCGATTCATTAGACCAAAATTTATTTTCGAAGATCGAAGATTCACTATATTTTAGAAAATTTTGGATTTTTAGGGTGTTTTTCTGGTTTTGATCTTGATTTCGGTATGATTTGACTTGGATTCCACCTGCCGCATAGTTTGATATGCCGTCTGCCGCTTGGTTTCCGTCTTTATAATTGTACTGATAGCGCATGATGAAATCTGACTCATTCTTTGTTTTATTTCGACAATCATACTTGATATGTACCATGATTGTTCAGCAGTAGGTTTTATGTAAACGCATGACATTTTTCGAGTCTGTTTCAAAAAGAACTTTTGGCCTTTATTCCGTTGCAGATCTGGATGCCATTAGAGTATCCAAAGTCTCTGCTGTTAAAGCAGTGGTTATTCCCAAAAGTTTCCCAGTGGTTATTAAAAGCAAACCATGATTACAAAGTGGTGAAATATATCAAGAGGCTATTGTAGAACAAGAAAACACATACTGTAAGCCGTACATAACCTAGTGTTTTAACAAAAGAATGAGAAAAAACACTGGAAACCAACAAATTACAAGTATTGAAGAACCAATTAAATCGGCATAGGGATGGCCTTTATAAATTGATCTGACCATTTAATAAAGTGTCTTCTTTGGAAATATATACAAGAAATACTCGATTATTGCTTGAATCTTGAACAAAGATCTTCATATTACTGTGATCGTAAGTTGACCCCAGAGCACTTAAACCACCATGAAGCCAATGTAGAATAGTTAATAATGGTATAAAGGAACGTTTTAACAATGTAAAGATGCAGGCAAAACTGCTAGCAAGAAGATGACTTTTCCGGAGAACGGAAAAATGAAAAGAAAACGCCAGAAATTTTGTTAACGAAGAAACCGCAAATGCAGAAAAACCACGGGACCTTATCCATCTTTGAACACCACACTGTATTAAGCCGTTACAGACACTAGCCTACTACAAGTTAACTTCGGACTGGAATGTAGTTGATCCCTAACCAAGTCTCATACCGATTAAGGTACAGTCGCGTAACTTACGCCTCTAGAACCACGCCGGATTCTTCCCACTTGATTCTTTTAGATGATCTCACCCACAACTAAGAGTTGCTACGACCCAAAGTATAAGACTTATAAATAAATCTGTCTCCCACAGATACGTCTATCTGA
The DNA here is from genome assembly GCA_023531295.1 of Papaver armeniacum. Classification (NCBI taxonomy): domain Eukaryota; kingdom Viridiplantae; phylum Streptophyta; class Magnoliopsida; order Ranunculales; family Papaveraceae; genus Papaver; species Papaver armeniacum. The sequence continues at coordinate 74,094 of JAJJWW010011748.1, read as the reverse complement.
TAGATAAATCTCTCTCCCACAGAAGTACCTATGAAGTTTAGTTCCGTCTTATGATAAATCAAGGTGAACATGAACCAATTGATAATCCGATCTTATACTCCCGAAGAGCATCCTAGAAATATCAATCACCTCACAATAACTTAACTATATGGTAGTATAAGAAGTTATCGTGGAACCATAAAGTCTGAGACGAAGAACTTTGTGATTACTTTTTATATCTTACCTATCGAGATAAATCTCGAGAAGATCGTAGAGAAGATAGTATTCAATACGATATAACAAGTAAGATCAGAATACGTAACTACAGAGGAAATAGTTGGATTTGGCTTCACGAATCCCAAATGAAGTCTTCAAGTCGTTAACCTAATATGTTTTTGGAAAAACCTAGGTGTTTATGGGTAAAAATCGTTTCTGCCGATTTCGGTAAATTCGGTAGGTGAGTGAGAAACTGGTTCAAACCCTAAAAAAATGTGCTTTACACGTGAGCACTTTATAGATTCGAGAGATCAATCTGCCTGCAAGTCCGTCCTAAACCAAGAAATGGCCGTTCTAGACTTGCTTCGGTCACAAAGTGGAGGAGAAGGGTTGATTTGGGGAGGGAAGCAAAGAAAGGTGTTGAGACCAGAATAGTGCAGTGAGAGTAGTATCTCGACTTGTATCAGAAAGTGGAAGCTTCGTAAGCTTGCAAGAGATGAAAGCTTTTCGGGAGAGCTTGCAAAGTTGCCTTTTCTGAGAGTGTAGTATTTTTCTCCTGACCAAGACCTGTTGTCTGGTGGAAATAGGTAAGACCTATTTATACAAGTCGAGATTGAAACGTACCCTGGACTCATGAAGGAAGAGAGTAAAGGGTGAAATAATGGGAGGAGGTGGTAACCGCATGGTGTTAATGGGTGAAAACGTTTTCACCATTATTTCCTCTTTTATTTGACCGCTTTATTCCTATTCACGCTTTCTTAATGTGAGCGTAGTGTACGCCGCATCTTTGTGACCGCCAAACCAAAACCCTAAAGCATCCCCGGTTGTGTTGATATCTCGAGTGTTGGTTGCACCTTGAGTGCAAGTGGCGCCGCTAGTGGCGCGTGTGGCATGTGCCATTGGCATGTGCGGAATGCCCTTGTTGTGGGTTGTACTTCGAGCGCAAGTGGCAATGCCGTAGCTGCTAGTGGCGTGCGTGGCATGTGCCGATGGCATGTGTGGAACGCCTTGGTGGTAGGTTGTACGTTGAGTGTAAGTGGCAATGCCGAGCTGCTAGTAGCGTGTGTGGCATGTGCCCATGGCATGTGCGGAATGACTTGGTGGTAGGTTGTACGTTGAGTGTAAGTGGCAATGCCAGAGCTGCTAGTGGCGTGTGTGGCATGTGCCAATGGCATGTGCGGAATGCCTTGGTGGTAGGTTGCATGGTTTGCGAGTTAGGCTACCAGCGTGGGTTTTGGCATGTGCTAATGGCGCGTACGGCCAAGTTGGCCTAAGTTGCACGGCTTGCACGTTAGGCTACTGGCGTGCATTAGGGGAACGGCTAGGTGATGAAGGCTACCAGCGAGTGTGTTGGCATGTGCCAATAGCATGCGTGGCCGTTAGGGCCGTGGCTTTGGTAGGAAAAGCTACCAGCGAGCGTGTTGGCATGTGCCAATGGCATGCGCGGCCGTTAGGGCCGTGGCCTTGGTAGGAAAAGCTACCAGCGAGCGTGTTGGCATGTGCCAATGGCATGCGTGGCCGTTAGGGCCGTGGCCTTGGTAGGAAAAGATACCAGCGAGCGTGTTGGCATGTGCCAATGGCGTGCGTGGCCGTTAGGGCCGTGGTTTTGGTAGGAAAAGCTACCAGTGACGCATGTTGGCATGTGCCAATGGCATGCGTGGCCGTTAGGGCCGTGGCCTTGGTAGAAAAAGCTACCAGTGACGCATGTTGGCATGTTCCAATGGCATGCGTGGCCGTTAGGGCCGTGGCTTTGGTAGGAAAAGCTACCAGTGACGCATGTTGGCATGTGCCAATGGCATACGTGGCCGTTAAGGCCGTGGTCTTGGTAGGAAAAGCTACCAGTGACGCATGTTGGCATGTGCCAATGGCGTGCGTGGCCGTTAGGGCCGTGGCTTTGGTAGGAAAAGCTACCATTGACGCATGTTGGCATGTGCCAATGGCACGCGTGGCCAATTTGGCCTAGGTTGCATGGTTTGCAAGCCTAGGTGCGGGCGCTATTTTGGCATGGCGCGGCTAGGGCCAAGGTAAGGGTGTTTGGCTTGGCGTGGCGTGACTAGGGCCAAGGTAAGGGTGTTTAACTTGGCGTGGCGTGACAAGTGTAGCTAGGGCCAAGGCCGAGTGTGTTTGGCTTGGCGCGGCTAGCTCGGGTTAAGTGTGGCTGGCATGATTTGCCATTGGCACGGGGGTTCGGCTAGCATGGTTGGCATGCTTCGGTGCGTTTGGTATGGCCGGCATGATTTTCCATTGGCATAGAGATGCGGCTAGCTTGGGCTAGGTGTGGCTGGCATGATTTGCCATTGGCACGGAGGTGCGGCTAGCATGGTTGGCATGCTTCGGCGCGTTTGGTATGGCTGGCATGATTTGCCATTGGCATAGAGATGCGGCTAGCTTGGGCTAGGTGTGGTGGCATGATTTGCCATTGGCACGGAGGTGCAGCTAGCATGGTTGGCATGCTTCGGCGCGTTTGGTATGGGCGGCATGATTTTCCATTGGCATAGAGATGCGGCTAGCTTGGGCTAGGTGTGGTCGACATGATTTTCCATTGGCACGGAGGTGCGGCTAGCATGGTTGGCATGCTTCTGGCGTTTGGTATGGTCTGGCATGATTTGCCATTGGCATAGAGATGCGGCTAGCTTGGGCTAGGTGTGGCTAGCATGATTTGCCATTGGCACGGAGGTGCGGCTAGCATGGTTGGCATGCTTCGGCGCGTTTGGTATGGCTGGCATGATTTTCCGTTGGCATAGAGATGCGACTAGCTCGGGCTAGGTGTGGCTGGCATGATTTGCCATTGGCATGAAGGTGAATTAGGGTTTTGTTCGTTGTAACCCTAATTTGAAAAAATACCCCCTATTAATTACTGACTACACGCATTAAATGTTCTAATAAATGTGTCACTGGTGACATTAGGTTATTTTGGGGTTTTACGATTTTACCCTTTGTTTAAAAACCACCATCAACATTAAGTCCCCTGCTTAGCTCGGAGCAGGAGCTTTGTTGCGAGGTAAGAATAAGATGGTGACAAACTATCAGCAGCAAATCGTAAAGAGAATTGAGGAGGTTTGTCTGACCTTTTTATCGATAGGATTTGGAATCCTTGCTTTTGGCAATTTTGCACAAATCGGGAGGCTGGCGCAATTGGGAAGTTATCGTTGTGAGAGACGGGCAGCTGGGCGGCATTGGTTGCGAGTTGGGAAACTGGGCGTGATATCTGGTGGGACCGGCGCAACTTGGGCGGTATTGGGAAGTTGTTGCGAGTTGGGAAACTGAGCGTGCTAGTTGGTGGGACCGGCTCAAGGTGGGGAAGCTGAGCGTGCTAGCTGGCGTGACTTGATAGGATCGGTGTGAACAAGGAGGGAGTAGGTGTTTCTACGGATAGCAAAGTTTCCTTATTTTGCATTCCTTCACGCGCGGCTTCAATCAGGGCATCGTCCATGCCAAAAAATCTGGAAGTGTTATGTCCCTCATTGCTTCCTTTCCTTTTTAAGGTTCCGTATTCATACCCAACGCAACTGCATCATCTCCCTTGTTTGAGAGGGGTTCTTCTTGTTGGTTTCTCTTTTCTTTGCCTAGAGACGAATCATCCTCTAAACAGTGAGATTCTCCAAGTGAAGGCGCGAGATCTGACTCTTGCGAAAGCACCCCGACTAGGGTTATTCGGGCTAAGAAAATCATATCGGTATGTTTTCTTCTTCTTCTATGTTCATGTTATCCTCTTTTATATGTGTATAGATAGGATGGAACTTGATCATTTTCCCCATTCTTTGCAGTGTATGATGGGACCTTCCCGGGGATGGCCGTGCCTTTAACTTTTCGGAAAAGGACTTCAGGATTGGCGGAGATCGATCTTCTTCTCTTGAGGAGGCATTGGTTGGGATTGAGTCCTTGCTCCATGATATTAAGGACCTCCTTTCCATCTACCCCCACGAAGAACAGGTACATGCTCGGACTCTCTTGGGTTCAGTGAGCGTGTTTTGATGCGGATGAATCGAAGAACTTTCTTCGAAAAGTCAATGAGAAAACCTTTGAAGGAGCATATGATGGAAACGAAATAGCCTTTGAAGTTGATGCCAAAGGTGATGTTGGTAATACCGGAGGGGTCATGGTGGCGTATCTTTGGAATGGTCGTCGGGGAGGACACTGGCTGCCTTCTTTCTGTCGTGGCTGTTTCGGGATGGGATGTTGAGGTTGCTGCTTGCTAAAACCGTTGAATGGAACCTTTGTTGCCCGAAGGATTCTTTGGGAAGTGTTTGAAGATAGCTTTGCCCGAGGGGACTCCATCCTTCGAGGGCTAGTTCCTCCCTTTTGTTATTTCTGTTAGCTGCTTAGTTCCCCTGATGCCTCTTTTTTTTTTTTTTGGTAAACTCATCTTTTCCTTCTTCTTCATCAGTAAACATTTTGCTTCATATATATTTTTTTTGAAAGAGGTTGTGGTATGATGGCTCTGCAGTGGTTTTCTGGGTTTATCTGATGTATTTCTCTGATATCTGGAGAATTTGCTTGGAAAGAGATGTATTTTTTTTTTTTGACCGGAAGGGAATCCCCAGGGAGAAATACAAACGGTGTATTCATCTTGGGGAAGTACAACTACTAAGAGGAATTGTTAAAGGAAATACTGAAAAGGGGAGTAAATGGGAAGTACAACTTTTTTTTTTTATGGATTGGATTCCTTGAGCCATCGCGAGTGAATTATCACGCCTTCAGGTGTGTCTGCATTGATGAGCTTGCAATATCCTCCCAAAAGGGTATCCGCAACCAGATACGGCTCGTCTTCTCCTTCACTGGGCAAATCCATTTTTACTGTCATCTTCCCAACTTGAAATGAGCTTTCTTTAAACACTACATCTCCAATTGAAAACGGGTTCAGACGTCGTGCAACCGTTTGAGTCTTGGCTTCGTTGGCTTCAATAGAAGTTTCCAAGCTTCTTGCAAAGTGTTCAAATGGTCCAGCCCCCCATTCACATTTCTTGACAGCGTTTGTGCGAATCGCGCCGAGAGTCCCCATGACGGAAAGGGGGAAGGAAAGACCGGTTGCGAAAAAGGTTGCTTGGTCGACTTACTTGCATTTGAAAACCATGAGCTAGCGTCAACGGGTCTTCTCCGGATGTCCGGTTTCTTCGATGGTTTGTTGATGCGATAACCAGTGGGATGATTTGTTGGAATTTCCTTCGGGCGTGGACGTTGGCGGAGGGTGCACATCCAATTTCGCTTTGTTGTCGAGCACCCATAAACGTCCCAATATCATGTTGTGATCTAGTTCTTTGACAATATGGAATTTGCTATGTGTTATAGCGTCTCCCATCTCGATCTCTAAGTTGATGTAGCCATGCGCGTTCAAAGCTTCTCCTCTCAAGTCCTTAATCACGGACGGGGAATAGGTAGCGTCTTGTTTTGTAAATCCTGCACCTTCTTGTCTTGAAAGTAATGATGTTGTGGTAGGAGGCCGTGTCGATGAGCGTGTCGTCAAATTCTTTACCTCTTAAACGGGACGTGGCCAGCAGTCCCCAGTTCTCTCTTTTGGTTCCGCCTGTTTGGGAAGCTTGGGCCCCTGGCGTGATTTCCGAGGGAAGAAAAATTCGTTTGCCGGATACAACGCGATTGAGAGGTGCGAAAATATCTTGGCGCTGCACCTTGGAAAGATAGAGAATTTCGCACACATGTTGCATCATGGATTGTACAGTCTCGTGCCTAGTTAGCAATTCGGGGTACGGGTAGTAGTTCGGGACGATATACGTACGGGAATTATACGGATTCAGATATGTTGGATTCGGTCAAAAATCCGGTCAACGGTTCGTTGTTCGGATAGTAGTTCGGTACGGCATACGTACGTGCAAATTCGTTTTATAAATGTGAGTTCGGCACTTAAAATTCGGCTTACATATATGACAAATTGATAAGTATTATGACTTTATTACGAGACTAACTTTATTTGATATGATTTATAAGATGGAAAAAAACATTTTAGCGTGATTATTTAACAAGAAGTAAACAATTTAATCGCATAAATGTATTACACAACGAGTTTATAGACTTTTAAACAAAAATCAACACATAAAACACTGGTTAAACAACTACTAATAGAAAATTTTAACTGAATAATTGTATTTAAATATAAAGTATATACAAAATCAAACAAAAACCAATCAACAGAACTCTGGTCAGAGAGTTACCTACGGGAGAGCGATGTTGGGCGTTCGAATCTAGTTCAGAAGTATCATTCGGATTCGGCCAGTTCGGATACATTCGCGAATCATTCGTGAGGTCCATATAATCCGGGAACTAGGTTCGGAGTTCAAATAGTTCGGAAGTATCATTCGGATACGGTCAGTTCGGATACGTTCGTGAATCATTCGGGAATGATTCGGAGAATTACTAACTAGGGTCTCGTGCACAGAGTCCCCAGAGGACCCGCAGTTTCTTATTGGGAGTGGGTCTCGATGCACTCTTTCGTCTGCTAGTTGGAGTTCTCCTGCTTCTATCCTTTCTTTGAAAATATGCTTTAGTCTGTTGCAATCGCTAGTCGGGTGGTGAACGAACCTGTGGTAATGGCGTGCCTTGGGGTTCGCCATTTCGGCCTCGGTTGGTGGACGTCCGGGAGGTGGCGATCGATGACATCATCTTGAACCCGTGCTTCTAGGAGGTCAATCACCTCCTCGATGGGAAACGGAAATCAAGGGTATTTCCTTCGGTCTCATGATCTTTGCATGGGAGTTTTAGTGATGGTCTTCCGTGGCGGGGGTTCCCGTTGTGCCGGCGCTTCACGTTTTGGCTGGTGACTCGTAGTTGGGGCTTTCATTTTTCCCCTTTCATTTACTATGTTCACGGAGGATGAGCCGGCATTAAATTGTTTGTTGATGAGGCGTCTACCCTCGCGGGTTTCACGCGCGTCTTCGGTTCGAGTTGGCCTAGCTCTTTCCAGTAATGCTGGTGCTGTTGTTGCAGATCGTCTGGCGGCTTCATGGAGTTCGGAGAACGTTTGGAAACGCAAGTTTTCTAGCAGGGCGCGGTAAATTGGAACCATACCATTGATGCATGCGTTCACCATTTGTTGTTCGGTTACGTTTGGGTCGTGACAGTCGAGTGCTTCAACCCTGAACCTTTTGACGAAATCATTCGGATGTTCGTTATCCCACTGGTACATTCTTCCGAGGTCTGAGAAAGTAACTTGTTCAGACACGAAGAAGTATTTCTTGTTAAACGCAGTGACCATGCTATTCCAGTTGGGAATGATGTTCGGTGGGATGCTGTTGTACCATGTGTACGCCCTTCCAGTAAGTGATTTTGAGAATTCCCTTAAACGAAGAACGTGATTATATTCATGTTCACCTAGGGATTCCAGGAAACGGGAGACACGCTCATGTGCATTCCCGGTACCATCGTACAGGGTAAATTGAGGAGAAGAGTACCCCCTGGGAGAGGGATTCTCTGCATTTCGGATGTGTAGGGAGGTTGGTGATGATGCACGTCCAATTCATCATTCTTGATTCGGTTGCGGAGAAGTTGCTCCAAATCCTCTCTCGTGAAGAAGTTAGGCGGCTGATTTCTTTCCGACGTGATTCTAGCGCGAGTTTCCTCATCCGTGGAGGCGTGTTCCGCCGAGGTGCTGGCGTCGGGGTTGTTGGATACGTTCCTAAATGGCTATGGAGGGCGCGACTCACGTGGTAGTCGTTCTGTCAGGGTCTTGAGAAAGATGAGTACTTCCTTCTGCGTTGAATCCATATCCGTCTGGGCTCTGGCGAGCATCTCTTGTCGTTCCATCAAATCAGCGATGGTGACGTAAGGACGACTTCCTCCGTCCCTCCGGTTTCTCGTCCCGTCGGGCGGGGTAGTTGGGACCTTGGTCGTGGTCGGAGCGCCATGCTATACGAAGCATTTGGGGTCGTAGCGGCGGCTCTAGCCCCGGTGATCGGTGGCGCGACACCCGAAGAAATATTTTCGTTGCCGTGATTAGAGGGTTGTGCAGAGACACTAAAGGAGGCTGCGGCTCTGGCCCTGGTGATTGGCGGTGTTACACTTGAGGGAGTGCATTCGATGTTGCTGTTGTCAGCCGGTGATGCAACAACGTTATTGGGAGAGACGCTAACATCAGGGATGCGTTCTGTGCTGGTGTTCTCGGCAGCCGCTCCGGACCTGAGTTCCACCATGTTGGGATTTGATGTTCGGGAAACGAAATCAGGAGTCGGAGTTGGTATTGTAACCGATAGATCAATCCTCCCGCTGTGGTCGCCAATTGTTTATGGGTAAAAATCGTTTACGCCGATTTCGGTAAATTCGGTAGGTGAGTGAGAAACTAGTTCAAACCCTAAACAAATGTGCTTTGCGTGAGCATTTTATAGATTCGAGATATCAATGCATGCAAGTCCGGCCTAAACCAAGAAATGGCCGTTCCGGACTTGCTTTGGTCATAAAGTGGAGGAGAAGGGTTGATTTGGGGAGGGAAGCAAAGAAAGGTGTTGAGACCGGGAATAATGCAGGAGAGTAGTATCTCGACTTGTATCGAGAAAGTGGAAGCTTCGTAAGATTTCAAGAGATGAAAGCTTTTTGGAGAGCTTGCAAAGTTGCCTTTTCTAAGAGTGTAGTATTTTTCTCCTGACCAAGACATGTTGTCTGGTGGAAATAGGTAAGACCTATTTATACAAGTCGAGATTGAAACGTACCCTGGCCTCATGAAGGAAGAGAGTAAAGGGTGAAATAATGGGAGGAGGTGGTAACCGCATGGTGTTAATGGGTGAAAACGTTTTCACCATTATTTCCTCTTTTATTTGACCGCTTTATTCCTATTCACGCTTTCTTAATGTGAGCGTAGTGTACGCTGCATCTTTGTGACCGCCAAACGAAAACCTAGAAAGCATCCCCAGGTTTGTGTTGATATCTCGAGTGTTGTTTGCACCTTGAGTGCAAGTGGCGCTGCTAGTGGCGCGTGTGGCATGTGCCATTGGCATGTGCGGAATGCCCTTGTTGAGGGTTGTACTTCGAGCGCAAGTGGCAATGCCAGAGCTGCTAGTGGCGTGCGTGGCATGTGCCGATGGCATGTGTGGAACGCCTTGGTGGTAGGTTGTACGTTGAGTGTAAGTGGCAATGCCAGAGCTGCTAGTGGCATGTGTGGCATGTGCCAATGGCATGTGCGGAATGACTTGGTGGTAGGTTGTACGTTGAGTGTAAGTGGCAATGCCAGAGCTGCTAGTGGCGTGTGTGGCATGTGCCAATGGCATGTGCGGAATGCCTTGGTGGTAGGTTGCATGGTTTGCAAGTTAGGCTACCAGCATGGGTTTTAGCATGTGCCAATGGCGCGTACGGCCAAGTTGGCCTAAGTTGCACGGCTTGCAAGTTAGGCTACCGGCGTGCATTAGGGGCACGGCTAGGTGATGAAGGCTACCAGCGAGTGTGTTGGCATGTGCCAATGGCATGCGTGGCCGTTAGGGCCGTGGCCTTGGTAGGAAAAGCTACCAGCGAGTGTGTTGGCATGTGCCAATGGCGTGCGTGGCCGTTAGGGCAGTGGCCTTGGTAGGAAAAGCTACCAGTGACGCATGTTGGCATGTGCCAATGGCATGCGTGGCCGTTAGGGCCGTGGCCTTGGTAGGAAAAGCTACCAGTGACGCATGTTGGCATGTGCCAATGGCATGCGTGGCCGTTAGGGCCGTGGCTTTGGTAGGAAAAGCTACCAGTGACGCATGTTGGCATGTGCCAATGGAATGCGTGGCCGTTAGGGCCGTGTCCTTGGTAGGAAAAGCTACCAGTGACGCATGTTGGCATGTGCCAATGGCGTGCGTGGCCGTTAGGGCCGTGGCTTTGGTAGGAAAATCTACCAGTGACGCATGTTGGCATGTGCCAATGGCACGCGTGGCCAATTTGGCCTAGGTTGCATGGTTTGCAAGCCTAGGTGCGGGCACTATTTTGGCATGGCGCGGCTACGGCCAAGGTAAGGGTGTTTGGCTTGGCGTGGCGTGACTAGGGCCAAGCTAAGGGTGTTTGGCTTGGCGTGGCGTGACCAGTGTAGCTAGGGCCAAGGCAGAGTGTGTTTGGCTTGGCGCGGCTAGCTCGGGTTAAGTGTGGCTGGCATGATTTGCCATTGGCACGGAGGTGCGGCTAGCATGGTTGGCATGCTTGGCGCGTTTGGTATGGCTGGCATGATTCGCCATTGGCATAGAGATGCGGCTAGCTCGGGCTAGGTGTGGCTGGCATGATTTTCCATTGGCACGGAGGTGAATTAGGGTTTTGTTCGTTGTAACCCTAATTTGAAAAAATACCCCCTATTAATGATGCGTGTCGTAGGTGCAATCAAATTAATTCAATATTTCCACTCAATTAAAAATAATATAATGGAAGTCAAGTTCGTTCCCACGAGGAGCAAGAGATCTTAGTTGTAAAAGTTGTCACGAAAGGGGGGTGTAAAAGCAAAAGAAAATAAACAAAGCAATTAAACTCGAAAGTTGAAAGTTGAAAGATGAAAGCAATAAGAGAGAGAAGATCAAGGAATCCTTCTTCGTTACGAAACAATGATTAAAGTTATGTTCTTTTCTACTTGTTATTAGTCACAGATTATCACCAACCGTAGGATAGCAGTCCGCTTAGCTAGCCCCAAAATCCCTAATTTCACCGAGTAACAGTCCGCTTAGTTATCGATTCTATTCAAAAGAACCACCTTGAGGTCCGCTTACAAGATGTAATTCCCGAATGCATTAAGATTTATGAATTTAGGTTTAGTACTAGTAGTTAAACTCGGTTCGCTTGGTCCACTTTCTAGCGTTGTTTCTACACACAATTGCTCCACGGAATCCCTCCGCAAGGTCTCGTGTTTACTACTTATGTAAAGAGTCAAGAAACGATTACTTATCTCCTAACTTTCACTAGCTTTAGATTAAACTAACAAATCAATTTAGCATGCATTCTAAACAATCTATCAATCAATCATTAATGTCTTTAAGATCATTCCTATTAGTAAAAACAAACGATAATCATGTGAAAAACTTCAAGATAGAATTAAAAACAAAAACTCAAATCATATTAAGAACTAGGAATTCATCCTCAATCAATAAAATTAACTACTCATGTTAAAGAGTTCACACAAATAATAGTAATTAAAAGAAGAATTTTCAAATTCACACAAGTAATTAAAAAGAAAAATCTTAGAAGAGCAAGCAAAAACACAAGTGTTGTGTGTGTAGAGAGGTGTGTAGAAGTTGTAGAAAACTTCTCTATTTATAGGCGTCAATATTCTCCAAATCTTCTAAGGAGTAGAATCCTTTTCCTTTTGCAATTCAATTTCCAAATCCAAGCTTTTCTCAACTCTTCCACCTTCTCTTTCCAAATTTGAGTCCAATTCTCCATCCAATTCCTAGCCCAAGTCTTCACACCCATGAGAGAAGTTCATAGAAAATTTGGAATTTTTGGCTCGCCGGAAAATCGGGATTGTGGCCTAATCCGGCTTCGGAATTGTCATGCCGACGGCGCGTTTGTTCTCCTGTGGGAATATTCCGTCAAGATTTGCCAGTTAATAGAGACTAACGGTCGTTAACTTGGGCTAGGTCAAGTTCTAAGTCACCGAATAGCCATCTAACTCAACGAGGTCGTGGTGATCAGTCATGGCCAAAGTTGCACAAGCCATCTTGGTCATGCATTTTGGCATCTGTAGTATCGGTCCACGGCCAAAATGGCCCTATTTTCTTCACAGTTTCATTACTCCTTCCCTGTATCTCCATCTCAGCTGCCATTTCCTCAAGCCATTCAGTGACAGCATCAACTATGGCTCAAACCATCAATGTCTGAGTTGCACTCCCACTGCCATCTCTCGTGCACTGCACCAGTTCAACTCCACATACATATGCAATTTATCCCATTGCAACTCAACACTGCACAACCAATTCAATACCAACATTGCACCTTCTCTACAATGCAAGACTCAACTTCACCACCCCGTAATCATTAGTGCCAAACCTCCAATTTCGCCAGCTCTTTAGCTCACTTGCAATGTTGAGACCAAACCTGGTAATTCAATTGCATTAGTTCCTTAGGCCACCCGCAATTCTATCACATGCCTAGGCTTCACCACCGCAAAACACCATCCATTTCAAATTTCACTTACCACTCATTCTACTCATCCACCACCTGAGCCACCATCAATTCACATCCCTGTACCTCATTGTACACACCCATTCAATCTCATGATCAACAGCAGCATCTCATTCCCTGTGTTGTTCAACAGCGGCATCTTCAGCTCTGCCTTATACACATCCTGTAGTTTAGCTCATGCCATCCCCATATACAGCTTCACTTCATTCTTGCACAGCTGCTGCTTCAACAGCTTTTCAACCTCAACACCACTGCTTTCACTTCCATAACAACAAACTACCAACGACACTCGTAACCCATCTCATGATTTCAACCATTCACTCCATCTAAGTAGCATCAGATTCTCGGCCAGAACCATCTCTTCTTTCTTCACCTCTAGTTCTTTTGATAACAGAACCATCTTCTAATCGTTCACAAGAAAACTCCACCAGCTTGATTTCCCGTATTCAAATCCCTAAACCCACTTTCGCCATCGGACTCGTTGACCCAATCGAACTCTCGGCACAAAGACACTTCAATACCCATTTCTGAATCTCGAGTCTCACAGCAGATCCACCAACAACAACTTCTCAAATTACTCACCATTTCTTCCTCTTTCGATTCCTCCGACCCAACACAGCATCGATCTACTTCTCTTTAAACCAACAAAACCTAATCGATCCTGTCTTCTCTATTTTACAAAGACCTCAATTTCAATTCTCAACTCAAGATGGCCATCATCTTTATCTTCTCGAATAAAACCTTCAATTCGTAGAAACAATTTAATCTTCCTTGTTTTATCGATTCACAGATCCAACACAAAATTTACACAGGTTTCTTCTCTCGATTTTCTCTCGCAATGCCTCTTTCTCTTTCTCAATTTCAATTTCAGCTTACAGAATGAATTGAATTGAATTCGGATAACGAACCCAATTTAGGTTTTAGATGTGGGGCGGCTATTTGCACCCACCTTGTCATGCACCACCCAAATGATATATGATAAGGGACACCCGGATGGCTACCCCTTAATCATTGCTAATCTTTGTTTAGTATTCCTTCAAATTGGGTTGCCCCTTAACCTCAACTGGGCTCCATATATCAATCGCCTGTAAAATGACCTTTTTGCCCTTTTGGCTCAAATTGGGTGATTTTTTTCTTCTTTTCCTCTGTGCGACTCCAAAGTAGCTACAAAACTCAAAACAAGCGTAAAATACATAATTTACAAGAAAAATAGCAAAGAAAGCATAAACTACTAGATAGTAAATTAGGTGTATTCTACACCTATCAATTAATTACTGACTACACGCATTAAATGTTCTAATAAATGTGTCACTGGTGACATTAGGTTATTTTGGGGTTTTACGATTTTACCCTTTGTTTAAAAACCACCATCAACACTAGGTTAAAGGAGAATCGACTCTAGTCGCAACTAGGACACAGGAATGTCGCGGGATTAAGTTTTCCGGTTGCTAGAGTTTTCCCTTATATAGTCTTTCAAATCAGGTTTGCTTACAATCAAATCTAAGATAGCTTAGTAACAAAGCATTCAATATTCACCGTTAGATAAAATCCTGATTTAAGATTCAATATCATCATATCTGCTTAGAAATAAAGAAATTAATCTCATTCGTTAGATGATCTTAGCTTGTTAGATACAAATGAAATATACCTTCATTTAGATATGGCCAACCGTGCCTAAACGTGTAAATTGAGTTGGCTCAATAACAGTTAACCGAAGTTAGCCATATGAACACTTTTATCTTAACCACATTCATCTAACACTTCTAAATCAAATATGATGATATCAATCAAACATGAAAGATAATCAAATGAATCTAATTGTGTTTCCCATAGAGTTGTTCAATTGTTCACTATCTCATAGAAATATATATGAACAAATTGAAACAAAATCGGATTGATTCGTAATCGTACAAAGTACTTATTCACGAATCAATTCATTAACATTAAGCCACGGTTTGAAAAGATTGAATTCCTTAATTCATAAATGTTTTAGTTAATGAGTATGAGAATCATACTTAACCGATTTTAGAACTTAAACCATGTGTTCGCAAATCAGGCGCGCGAACAACAGCTGCGGACCTTGTCCTATCCAGCCGTTCGCATACTAGGTACGCGACCAGTCGTCCCGGACCGAACTCAGGTAGCGTTCGCATATTAGGTACGCAAACAAGGTTCCCAGACCTTTATAGTTAAAACCGTTCGCATACTGGGTACGCAAACAAGGTTCCCCGACCTGAATCACTACAAAATAGTTTGCATAGTATGTATGCATACCGTGTTGTATCCAGACATGGTTAATTGTTCTAAACTCCCATTTCAATCATTGAAACATCCTTAGAAGACGAAAATAGCTGTCTCACACAAACTATTAGCTTCAAGTAATATAAAGTTATCGAATGATTAATACAAAACTTTCCAAGTCGACATCAAATGATTGTCTCACACAAATCATGTAAGATGTTTCAAGGAAACTTCCACATGATCATCTTTTGACTTAATATTTAGTTTCCAACATATAAATTGTCTCCAACTAAACTCGTCAATAATAATGATGTACATAGTTAAAGAAAGAAGCTTCCAACATATATTTCGAGAAATATATAACCGAGATAAACTCAGCTCGAAATATCAAATCAAATATATATAATGTAAAAATCTATATAGTTATACGACTTAGTCTCATTAGGAGATAGAATAGAATAGACTTCTGAGTGATAGATAAGTTTTAGTCTCCACATACCTTTTGTTGATGAAGCTCCTCCAAGCTCTCCTTAGTAGATATTCGTCTTCATTAGATGAACGCCGTGAAGTCTAAAGCTCAACTACACATTCTATTCTAATCCGAGACATAGCTATAAATAGACTAGAAATCAAGACTATAGTTTTGATCAACTAAACTTGACAAACAAACTTGAGATAGCAACGCTTGCGAGTTCGACCGAGCAGTGCTCTAACAGATGTTGGAATTTCTGAGTTTTCTTAGATGTGTACATAGTTGTACTCTACTATCCTGTCTCATAGATATACGCCATGTTTTATAGGTTGGATGTTGGATTTTAATAGGTTTTTGTAGATGTGTACATAATTGTACACAAGTATACGTAATTCTATGAATTAAATCTATTTGTGGGTATGAATGGTTGATTTATTCCATATTTTTTAAGTGTGTACATATTGGTGCACCAATATATTTTCCAGGAAATAATTGCTAGGTTTACGTGTAGTTGTGAATAATTGATTTTGGCAGGTGTGTACAAAATGGCGCACACATGAAAAAAAATAAATGCATAAGCTTATGAAAACTTTGTACATGTTGATTTTCTGTACATATGACGATGAAGCGAAAATTAATTTTTTTAAAATTGTATAGGCATATGGGCACTCTCTGTAGATTTCGGAAATAACCCTCCGAATATATAAAGTTTGCAAACTTTGGATGAGCAGTTCGAAACATGAATTGTTTTTATATTATTTAAAATTGTTGACAAGCTTGATATCATCATAAGTCACCTTGAACTAAACTGTTAATATTTGGAATAAATTGTAACAGGGGAAGGTTACTAATATATTTTCCATATTTTAACTAACTAGAGAACTATCTTGTACCTAGTTGCATGGGTCAAGACTAAGATGCCTATTTGGATGGGCTTTTAGACTACACCGTTAATTTTAGGACGAGCAAAAGACCCAAATAATCGACAAATCGTTATAGTTTGGTATGTATCGTAGAGTATTAACCTCCGTGAAATATGATAACCTCAATAGTAACCTCAAATTAATATAATCCCGGTAATTCAGACGATCCTTTTTCATTTTTTTTGGGGGGATTTGTCTATTAGTGAAATCTTAATGCCTGCCCTGAAATGCTCAGCATATTTAAAGTAGCCATGTACGCAGAGCCGGCACAACCAGGAGGCAAGTTTCCCCTGAAAATTCACCCATGCCTTTAGAGCATATTGTTTCTTTACAAAAAAACTAAATTTCATAATTCATATGGTTGCTTCAGAAATCACATGAAGCCAAAAAAACACATGGATCTGTGGATTCAAAATTTTAATCATCACATGCTGTTCAAAATTTTCATATCCTAATGGGCCATAACCTGTATTTAATTTGAGATTGTGGAAGCCCACAAGAACTGCTCTTGAGTCAGCCGAGCTATTCTGCTTCTACACCATCAAACTTAATCTTACACCCGTTAAATCACAATCGTTAAACACTAATCATACCTTTCGTTCCACTTCCAGTTCCTATAGCAATAGGGGTGGGGCTTCTCCTTGTTCCAACGACAACAAAAACCTTCGCCGTCTCTAGGATTTTCTTATAACGGGTACCTAACTCAGCTGATTATCCCCGTTTTTCAAAGTTTTATGCGTTTCAGTAGGTCCCAGGTTCAAGCCCCCAGTGACGTAATATTGCAGAAATTAACATGGAAGATAGAGTTAGTTTGCCCCCTTGTGACACAATCTCAGCCCCCATCCGCTTCGGCTCCATTGGCTAGGTTACCCATGAGGCTCGCTGGTAGACTAGCACAACAACCTGTTCAATTAATATAGTAGTATGTTGTTGGAGCCTAGCTTGTTATGCTTCCAACTAGTTAATGTAATACTCTTTATCCAATAATAATAATAAAAAATTATATGTATAAACATGAAGCTTATAAAACTACATCACGCATACATGTGTCACATATCAATGGCTAATAAAATCCATATTACATACTACCTTACCTGCTATACTACAAAATCCGCCAATCCATCTTCACCAGTCCGCTTATCAAACCCGATGATAGACTGGACGCGGATGAAAACTTTAAAGGAAAATTTGCTGGTTGGTCCAAAGCCCATTAAGTTAGTTATATTAGGGTCCAACCGGATTTTAGACTTATCACTAGGTCCATAATTATTTGAAACAAGCAAAATGACCACATTACCCCAGCAAACTCACGTGTGAACTCCACAGCCTTATTACGGTTTCTCCAAATTTAATTAAAACATATAAAGGACCACAATTTTGAGTACATATCTGCTACACTATTTACAAACTCGAGTACATATCTGCTACACTGTTTACAAATTTGAGTACATATCTGCCACACTGCTTACAAATTTGAGTATATATCTGCTACACTGCTTACAAATCTGAGTACATATCTGCTACACTACTTACAAATCTGAGTATATATCTTCCGCACTGCTTACATATAGAGTATGTATCCGTTGGACATATTGAACCTGTAAATGTGACCATAATATAACAATATTAAAACACAACAACAAAACTAGCATCTATTTCAGTATTTCGCATACGTACTCATGGATCAAACCAAAATAAAGTGGCAAAACTATGAATAAAGCCGAATCAAAATAAGTTTTTATCAGTAGTTCAGTAGAAGAAGAAGTTTATGGCAAAACTCTGAATAAAACAGAATCAGAAGAAGTTTCAACCAGTACGACATATTTGTACTGCGAAATTCATGAACTAAAACCCAACTGCATATCAAGAAGAAGTGATGAATCCGTAAAATCTAACCAAATCAAAGCACATATTTCAGTATTCCACATATGTACTTGATGTGACTCAATAATGTTGTAGAAAGTGGTAGGAAGGTTGTCGTTCACTCGGACTTGATGAAATCGATCTTAGGATTTAATAAAGAAAAATAATAAAAATACAGAATATATACAATTTATGTCACAAGACGGAGAGAGTTACTAGGATTCAGGATTCCGCCAAACTCATAACAAAAGGTTCAAATATTAATTCTTTTAACAATTATAGCTCAACAAATAAAAACATGGACTCTTATTTTTGCCAAAGTTGATTCTCAAAATATTAGTTATAAATCGTAAGCATGGGACATTAAACATTTAAGCAAGCATGACCCATCTAATAAAATAATAACTAATTTAATCAAATCATAATTCAATTTTAATCAGTGCAAAAGTCATAAAAAGAATTAATTAAAATTACCCATGTATGAAGTTCGTCTTCCTCCGTCGTCCAGTGATGGGTTCTAGCTCATCATGTTGGAAACACGCTCAAAATCCATTTTTATTGCTCAAAAGAGGTGTACAAATGATGGAATGGAGAAAATGATAAAATCGGGTGTTTGCAACGATTATAAGTGTTGCAAACATCATTAAAAGAAGGTTAAAAACCGTTCTTCGCTTTTAAGTCTTCTCCGTATTACGACCCACGCCGAAGTGTCGTTGTCGCTGTAGAAGAACGACTGCCTCTGGTGGTCTCTGTTCTTCGTGTTCTTGGTGCAGCAGCAGCAGCAGAGAAAAAATGGTGCAACTTCGATTTTTGGCTCTGTACGTCTCCCAAACTCTCCCAAACTCTCCGTGCGGCTCTCTTCCACCCCAAGACCCCTTTTATACTCCACAAAGACAAGAATCTTCTCTCATAATCACCAAATATCTCCTCATTAAAACATATATTCTCCACGGGATTATTTCTTGTTATTTCTTTTCCACGCGTCAAGTTGCTTCAAATCTCGATATTTATCTTCTACACGTTCCTTCTGCAGCATAGCATACTCCAAACACGAGAAAAACTCGTACAAACCCGTGATTATCTCAACAGCACACGTACTCGACCTGTTTTCTTCTGTTGGATTATCTAGCCAAAATTAACAGAAACGAACAACCCTACCATGCATGTTACGCTCAATCAAACCATTCCAAAGAAAATAAGCCATTGAATCTCTCTAGAACAGCTCCAAAATCCGAACCCTAATCTGGTTCGTTGCTGCCATAGTTTCCCGCCAAAAGCCTATTTTCAAATTGTTGAAAATGACTGCCCTTATCCTGTTCTGGGGTGCGAATAGCAGGTGCCTCCTTGGGATGCCCCTTAGCAGTTGGGTTACCCCTTAGCAGTTGGGTTACCCCTTATCCAAAGACGAGAGTCCAAATAACACTTGTCCTCCGGAGGTGCTCCGAGCAACTTTTCGAGCCGAATTTTCCAAAAATATTTATTTCCAAAAATACCTAAAAATACATAAAAACACAATATTAGTACAAAAATCGAGTTCCAACAATACCAACGCTGAGGACAATTCAGACACAAAAAATGTGTCTATCAGTACTCCAGGATCAAACCAAAAAAATAAGAGAAAACCTATAAATTCATAGTAAATACAAAAAGAAAATAGTACGTCATATATGTACTGATGGTTAATACACAAGAGAAAATTGAAATAAAAAACCATAAAAATACCAGATCTACTAAATAAATAAACATAAAACATGATTTTTATTTAGATTTGAACTTGTTTCATCAAAATCCATCAGTATATCATATACGTACCGATGATTAATACACAAAAGCAACTCAAAAGCATATCAAAAACAACCAAAATGAAACTAAAATCAGCTGCATGTGAAAACCAAGTAATGAATCTATAAAAAAACAGAATCAAAACACTTTTTTTTTTTCAGTATTCCATATATATACTTCTAGATCGAAGAAGCAAAATATCCAAAACTACAAAAATAACAAAATTAAAGCATAATTTTTCAGTACACCATATATGTACTGCTGATTCATAATCTAAAATTCAGCTGCATGTGGAAAACAAGTAAAGAATCTATGAAAAAATAGAATCAAAACACTTTTATTTGAGTATTCCATATATGTACTTCTGGATCAAACAAGAAAAATCTCCAAAACTATAAAAAATAACAAAATTAGAGCAATATATATCAGTATACCAAATATGTACTGTTGATTCATAGTCTAAAAATCAGCAACACGTGAAAAACAAGAGATGCATCATGAGATCGAACTACCAAAACCGCAAAAAGAAATTGAAAACATCATGAAATCGATCGATTTTTCATGATTCAGTTGAGAAACAAAAAAAAACAAAAAGAACTAGAGAAAAGATTACATAACATACCTGTAAAACCACGAAACATCTTCACAAACCCTAGGTCTAAACTTCATAAGCGGCATCAGCAGAGAAGAGGAGAGGAAGAGAGAAAAGGAGAGAGAAAACGGACCTGAGAAGAAAAGGAAAATTGAGAAAAATAGCTTTTATTTCTGTTATATATAGTGAAGGCTATTTTAGGAAATTTTAAAACACACGTAATAGGTTACACACGTGTACAGGACCTGGGATTAAAAAATTGGGTCCTTTTTTATGTTTTCTTTTTATTATGGACCTCTAGTTACTGGGCTTTAGTGGGTGGACCTGCCACTAACTAGTATCACTAAACTAGTATCTATAGGTAATTCCTACAACTTTAAATCCTCCATTTAAATGGATTTAAAGCGGGTGACACCAAATCCGTCGGCCCATTGTTGTTCACCCTACCTGTAGGGGTGAGCATTTGTCCCGTAATCCGCGGATTTAACCGGGACCAACCGTTCATTTGCGGATGGATGCCCGGACTGTTCGTTAATGGATTAGATGCGGATGGAATTTTTGAAATCCAACAGATTACGGATCGGGCCCGGATGCAACTTTTAAAATCCGTTGGACATCCATATACGCTAAATTAAGTGCATTTATATAGTTCTAAAAAAATACTATGGATCATTTAGGAATTTTTAAGGTGTTTGCTTGGGGTGTTGTACATGGAATTTTTATCTTCATATACATATATAGGATATGTAGGTTCTATGAGGAGTTATTTGTGTTGACTTTATTTTCTTTATTACAAATTTTTACTAAAACAAATTCATTGGATTATCCGTGTCCAATCCGTCCATCAGTGTATCATTGGATGCAAATCCGTTGGATGTGGATTGGATGCGGATGCCAAATTTGAAATCCGTAATGTATTGGATTGGATGCGGATGGGGTGAAAACCGGTCCATACCGGCCCATGCTCACCAAATTTCAAATTTGGCATCCACATCCAATCCAACATCCAACGGATTTGCATCCAATGGATGCATGGATGAACGGATTGGATGCGGATAATCCAATGGATTTATGTTAGTTAAAACTTATAATGTAAAAATAAAGCCAATATAGATGACTTCTTATAGAACCTACACATTTTATATATGTATATAAATATAGAAGTGTCATGGACAACACTCCAAGCAAACATCTTAAAAATTCCAAAACTATCTATATATTTTCTAGAAACTATATAAATGATTTCAATCTAACGGATATGGATGTCCAAAGGATTTTCAAGGTTGCATCCGGGCCCAATCCGTAATCCGTTGGATTTCAAAAATCTCATCCGCATCCAATCAATTAGCGAACGGTCCGGGCATCCATCCGCAAAAATACGGTTGGTCCCGGTTAAATCCGCAGATTACGGGAAAAATGCTCACCCCTAACCTTGACAGACAACATAAACCAAAATGGGACACCTACACTAGACATATAGTGATGTATGGACTGGACTGGTTGTTAACCCTCCTAGATTATGGTAGTAACCTCTAATTAACATAAGAACCATTTTTTGGGGACCATGGACTTTTTGAGGGGACCATGATTTTATTTTTGGTAACACATTTAGAAGTAAACCGAAGCCACCCCTTATCCAAACATTTAAGTTAAGCCAAAATTACCCTTTATATTAATTTAATTAATTATTTATTTTTAATTTAACTTCAAAAAAAAAATAAAAATTTTTGTAAATTTTTTTTCTTCAATATTTAAATATTTAAATATTTTTTAATTTTTTAATTTTTTTTTTCTTTTCTTTTATTAGGTTTGAGTATTAATTATCAAAATTGAGTAGTAAATGTCCCACATTACTCTTGATTCGTTTTTGATTGAAAAAATTGAGTAGTAAATAGTAATCATCAAAATAGGGTGAAGATGGAAAACACAGTAGCAAGTTCGGTTATCAGAAATTTTAATTTTTTTTTGTTGGTAACCGAACTTTCTGAACATAAAGAACACTTCGGCTAATACAATTTTATTTTTTTTGTAACCGAACTTTTGTATAGAATACCAAACGCAGAGTTCGGTTAATTCGCAAAAAAAAAAAATTCCTTAACCGAACTCTTCTCTGTAAACTCATATGTTTAGTTCGGTTAGTTCGCAAAAAAAAAATTCCTTAACCGAACTATTCTCTGTTTAGCTCGGTTAGCTCGCAATTTTTTCCTTTACCGAACTGTTTTGTTCATATAGTTCGGCTACTTATTATTTATTCTCTCCCAGCCGAACCAACATAAAAAAAAAAAACAAAAAAACTTATATATTTTTTTATTTAAAAATATAAGTTGAAAAAATTAATAAAAATTTATTTATTAATTTATTTAATTAAAGGGTAAATAAGTCATTTTACAACTTTAGGACACTCCTTATAACTATCGGGTGGATGGGCTAAGTAAACCATGGTCCCCAAAAAAACCATGGTCCCCAAAAAATGGTTCTAACATAAACCCGGTGGTCACTAATCAAAACTTGCTCTAGGATATCAAAACAGTTTTCAATAGGAATAATTTCTGGCAATGCAGTTATGTACCCAAAGAAAAAAAATAAGGTAGCAGACATATTAGCTAAGTTTGCTATAGTCTCTTTGATAAGTGGTGTTTAGTTAACAACTATTCCTGAATGTATTCTCTATCAAATTCATGAGGATGCAAAATCTGTAACCACTTAATCTCAATAAATACTTCTTGTTGTTTCAAAAAAAAAAAAATCTAAAGGCCCGCCTTGAAATTGCTCAGTATATTTAAAGTAACAATGTGCAGAGCCAGCACAACCAGGAGGCAATGCCAAGGAGCATATTGTTTCTTTACGAACGATTTTTTGGGCACTACTCAAAAGTGGAGGGGACTACTCTTCATTTTTTGGGTGGATATTTGAAGTAATTTTGAGTCACCCCTTATCTAATTTTTTTTAATACCAAACTTGCCCTTGGTAATAAAATTAGTTAGTGTATTGATTAGTGAGTTAATTAATGATTAGTGAGATTAAATTAATAATTCGATTTTTTTTCAAAAGAAGAATTATTGAGAAGGAGAAGAAGAAGATGATAATGAAGATGAGGATTTTGGAAGAAAAAAAGTTAGATCTTTTTTTTTTAAGAGCCACAACAAGAGTATGATGTTTTGGGTACTCACGGATACTTCAAATTTAGTTAATGGTGTTTGAATTGGCCAAAATATTCCTAAAAATGAACAATTTACAAATTGATTTCGGTTTGGTTAACAAAGTTCGGGTATGACATTTGAAGAACAGGTAGCCGAACTCATCTGCAAGTGTAGTTCGGCTAATATTTCTAAAAACACAAGTAGCCGAACTCAGCTTTAATGGAGTTTTTTCTTTCAGAGAAAAGTTCGGTTAGGAGAAAAGAAATTGCGACGTAACCGAACTAAAAGTTCGGCTGGGAAAATAAAATGAAAAAATTTGCGACGTAACCGAACTCAATATATAGGTTTTCAGAGAAAAGTTCGGTTAGGAGAAAAAAGTTGCGACGCGGTAATTTTGCGACGTAACCGAACTTTTCTCTGAAAGAAAAACCTCCATTAAAGTAATTTTTAGGTATGTCCTAAAACAGGGTTCTTGTCATCACTCATTGTTCAAAATTTCATTTTAATGGGCCATAACCTGTATTATGTTTTGAGATTGTGTAAGCCCACTAGAACTGTACTTGAGTCAGCTGAGCTATTCTGCTTCTACACGACTACACCATCAAACTTAAAATTACACTACTTCAATCACAACCGTTAACACTAAAAAGCAAGATGATTATAAAAATTTCATTTATCTGTATAAACATGTAGCTTATAAAACTACATCACGCATACACGTGTCACATATCAATGGCTACTGAAATCCTATTACATACTACTTGCTGTTATATCTCACACCAAAGTAGAGCACTCGAAAGTAGTAGGATTAAAAAGAGCAGGCAACAAATACTTCCGACCGTTAACACCAAGGGCATTATAGCTTCCTCCGGTAGCCGTATCCCTCAAAAGATTTCCGGCGTACCCAGGATACGCCCCTTTCCCATAAATCCCAGGACACGATGATGAAGCCTCGAGTGGCGCGTCAGCCGTACCTTGAAAATAGCCGTTGCCAAAAGGATTTGTGACGGTTCCTGACAATAAACTAGCAATATTTATAATCATGCCATCGACACCAACGTCACCATTTGGTGCAACTAGTGGTTTATCTTGTGGACCATAAATCGGTTGATGAAACGGCCATGCACACTGACCAGCACACTGGGTCACCGAGTTACCAACCCAAATGTAAGCTGAGTTCTTCATTTTGTTGGAACCATGAAATCCACAAGAACTCATACAGAATCCTTCAACTGTAACGTCTTTATCTGTCAAAACGAGTGTGATTGTACCTGGTTTGGAGTTAACTCTCTGACTCAACTCGGAGATTTGTGATCTTGTGAGGGATTTTCCTAGTGAGTACTTCTCATCAGTGGTTTGTTTTGATAATATGATATGGGTTTGTTTCTTTTGTGCATTTTTCATGTAGGTTTGAACATTTTCCCACCAATGAGAAACAGAAGGATTGGTTGTTGCCTTTGATGAATGTTGGAGGTGGTTTTTTGATGATGGGTTCAAAGAGAGAAAGAAATCAGAGACAATGGATTTTTGTGTGGGTGTGAATTTACCGTACCATAGAATTGATACAGGGAGGTTTCCTTCAAGAAGTTTGCCGTTGTGGTATTTGAGAACCATTGGTGGTGGTTTGTAAAGAGCAGTGAGTTTTCTTGCACTGCCATAACATGAATTGCATGAACAGCTTAAAACAACAAGAAAACATGCTACAAGACTAAGAACTTTAGACCCCATTTTTGCTGGTTTTTGAGAAACTTTTTGGAGAAGTGGTTTAAGCAGGAGGAGAAAGGGTTTAAGATGATTGTGGGTTTTGATGGGGAAGAATGTGAGTTTAAATAGAGAAAGATGGATGAAGTAAGCAAGTGTAACTGGATATGGATGTTTTGGTTGTATCCTGGCTGGCTTTATAGAATTAAGAAGTAAAAATTAGAGTAGTACGCTCCTAGAAAGTGACAGATCACGGGGATTAAGAGAGTATCATATCTCTATCAAGCTTTTAAGTACTTAGTTTAATGAGAGTTGAAAGTTAATTACTGTACAGAGATTTGGTGAAAAAATCAGTTTGGTCATGAATGATGTGAATAATAACATCGGATACTAAAGCTAGTGGTGCTGCCTCCCTGCTCTATATACAGTTGTACATTACACTACTGTAAATAATAAGTAGTCTATGTTTACATTAATGGAGGAGTATAGAGATTAGTGAAAAGAGTGGGAATATCAATATTGGTTGGTTACTTTCGTAGCAGGAACTTACCATTACGTCATGACAGGGTAAATCAATAATGTAAGCTGTTAAAATCTAGGATTAATAAATATTTCTGCACGGAGTTCTGAACTCTGAAACACTTAAAAAATTTAGGAAGCTTATTTAATTGATGATGAGAATCCAATACTAGTATTGTACTAGTATATACCTTATCTTTTGCAGATGAATGAATACCCCAGGCAAACCCATACAAACTACCTGGTGGTCGTGGTCATATAGTAAGTCCAAGGAAATGGGAATGGTGCTAACTGCTAAGCAGCTATGGTGCTTGAATGAACTGCTAATCTGACAAATTTGCTTGACTACTTGTTTTTGTTGGGGGATTTTAATAAAGTGCCATATTTTCAATTTCATGTTTAAGAAAGTGTCACCGTTTTTTTCAGAATTTATTTAATGCCACACATTTGACCTTTTCCATCCAGCTTTTTTCCGGACATCCGTTAGTGCATAGGTGGCGCTTATCCAAATTTAGTAAAAGACATCTATGCCCTCAAATCGTCTAACTATAGCCGAGTTAAATCAAGTCATCGTAACGAGTCATTATCGAGTTAAATCGTGAGTCGAGCATCAACACTCATTCATACTCGCAATACAACCCCGGGCAACATAAGCCTCTACTCCACCTCGCAACAACATACTAACACCACCAACAAACACGAAAATCTCCAATCAACTACAAGCTCATCAAAGAATAGAACGTAACTCCAACCATTCTCACCGCAACAACAATATCTTCATCTCAATACCACCTCAATCCATAGCCGCACTTCAATTGCAATACTTGTATTTTCTCACCAACCAAGACAAGCTAACTCATGAAGAATTCCCCGTAATTCCAACTTCATCTCGAATCATAGCCAGTAGTTATGAATCTCCTTGTAATCCAAGGCAAACCACTTAGCACAACCCATTCCTGAAATCCCTGCAAATTTCCTAACATTCATCTATACTTTCACTGCTGCTTTATTCTTTTCATTTCTCAAACATCCAGTAAATGCATCTTATCCTTGCAATGAATCAATCTAATAGAAACACATTCAACTTCTATCTGGAGCTCTAAACTCTTCTCTGCAACCCATAATTACCTACAATAATTACCTAAACTCTATAACTCATCACAAGAATAAATTCAATTCAATTGATTGGAAGAAAATTACCTCGACTCCAATCTATAACCTCTTATAATTAACCAATCTTCACCGCTAGCCTCGGCCACTTCAACCAACACCAAATACCCATCTCAAATCCTTCCCTGAGTTCTTCTCATGAAACCCTATATTTTCACTGCAAACAGAGATTCGATCACTAAATCATTCTCTCTTGCTCGTAACAGTAAAAACCCATCATCAATTGATCGATTCTCATAAATTTCTCCCAAATCCAAAATTAGTGTTTGATACCCTTTTGAATCTCACCGATTTCACTTCTCTTCAATCGAATAAACTTAACCAATTCATAACTCCACAATTCCATCTCCTTCATCATTCATGCGCTTTACCAACTAATTCCCTTTATACAATTTTCATTTTTAAATCTAGAAACCCTAACTTAGTCTTTGATTTACTTTTCGCTTGAGTTTGAATCAATCAAAAATCCTCACCACCAGCAATCATTCCTTAATGTTCCTCTAATATTTTCCGATCTCAAAACCTCAAAACCATCTCTCGTAATCGCTAGGAATGAAGAACACGGAGAGGAGGAGAAGAGAGAAGACGAAGAAGAGAAGAGAAGATAAAATCTCGGTCGGGTTTGGATAAAACCAAAGTATAAGGAAATTCACAAGGTTAGTTAGGTAACCATGCTACATTTTTTTTGACTTTTTCAATAGAAATTGACTGATCAAGTGGGACTTAACAGAATACTTAACGTGTGTGGCATTTTATAAATTTAAAAAAACGGGTTCTTAAACCGAAAATTAGAAGTGTGGCAGTTTGTTAAAGTTCCCTTTTTGTTTTTCTGGTGGCTCAGCCATCTCTTGGGCAGATTAAGACTATGGACCTCCCCGTCCATATCTAATCTTTTTCCTTAATCAGAGAAAATCAAAACAGAAAAGAGATATATCGGACAAAAACCTAAACTCCACATCCATACCTGACCGGGTGAAAATATTTATTCCGAGAGTAAATAGGAAGATTCAAACTACATGGCCATCTTCCTGGTAGTTATTTTGCTTGACTAATTGTCACTAATTTTTATTTCACAAAATTGGTCAATTAACCCAATAACGATATTTCCTGGGTGAAAAAGACATGTAAAATTTGAAACTGTTTAAATGGACGAGAATGCAAAAATAGTCATGTTGTAAACAGTTTCATCCTACCCATTTTCAAATATTTTTTCTTATTTTTAATTTACATCATGATGCATCCAGTTTCACCCTCGCTATTTTTTAAGTTTAAGCCATGATGAATCCATATTCATGCTTGCTATTTTTTGGTGTCCATTTCGCCCATACTAATTTTTACTCTATCCATTGTAAACTATGTTTTAAACATATTTGGGCAATTAACCCAATTTTTCTTTTTATTATGAAAATGTACATAGACTTTGGGTGGCATTTGATGTCTCTACCTATGATCTTTGTAAACTATAATTAGACAAAAACAGACACAACACAAAATTGCCTAATTTTATCCAATCCAACATTCATATAAATTTAACGAGTTTGTACAGTAGATAACGTAAACGATCAATGTGGATAATTTTGTGTGGGATTCTTCATTCATGAGGTGGGAAAAACCTGCACAAGTAAGCGGACAAAAGGGTACCAGGATGGGAGGTCCGAACACACCATTCTTATCCATGTTGCTCTCAACCATTGGCATTTTCTCATGATGAACAGAAACCCTTTAGTCCAATGTACCCAATAAAAACTCAACAACTCATCAACAGTCATATGTGTACCCATAATGGCGTGTCCCTAAGATCATGAAGGGGGGGTAGTAGTACTAGCTGGTGATGAAATTGACATGCTCGATTCATTAAGTCTATCCGAATACAATGTATGGAACATATAGCGACTATGTGGATTGCCAAAACTTTGGGAGTTCGGTCACATAAAGTTAAAAAAATCAAGGACGAACTGTACATTATACGTGTATGAAGGGTTTTTGTTCCCATGATGAAAGTGGGTTACGTCATGGTTAATAGGGTTAAAGATTTCACGTGTTGATGATATGACCGTTGTGTACTGCTCAGGATATGGATATATCGATCGAAATTAACTGCTGCAGTATGTTGCGAGCATGGTGTGCATGCATCATGTACGTACTGGGTTTTAATATCTTGATAGCTCATTTCATTCAGAGAATCATTCTCTAGGGGGAATTGATAATGTATGTATACAGAGAGTTTGCAAGGATATATCATAGTTTTATTGTATGGGCATGGAAATCAAAGTTCATGAACCAGTATCTGTTGAAGATCAGATGATGATAATGTGTATTTAGTACTATAAGTTAAATTGATGGTTAAATTAAGTTAATTAGTTACCGTAATTGAGAAGATAAGTACGTAAGCCTGATGTGAACGATTCCACTGGTCTCTTGGTTACCAACACATGTTTAGGAGTTTAAGAACAATGCAGTTGCCTTATCCTGTTTTGAAATGGGAAACGAACATTTAAGTAAACCTTAAGTAACCCGGATACCAATCCCCGCAATGGATAATCTGTTTTAGTCTTGATCAAAAAACAAAATATTGTTGTAATGCATGTCAATATTATCCGGTAGACATCCAGAGCTCGCCACGCCATTAGTTGTTTCAGATGATTTAATTGAAATTTAATCCAACTTAGTCAGCTCAATCAACACTCCTATAGCTAAACATTGATCTCTCTTTCCATGCACCTCACAATGTCGTTGTTGTCATCCTACAATCTGCTTGACTCGATCGGGTACTGGACAAAGGATGCATCATGCACGATGGAGAGAATAAAAAGTGCACAACGTGGTTAGTGCTAATACACGTCAATAATTTGAGTTTATTACTAGTTATTTGCTAATATCAATGTTGACCATAAACTTGGGATGAGTATCTGCTAGACCAGAGACAGTGAGAATTAGATTCCAAAGAGATAACTCGTGTGGTTCATCACTTTATCAGTATAAGTATATATACTATACATATACATGATCTCATTTGAAATATAACTAATGCATTGATATTTTTAATACCAGAGGAGAGAAAATGTCATCTTGTCTGCCAGTATTAGAACAATGCAGCCGCATCTACCCCCGGTTTGCTGGTCATTATAAGCTCACAGCTGGATGCCTCTAAATAAAAACATCGACATGCTAAATGAAAATTAGAATAGTAATCCACTAATAATATGTACAAATTGAGATATTTTTATACTATTTAGACCATATCTTAGATATCCTCCCATTAATCCAATTTAATATGTGGTTGTTGAAATTTAGATGAAACCTATGGGTAGTAGTTTGTACTCCATTTTCGTCATCAACAGAATCAGAGTTAACCTAATCCAACTAAGGCATTAAATTACTCTTTCATTAATAAAATAATCACATTTCACAGTAGAAATGTTTAGATGCAGAGTTTTCTCAGGCATTATCTCTGACTGACTGACTCTATATGAATGTTTCTAACCACATTTATTCATCTAATTAATGAATCGTTATCCGATCGACCTCACTAATTTTTTATTTTCCTTTTAAATTTAGGAAATCCTACTCACTACTCTACACCCCAATATATCTAGACAAGGTTCTAAGTCATCATAATAAAATTCTTTTATTATTTATCAAGATTTATAATCGGTTACAAGATATTATAATGACTTTACTTGCTCTCCAAATAAACTTTATCTCTCCTAATTTCTTATCTAACACATACTAAAAGATGTCTCTTTATGTGATAACTTCTTCCCTTTATATAGGATTCTTCATAGTGGATGACCAGGGACGGAGCCAGGACTTAAAGGTTGTGGGGTCGAAATTTTTTTTCTAATATTCGCAAAAAAAAAATTTTTTAACTGAATCAAAATCGTCGTTTAAAATTTTTACCTTCGTACGCAAGTTCCACTGCAATTTAGTATTCTGGATACAACCATCAAGATATATATCAAGTTCCAAAAGCATTTTTAGCACAGCCTTCCTCCTCAAAGAAAGCAAATTACATGACTGGACTATGCTTTGCATATGCGAACTTTATCCTTTGGATCCAGGGTTGAGATACCTGCAACAAAGACAAAAGGAGTTCAAAAGCATGACTGTTGAACGATCTAGCAAACCCATTCCAACTAATATACTTATATACAGAAATGTAAAGCTTACCATTTTCGCCAAAATAGATGAACTCATCCCAACAACCACAACATGAATCTAATAGGCAAAATGTAAATTAGACGTAACATCCGACATTCTGATTCTTTTCCAAAAAGTATTATATATATATATATAAACAAAAAAGGATCTTATAGTTGATTTGTCCGATAGACAATATACATCCGTAATTACATCAACCGCAAAATCAAAAGATCCGTAACCATAAGTCTGCCCAAAAGATGGAGAAAATAAATCATTCGTGTAAAACCAACCTGATGCTAATTAATCTATGTTATATCATCTCCCCCATTTCACATTGTATACTCAAGTACCAACCTACAAACTCCCCTTGCGTGGCTTCATGATCTGAAACGTTCATAATAATGTCATCGACGATGCTATCCATTATTACTTTTTCAACATATGCAAGTAAGCAGTCGTTCAACCACTCATCACCCATTCTATTACGCAATCGGGTCTTCAATATTTTCATAGCAGAAAAGAGTCTTTCTACACTCGGCAGCAACCGGTAAGATCGAGCGCTAATGTCAACAGTAAATAAACCTTTGAATAAACCCTGTCTTTTCTTCGTTTCCACCATTTTTCTGGCAAGATCGTAATTCCATTCAAACTTGAAAATCGTTGCTTGTTCTCACATCCATGATGTAGTTTTGAAGTTGACCATCGAGTAATACAATGTCCATTTCAAAAATCCCTTGATAAAATTGTGCAAGGCGCTTCAACTTGTCCTTATCAAAAGCGAGAAAAGGAATCACTCGGACATAAGCAAGCTACACAAAGAAGAAGCTCCGTAGTTGTTTCAAAAAGCGATCATTCAATTCTCTTAGTTGCAAATCTATAACAGCATTAAATATCCCAATACGGTATTTATACTCATTGGTGTTTTCTTGGACATTGCGTTTTGGTCTTCCTTTACCTAAACTAGAGTCATTCATACAAACAACCTTAATCTTATGCTGCTCACAAAATGAAGATACTTCACTAAGTAAATCATTCCAACCATTATCCCTCATCTCTTGTAGTCTTGTCTTACAAATCCGAACTAACTTCATGGCATTCACAATATCCTGATCTTTTCTTTGTAAAGCTTCCGAAAATCATTTGTAACTCCCATAATATTTTTCATCAAATGAAGACGAAAAGCAAAATTGTATAACTTCATATGAACCAAAAGACCTCTAGCTTCAAATCTCTTATCTAAGATTTATCCTTTGAAACTGATCTAAGTACACCCATCACAAATTGAATACAAATTAATTAAGCTAATTAAAGTATTTTGGTGCGAACCCCACCTTGTATCCGCAAAGACGCTTGAGGTTTGACTCTTGGTTTAATCCTCGCCCAGCTTCAAGTTCATTGTTGCTAAGGGCTTCGTAAATTTCAAGACCTTTTATTTTTCAAGTATCTCAAGACGTTTAGGCGATCCTCCAACAACATTTGTCACACAAGTAACTAATGAAAACAAATCCTTGATTTCTCGGATTTTTTTCGCTACATTTACAAATAAACTAGTCAGAATTGATGAGCAAAGCAATGAATAAAATAAGCACTCATTTTCATCCAAAATAAGCTTCTTAAGACCATTATACTCGCCTTCATTTGTTAGCCCCATCATAACCTTGTCCTCGCAACTTGGAAAAACTTAAATTATGCCTCGAAAAGAAATTAGCAATTGTTTTCTTGAGTGAGAGGGCAGTGGTAGTAGCTACATGTTCAATCCCAACAAAGCGCTCAATAACACGTCCTTCTTTCACGTACCGTAAAACAATAGCCATTTGTTCCTTTGACGAAATATCTTTAGACTCATCAACAAGAATTGAAAAGAATGAATCACCAATATCTCGAATGATTGCAAAATTATTTCAAATGAAAAAGCACTTGTAATGTCTTTTTGAATATCAGAGAGGTCAATTTCGATTTTTCTGCATTTTCCATAATATAAGGCTGCAAATCTTCTACATTGATGTTACCAAGCCATGCTAAAATCTCAAGAAAATTACCCCGATTTGCGAATCATCACCTTCATCATTCCCACGAAATGCAAGACCCCGTCTTAGAAGTAGTCGGACAATTTGTATTGAAGCCCTCAAACGAATTCCATATTGCCTTCTAGTTTCATCTGTTTGCTTAACAAGTGTCGTGTCAATATGTACCTTTTCATCTAACAAGTCTTCACAGTGCTTTCCGAGCTTCGTTGTGAGCACTATTTATATCTCCTACATGAATCAAGTAGCCTTGATTTCTTACTCCAAGTACAAAATCCTTCATCAAAAAAGTTATTAGCACCACTTGATTTAAACAAGTAACAACATAAACAATATACTCTATCTTTTGATATGTCAGTTTCTAGCCAATATTCATGAGCTTTGAACCAGGAATGATTGAACTTTCTACCTTTCCGTGAATTGGGAAATGTATGGTTTCTAGGTCGGGCACTACCCATTCTCCGCAAATATGTCCTTCGAACTTGGTTTCTAACATTTGGATGATAATCCATAATTGGTTTCCAAGCCCCGGATCTCGAAGGGAGGTTTGCCAATTCAACATCGCTAACATATTTGAATTGTTACCATTGGACTTAGGAAGGGATGGTTGCGCACCGATATTCCCACATCACTTTCTTGCACTTCGCCAGTAAAGAAGAAGCAAGTTCACCAAGTTCATTTGTACTGCCACCACCTCGTTTTGAAGGCGATGATAAATCAACTGTCGCCTTCCTTTTGTAATACCTCTCCATCGACAATTGAGTTTTCATAGATCACGGAATTGGTTGCATAAACCTACATTGATGCTTCAATTAGAACATTGTAAATAAACAAAATATACAAAAGCAAACAAAACAAAACATTGATGCTTCAATTAAAAACAATATGAATTAAAAAAAAAAAAATATTGAGAAAACCCTAAAAATTCAAATAAAAGACAAGGGTGAAGGGTCTGATTACTTATGGATTAATGAGTATTTTAACGAATCTCACTCTAGTTATGTAAAGTGTGATTATAGTTATAGAGAAGAGGAATTTTGCTTTTGATTAAGAAAAATAAAAACCCTATCTTGAAAATACCCAAATCGAACTAAACGATCCTATATATTTCTGAATTACAATTAGAATAAAAAAGAAATCATGGTGATGAATATACCTTAAGCTTCACCTTTAATCGATTTGTGATCGGTGATTCAAGATATCATCGCCTAATGATCTCTTGCGGGAGAGATGCACAGCTACGAGAAGAGAAGGTTCTCTTCTTTCTTTTGTTGTAGTCTCCAAAGAGATAATGCTCGGTGACTCGATGAAGATAAAAAAAACACAAAATTATCAGCTAATAATAAAAATTATCAGTTTAACTTTGACCCCTGGAAATCGCAAAACTTCAATTATGCCACTCATATTTGTACCCACAAGACTCTATTATTACAAAAATACCAAGCCTATTCTTACTAAATTTGAAATTTCAGTGGGTGCAAGCGCACCCATTTGCTCTCACATGCCTCCGTCCCTGTGGATGACAGCTAAGAGATCCACTATTTTCGGAATCACTGTGCGTTACATTTGCTCATGTACACTCACTCATTCTCGCACGTTTATACTTCGCATAGATCATCACACTATACTCGTGACTTTGCTGACATCATCCAATACGTCATCTCGATTTTACTATGTGCGATAGTCCTCGCTTACGTTAAATAATCTTCACTTTGCATATTTATTGATATGTGCGATATTCCACTCCTACAACTAAAAAGCAATTTTAGCTTTTCTTTGGGCGAGTCTATGGAGAAAGGTGGTTTTAAGTCGATTGTAAAAGATATAGATCAACGATCAAAGTAGTTTGGCCATTGCAATAACTTTCATACCAACTATCGGGTTTATCTTCTTGATTTTATTATCTTTTTTCATCTAAAGCAAAACTTTAATTATGAAAAGCTAAATAAATAAAGCTGAAAAGAGCAAAGCCCATTGCCGGAT
Source organism: Papaver armeniacum (assembly GCA_023531295.1). Classification (NCBI taxonomy): domain Eukaryota; kingdom Viridiplantae; phylum Streptophyta; class Magnoliopsida; order Ranunculales; family Papaveraceae; genus Papaver; species Papaver armeniacum. Next base: position 39,280 of record JAJJWW010011748.1, on the reverse strand, counting down.
TCGTACTGAAAAGTAAGTGTCCCGATAAGAAGCTGAAAAACGGGAAATCTAGAGTGGAGGGACTTGCTTTTGTTTTTTTGAAATAAAAAGCAAATTCAAAAAGCTTACGTTTGTCTTTATTGCATAAAACGATAAAAAATTCTTTAGCTTTTTCTTTTTTTCTCTCGAGTTATTAATTTTTGTAGACAAAATTTCAAAAAAAACAAAAGAAAAGAAGAAAAAAAGGGTTGTGTAGAAAACGACCCAACAAAATAATGTGGTGTACTTCTTCTCTCTAATAATAGCCTTTAAATCTGAGCTTTATGGGTACACAATGCTGCCGTTGGTAGTGTCTATCCCTTCACGTGGATTTTGTTTATTAGCTAGATCTTGTGCTACGGCAAGCTTAAAATTGTTTGTACGTTGAGTCCCAGGTCCTCTTGCCCCAGGGGCCTGGACCCCTGGTGTTCTTTTCTTCTTGTTGCGTTTCCCCCACAGAGAATACCAAAATGATGAGAATAAACGGATATCCGAGGGATATGGACCACGTTGGCTTTTCGGGCGGGCAAAATATCACTATTCGGTCTAAAGGAAAGTTTTCTTTCTCTTTCTTCCTATTTTTTTTTTTTTTTTTTTTTTCTTTTTCATTTTTTCTTGGGTGTCTTTTATCAAGGCAAAACAAAGAAAGATAAAGAGGAAACTAAAAGTAATTCGAATCAATAAGAAGAGAAATGCGACATGTCTTTCTATCAGTTGAGTGAATAAAAAAAGGTGGTTCAATTCTCATCCTGAAGAGACTATCTTGTTTTCTTTTTCTTTCGGAAAAGAGATCGACATCTGAAGATATGTTGATAAAGCCGATTTAGGAAATCAGAAACTTTATAGAGATTTCTCAGAATCATAAAAAATTCATGTAAGTTGTAATAACTCCACCAATTCTTGCATATCAAATCCATCATTTCATAACTAAAAACAGTTTCGGAGAGCCTTTTTTTTCTCGCAAATTAGAGGACCAAACATCTAGGGCCAAACTGATTTTGAAAACACAACCAATATGTATCAAAGCATAAGACGATGGCTGGACCAAATCCAACCCAATGTTCCTCAGAACATGCAAATAACATGAATTTGAGTTTTCTAAGTTTAGATTGACTATATCAATCAGGGGTACCAGTGACTCAGGTAGCAATAACAATAGCCATATAGTATCTGAAGTAGCAGGAGTATCCTAAGTATCTCAAGTAGCATTGGTAATCTGAATCGATTTGTAAGTGTTTGAAACAGAACGGGCTATCTCGGCTTTGAGGCTATATGGTAACAATGTAGAAGAGGATCTTAATCTAGTTGAGTTTATCTTTGATTTTTTGCTTTTGACTTTGTTTTTGCAGCTTGGATTATTGATGTTCTTGTTGTTAGTTTGGGTGATTTTCCTCTAAATAGAAACATGCTTAAAGAAATGCTAAAAGATCAAAAGAGATCAAAATCATCGGTTGGTAAACAAATATCTCATCGGAATTCTTGAACCCGTCGGATATGATTTTCACCGATCTTGAAGCAAACCTTGATCATATCTAGACTCAAATTGAATAACACCATTGCATAAACAATTACATCATCCAACTATGAAAAAGCAAAACAACTAGTAACCGCGTGAAAATTGTAACCAGGAGGATAAAAAAGTAAAAATAAACCTAAATTATGCAAAGCTAAAGCTTGATAAAAACAGCCAGTAAGGAGAATAGATGATCTGAATAGAGATGTTGGAGATGCTAGATAAACTAAGGTTAAAGATGCTAACAAACCACGATCAAGGTAACAATTTGGTTAACTCAAGAACATAGCCAAAAAGAACCTAGAGCGATAAATAAACTAGAAAACATGTAGTCAACAATTGATGGGAGAAAGATAAAGCTTATCACGTGGGTTTATTTTCTTTGATATGCTCCGAAGGAGCCGATTTGAGAAGAAACGATTTCAAGCGGCTAGGGTTTCTGGAGCGCTATTTTGAGTTAGATATTTTTCTAGACAAGTTTTAAAGTTTATTTGAAGAGGGATCCTGCTTAGGTAACAAATTCGTCACCATATTTCTTTCAGTATAAGTATGAGAGAATATAAACTGAGTCAAAGACATAAACTTCAAACAATTTTCTCATTAACTGCTAGTCTCTAAAAACAAAATAAGTGCATAAAAGAGCTATAATTGAATGCATAAAATCAATTCAAACCAAATTCTATTAACACCTCCACCTTGAGCTATCTTAAAAAATATATTGTTCTCCAAAATTCAACCGAAAAAAGAAGTGTCAAACCTAATAGATTACGTTAAGCATCCCAAAATCAATGTATTATTATCTATGAAGACTACTCCACAACCTGTAAGACTTGTATCTCCGAAGGAAAGGGGTAATATTAATAGCACTTTGTAAGGGAAAGATGTTTTTATTTTTGGTCAAGATTATCTATTCATATTGTCCTCTCGAACAATTATTGATAATCACCTTGGTAAGCTATTGCCTCGCCGACTAGCTAATCAAACACGAGCCCTTCCTTGGGTTCCTCCTTTTGCTCCACAGTGATTCGCTTTCACTTTATTTTCGGATATAAGTCATATATATAAATTTAAATACTGATAAATTTGGAACTTAAATCATTTGATATCAATATTCCACAACTTTAATCCATAAATCTTTTGTCAATTTAAATTGGACAACGCTCTCTCTCTCCTTGAAAGAAATACCCAAAACCCTAAATACTTAAATTTTCGTGGAGCCGATCTGAGTAGATCATCCTCTTTAACAACTTCTCTTCTCGTTTACCTTCTAGATATAGGTTGTTACTCTAGTACTTGGGTGTTTTAGATTTGGTTTGATTGATGTTTTATCATTTCTAGTAAGTTCTTGTGTGTAGTTTTTGTGTTAACAACAGAAGGTGTGGTTTTGTTTCTCCCCAAAAGATCTTCGACTGAAGACAACATCAACACCAACAAGAATGGAAGCTACCAACATCATCAACATATTCTTCAGTAATAACATCAACATTCATATCCACACCTTCATCAATTGATTCTACAATGGTTACTAAGACTCCAATACTGACTTGGACCGACTCAGTCTGATTACGATTAGCTCCAAGGTATCCAGAACACCTTTGTTACTAGGGAGACTTGTGTTATAGAGAATAGACTTGTGTCACTTTTGATTAGATTACTTTAGATTTGGTTACTTTGATTTACGAAAAAATGAAAAACTCTGATTGGATTTTCCAAAGATCCCATTGAGGCGGAAGGTAGTGATGCAAATCTGCTTTACACAACAAATTTGGCCTATTAAAGCGAATTTATCCTCATAGAATTCTGATTTGGTTATGATGATTGGAATGGTAGGAATGTTGGCCAAGAATTGATGGAGAAAATTAAACATCGATTTCTTGTATTTTGAACCTTATATAATTATGTAACAATCCCGATCTTGAACCCGCCCTATTAATCAATATATAAGGCAAAAAAAAAGAAAAAAAAAAGACTTGGTATGAAAGACAAATGTGCATTTTTCAAACACTACCTAAAGTACCATAACTTGTTCAAGAGAAACGTTAATATTCTTTCAAGAGAAACGTTAAAACTACGTACAAAATTGCAAACGTTAAACCCTTTTGTTTTGTGCTCCATGTTCAAATAATCTAAACCAGTACCACCACCTCATAACAATTTGAAAATGAAATTTGAAACCCACCTCATAATATAGCTAGCTCTGGTACAGCTAAGAATTGTCAATTCTAGTCATTTTCACAGCATGAACATCCAACTCCCCCATACATTCTGTATTTCCTCAATAACACAACCAAACCAACCAAACTCAATAACACAACATGAAGTGCAATTCCTAGTTAGTTTCAATCATTCCCGAACGATTCACAACGTATGAAGAAAATCCGAACGATAAGGCTTCCGAACTATTTGAACTCCGAACCTAGTTCCTGGATTATATGGACCTCCTACGAATGATTCGCGAATGTATCCGAACCCGCCGAATCCGAATGATACTCGAACTAGATTCGAACGCCCAACATCGCTCTCCCGTAGGTAACTCCACTGCAGTTCCGTTGATTGGTTTTTGTTTGATTTTGTATATACTTTATATTTAAATAAAATTATTCAGGTTAAAATTTTCTATTAGTAGTTGTTTAACCAAAGGTTTTATGTGTTGATTTTTGTTTAAAAGTCTATAAACTCGTTGTGTAATACATTTATGCGATTAAATTGTTTACTTCTTGTTAAATAATCACGCTAAAATATTTTTTTCCATCTTATAAATCATATCAAATAAAGTTAGTCTCGTAATAAAGTCATAATACTTATCAATTTGTCATATATGTGAATTTTAAGTGCCAACTCACATTTATAAAACGAATTTGCACGTACGTATGCCGTATCAACTACTATCCGAACAACGAACCGTTGACCGGATTTTTGACCGAATCAACATATCAATCAATAATTCCCCGTACGTATATCGTCCCGAACTACTACCTGTCTCAATTGCTAACTAGGGTGCAATTTACATATGGAAAAAATTAACAATGCTATTACGGGAGGTTACCAAATTATACAGGAAGGTACCACTTACTGGTATTAAGCGAAAAACCGAAAACCAATCCGAACCTCGCAAATTTGTCGATCCCCGGTGGGATTCGGCAGCCTAAAATACAATCTCATCGTAGATAAGAAACAAAGTTAAACACAAAGTCATGGGTGTTACCAAACACGTCAGTAATTACCCAAAACAAAATTTGAAGTTGAAGGAAAAAAAAAAACATTAGCTGCAGTTCACGAGAACAGTATGTAGTACTGTAATGCAGCAGTAAATTAACAAACCCAATAACCAGTTGTCCACACTCCACACATCCCTAAATCCACCACCACCACCAGCCTGGCTGGCTTTTCTGACTTGCCTTCAACGTCTCTTTACTTTTTCTTTATCTTTCCATATTCACCCTTCATCACTATCCACAACTTCCAAATAATTCTTGAAGTAACTTTGCAATTTGCTTCAAAGAATAGGGGTAAAATGGAATAGATCTAACAACTACCCAAAAAGTTAAAACGAGTGCTGTAACTAAGCTGTAGTGCTTTTTGTACATTAGTACTGCTGAGATAGAGAGGGACTGGACTAGTATTAGCTGTAACACGGAGGGCAGGCTAGAAAAGAAGATGGAGATGAAATTTCTTTTCACTAAAAGACGCGTTACTCTTTAATTTTTACACTCACTCCCACATTTTAACAAACACTATATAAACCCCTCTCATCCCCCTCTTCTAATCACATCCAAAACACCAATCCTCTTCTCCTCTTTCATTTGCAAATTCCAATTCTCTCACAAGAATTACTCTGCCCATTAGTCTATTTTCTTAATAGAACAGCAATGGCTTCTTCTACTTCTGTGATATTTCTTCTAAATGCTCTTTTACTAGTTTCTTTCTTTCAGTTCTCTGTAGCTACTGGAAGGAAACTCAATGAGTTAGTACAAGAACAGCCTAGTGTTCCATTAAAATACCACAAAGGAGCTCTTCTTTCTGGGAAAATCTCTGTTAATTTGATCTGGTATGGTAATTTCAAACCTGCCCAGAGAGCTATCATCTCTGATTTCTTCAATTCAGTTCATTCCACTCCATCAAAGACCCTCAATGAACCATCTGTTTCTACGTGGTGGAAGAAAACTGAGAAATACTACCATTTACCAACTTCTACAAGGAAACCCACTTCTTTGGTTTTGAAATTAGGGAGACAAATCTTTGATGAGAAATACTCTTTGGGAAAATCTCTGAGCAATAAGAAAATCGTTAGATTAGCATCAAGAGGTGAACAGAGAAATGCAATCAATGTTGTGTTGACTTCAGCTGATGTTACTGTGGATGGGTTCTGTTCTAGCAGATGTGGTACTCATGGTTCTTCAATATCTGCTTCAAAGAAATCCAAATTTGCTTACATTTGGGTCGGAAACTCTGAGACTCAATGTCCTGGTCAATGCGCTTGGCCGTTTCACCAACCGATTTATGGACCACAAGGCTCACCATTACTTGCACCAAACAATGATGTTGGTGTTGATGGCATGGTGATCAATCTTGCAAGTTTATTAGCCGGAACAGCAACAAATCCATTCGGAAATGGGTATTTTCAAGGACCGGCTGAAGCCCCATTGGAAGTTTCCTCTGCTTGTACTGGGATTTATGGAACAGGAGCTTACCCTGGTTATGCTGGAAATCTGCTAGTTGATTCAACCACTGGTGCAAGTTACAACGCCAATGGTGCAAATGGAAGGAAATACTTGTTGCCGGCATTGTTTGATCCTGCTACCTCTACCTGCTCAACTTTGGTCTAGTAATTTCACTAAGATATGTACACAGTTTTAGAGAGATATGTATAATAGCTAGGGGGGGTTTAGCGAGGGTTTAAGTTAAGTATGATAATGTAACAATTTATTCATTCTTTTTTGAATCTCAATGAAAAAAGAGCAAAACACTTCTTTTGCTTTTTCAAAATTAAAGTCTGCCATTGTTCTCTCAATTCAACTCAATTGCTTGATAGATTTTGCATTTCAGTAAATTTATTTTTGTGAAGATTTTTACTCGAGAGTGAAATCAAGTTTTTGGAATCTCTCGAAAGGGAAATGTTAAGGATGGTTCTCTACTGCCTTTTATGGTTCACAACAAGACTTTTTAGTTGCACTCAATTCCCGTACTCATGTAAGTAATGCTTGGTGTAGAAGAAGTAAGCAATTAAAAGCTCATTCTTGGTGTGGCTGTCACTTTTCAATCCCAATTTACTGCATTTAGAGAAGTAAAATGTGAAAAGGCATGCATATGTCGACCGCTTTAGCAGTGTAAATTCAAGATAAGTGAGTACTATGATCTGTAGGCTGTAGCAATTAAAAGACTTACAAGATTATTGATGATTACATTTAGTAGCAAACTTGTTTTAAAACTGGATCCGGAAGTGGTCCTTATAGCAATTCGAAGTTACACCTATGCAGCTGGGTTGGCTTCATTGGTCGATAGTAACTCTGCCGAAAGTTGTAGAAGTACGAAGAAAGTTAATGGAGGGATATTCCACTTTCACCTAAATTTTGTTACCTTGTTGGAGGATGGTAAAATGTAGTTTGTCGGTCACAATATTTGTACAAAAAATTTGAAATTGGTTTTTAATAATTCACAATTCTTAAAATTGACATATCGTCACATAAAACAAGTTAGCAATTAAAATTGGTTTCATCAAATTTTATGATGAAACCAAAATTTGGTTTCATCAAATTGCGCTCAGTCATTTTTTTCATTTTTACTTTTGATGGGTTTTTGTGTTACATGTGTTTTTTTTTTAATAGAAGCAGAAACCAACGGCAATGGTAGATAAAATTGACATATTACAAAAAAAGTTTTAGGGGATCTCTTAAGGCAAAATATGTTTTCTTTTTCTAATGTCGTCATCCATTTTTTCTTTTTCTTTTGAAATTTTTTTTTTAATGACACATATCATCGGTAGATACATAGACGTAGATGGAGTTAGGTGAGAGTTCTTCAGATGCAGTTTGGTGTTCTTTCAAGTAATCCTAGCAATTCTAGCTCTATCTTCACTGATTTACTAATTCTATACATCACTTTCTTCATCAATCTGAGAAGCTACTTTACAAATTCCAATACTAATGATGCTCATCGAAAAGAAAACAGAAACAGTAGCATTCAAAACAACAAAGAATGCTCCAAGCACAATATTAATCCGTCTATCAGTCTTACAAACCAAAAAACTGAGACCCACTACCAACACTATCATCACACTTTCTTATTTACATACATTATTGAGTCAACTAAGCCCAAACCTTCCACCACTTATTTCACAAATACTACCAATATCACTTGCTATCATCCAAAAAGAACCAGAAAACATACACAAACAGCCTGCCGAAAAGAGAAAAAACATAAGACCAACTTTACCAATATCCACAGCAAGATCCGGAAAACTAGGAGCAAGTATCGAGAAAGACAATTTGGAAAAATTTGTTAATCATCTTCAAACTCTTCTCAAAGTCTGCAAACTTGGATGCATTCGATATCCCAGGAGAGACTTCCAAAATTCCTCTGCATCGTAGCTCCAGTTCTCCTCTTCATCATATTGATCACTATGATCACTGCCAGAAGATACAGGTGAAACGAAACTATCATCAGACGACGAATTCTCATCACTCTCTTCATCTTCTTCGCTTTCATTCTCTAAATGCTCTCCACTGTCATCGATTGACTCACCTTCATGCATGGTTCTTGCAAAAATCTTTGGATTGGCTAGTTCATCATCAAATCGTCTGCGAAGCTTCCTCTGATGATACCCCTCCATCTTCTTTCTCTCACAAGCAGCATCAGAGTCCTCTTTACTGGTATCCATTTCCTCTACCGGATATTTAAAACCACCATTTGATTCCCCAGACTCACTTTCAGTTGCACTCCCAATACCTTTTTTATTCTTTGATCTTTCTGATCTCTCATCCTCTTTCTTGTCTACCGTCTCAAAATACTTCACCTTCCATGCAGCATACAAAGAATCAATTTCCTCTTTCTCCCTCTGACGGGATGATTCTTGTGCACGCCTTGGGTTAATTACACGACCTTGGGTTATGTGTGTAGTGAGACTTTAATGCCTACCTCTTCTATCAGATATTACATCTGCTCCCAATGTCCTTTAGCTCAAACTCCTACTGTTACTAACTTCAGTGGATTGAGAAATAAAGTTCTTATCAGATTCTTAGCAGAAAGCGACTTCAACAGAGTAAGTGAACAACGTCCTTGGTTTTCTTGTGGTTTTTCTTATAGTGTTACGAGTTGTTTCACCTACTATCTGGCTTGCAAACTTTGAAGTTTCTTTTAAGGAGGAACTAATGTGGCTCATCTTATGCAATGTTCCTAAAGAATGTGTTGAATTGAAGATCTGAGGAAGCTTACGATTAATTCTAAGAGAACTTCTTGATGCCCAAGAACCCTATGGTAATCATCATCTCAAGAAAAGTGTTAAGATCTATGTTCGAATCCCTATTAGAATAGCTCTTCCAACTGGTATTCCACTTCTCACTAGAGGCAGAGAAGAACCTTTTCTCATCGAATGCAGGTACTTTAAAGTCCCAAGGAACTTGTGTCATTCTTGTCGTATCATTGATCATAGAGATGCTATCTGCCCCAGTTGACTAGCAAAACAACAACTTATCAGGGAAGCTAGTTCTTCAACGTCTAAATATGTTTATCCTAAAGTGTCTAAGCTCATGATGCCAACAAATAAAGCAAAGGATCTTCCTACAGCTGCTCTGAACAACCCAATTGTTGATTCCTTAATGACCTAAGCTGAGGTAGCTCCAGATACGCAAAGTTAAATGCTGGAACCTAATGATTATGCAAATAAAGGAAAAGCAGCTGTTACTATCCACAACTCTAATGCTACCAACCAGGAACCTCTCAAAAGCATGGTCAACATGGGCCCTTTTGGTAGCATATCTACTACTCTCAAGATTCATGAAGGAGGAGCAAACCAACCTCAACAGCTCATTCCTATGGTCAATGGTCTTCCAGTTATTCTAAAGCAAGTTGCTAGTCAAGCTGCAGGTTCTTCTGTTCTAAATCCAATTCCTGAATCACGCAACTCAAGCCCGATCCGAAACAATAACTCGGCTAGGAGGTTCAAAACTACAACAACTCCTACTCAGAAAACTGCTATATCAAAAGAACAAACTATATCCTTAGCAGCTGAACATGATGCTCTTTCTACTTTGAAAAGAAAGATGAATCCTTGTGCTGATGTCCAGAAGAGGACTAGATCAACCTCCTCTCTCCTGGTTGATTCTATTACTTCTACTCCCAACTTTGATAGCTCAAAACCAGATTATTCTACCCTTTGCCCTCCTATCACCAAATTGGGAGACATTTTAAATTTCAACTTATCTGATTGCACCCTCAATACCCACCCATCCCATGATGATTTTGGGAAATTCACTATACCTACTGATGCTACTCCAACTGATAATGGTGTCCGCAATAATTCCTCTCATGAGGCTATTGATATGAACTTGAATGCTACCCAAGAAACTAATTTTGCTGGTGGAAGTACCAATCCTCAATCTAATGGAATTCAGGACTTTGCTAATCAGGTTCCCTCCTCTCCTACTCCTATTGTTTTCTCTTCCTCTCAAATTGTCTTTGATTCATTCCATGTTAATAATGTGAATGTTATATGCTGGAATGTGCGTGGCCTTGGTAAAAAATCATCTAATAAAGAACTTAGTATCCTTCTTAGGAATGTCAATCCTGATATTGTTTTCTTATCTGAAACCAAAATGCAAAAAAAATTTGCTGCTCGAAAATTGAGGAATATGGGTTTTTCTTGTACTTCCAATGTGGCCTGTGTTGGGAGAAGTGGTGGTTTAGTGTTGGTCTGGAAAAAGGAAATTGACCATTGCATTGTATCCACTAGTAATAGGGGCATCTATGTTACTACTAAGGATATCATTCATTCTAAAACTTCTCACATTTTCTTCATTTATGGTGAACCTAACAGTTCCTTAAGACAAAGCTTTTGGGAAAACCAGTGACTTCTGCCATATATACCCTTAGATGAACCAGCTTTTTATGTAGGTGATTTTAATTTTAATGGCCTCTTACGCCCTGAAGACAAAAATGGTGGGGGTGTGGGTGTGTGTGTGTGTGTGTGTGTGTTAGAAGTTGATGACAATGATTTCTTTTTAGGAATTTTTGTAATATTTTTGATTTGCATGACCCTTGTTTGTCTCTGTAACTAGGTTTACTTGGTCTAATATGCAACATGCTCCTGATATGATTCTTGAAAGGCTTGATAGGTGTCTTATTAATCAATATGCTGAATTATTATGCCCTAAATTCTGTGTTAATAATCTACCTAGGGACTCCTCTGACCATTGCCATATGCACATTGGTTTTAATTTTGAAGTCAATTACATGCCTAAACCATTCCACTTCATGGCCATGTGGATGGAAGATCCAACTTGCAGAGATATTATAGCTAATGCTTGGTCTGTCAATGTAGTTGGTTCCCCTGCTTATAAACCCAAAGCCAAGATTCTTAATACAAAAAAAGGCCTTAGAGACTGGAACAAGACCTCTTTTGGTAATATCCAAACTAATATCGAAACTACTAGAGATGAACTGACAGATCTCCAAATCCTAATGACTCTCATTCTACTTCTAGATTAAAGGCCAGACTGGAATATTTGTATAACCTTGAGGAACTTTACTGGAAGGATAAATCTAGAGATATGATCTGGCTCTTGGAAGGACATAGAAACTCTCCCTATTTCCATAGAGTCACTCTCTTTAGGAGAAAAATAAATGCCATTAGCCGGATAAATAACTCTCTTGGTACTGTTTTAACTGATAGAAATAGTATAGGTACTTCTTTTGTGGATTATTTTAAAAACCTTTACTCATCTCATCCTCAGCAATAACAAGATGAAATTTCAGAAAATCTTCCTGTCAAATTTTCTCCTGAGGACAACTCTTTATTAAGTCTCCCCCTCACTGCTGAGGAAATTAAAAACTCTATTTTCCAAATGGGTGGAAAAAAAGCTCCTGGTCCAGATGGTTTTACAGGTCTGTATTATAAAAAAAAAACTGGGATATTGTGGGGGAGGATGTCATAGACATGACTCAAACTTGTTTTAGGACTAGTCACCTAGCAAAAGTTTTCAATACTACCAATATTACTTTGATTCCTAAGGTCCCATTGGATGAATTAGTCTCCCAATACAGACCAATTGGCTTATGTAATTTCATCTTTAAAATTCTATCCAAAACATTGGCCAATAGACTTAAACCTCTCATGGATAACATTATCTCCCAAAATCAAAGTGCTTTTCTCCCCAAAAGAAGTATTTCTGATAACATTCTGCTAGCCAATGAGGCTGTCTATGCTGTTAATCATCATAAAAAGAAAGAGGAGATTGTTGTCATTAAACTTGATATGTCTAAAGCCTATGATAAATTAGAGTGGTTTTTTCTTGGTTTAGTTTTACTCAAAATGGGTTTGTCTGACCATTGGATTAATCTTATTCATCAGTGTGTTTCTATTGTCTCTTATTTTGTGTTTTTGAATGGTAGTCCTACTAGTCTCATAAAACCTGAAAGAGGTCTAAGACAGAGAGATCCTCTATTTCCCTATCTTTATATTATATGTACTGAAGCTTTATCAACCTATATTGATAATCTAACCAGTAAAGGCCTAGTAGAAGGAATTAAAGTTTGTAGGAATCCCCCCTGTATGACACATCTCCTGTTTGTTGATGATTAATTCCCTTTTGTTTTCTAAAGCTACTGAAAAAGATTTTAGAAATATAAAAGACTACATTCAAAAGTATTGTTTAGCTTCTGGTCTGGAAATCAACTTTGATAAGTCTGGTATTTTGTTTAGTAAAAAGTTGTCCACCCCTCTTATGAATCATTTATCCAACATTTTGGATATACATAATAAAGACTTAGGAGAAAAATATCTTGGCACTCCTATTGCTTTCCAGACCTCTAAAATTCAGACTCATATGGGTATCCTCCACGACGTGGATGCTAGAATTACCCCTTGGATCCATAGACTTTTATCCCAAGCCGCTAGAACTACTTTGGTTAAACATGTTGGTCAGGCTATTCCCTTGTATCAAATGAGTGCCTTTATTATACCTAAGCATCTATGTAGAAAAATGGATTCTCAGCTTTGTCAGTTCTGGTGGGGAGAAACTCTAAACCCTAAGGATAGAAAACTCCATCTTCTGGGTTGGGATGCCCTGTATTCCCCTAAGTCTGAAGGTGGGTTTGGGTTTAGGAAAACCGAGCTTAATAATTTGGCTATGCTAGCTAAAAATGCCTGGTAAATTATTGAAAACCCTGAATGCCTTTTGGGCACTGTGCTGAAAGCTCGTTATTTTCCTAGGACTGATTTTCTCAATAATGCTGCTTGTCCTAGTGACAAATCCCGGACTTGGAGATGCCTCCAAACCATTAAAGAGATGATTAAGCCTTTTATTTCCTGGATTGTTGGAGATGGAAAGTTTATTGATCCTTGGTGTGATAAATGGATCCCTACTTTGGGATCTGCTACCCCTAATCCTTTGGTCCCTCCTTACCCTTGTGTTCAAATTTCTTACTTCATTTATGATACTACTAGGTCTTGGAATTTAAATAAATTAAATACTCACTTTGATGATGCTTCTGTTCAGAAGATCATCACTATTCCCTTAAGCCAGTTATGCACTCCTGATAGGAGGGATTGAGAGCTTTCAAAGAATGGTAGATTTTCTTCTAAATCTGCCTACTTGGGACTTAGAGGGTCTGGGCCCTCCCCTAGTAATAAAATTTGGAAGTGCATTTGGAAAATCAATGTTCCTCATCGTATTCAACTTTTTACTTGGGAATCTGCTAGAAATGTGTTGCATGCTAAAGTTGTTCTTTAAACTAGAATGCCTATGCACTCTGTCACTTGTAATAGATGTTCTGATCCTTGTGAAACTATTATGCATGCTCTTGTTCTGTGCCCCTTTCCTAGTCATACTTGGAGTTTGGCCTCCTTCTGTGCTAATACTTCTGCCTTTTCTTCAAGTTCGATGAGTGATTCGTTAATTTTTTGGCTGATTGACCCTAGTACTAGAATTCCTATTGATAGACACTGTATGTTTGTTGCTGTTCTGTGGTCTCTATGGACTAGCAGAAACAATTTAATGTTTAAAAATCTTCTAGAAAACCATGTTGCTGTCATTCTTAGAGCTAAGGCTATGCTCCTCACTGTGAAACCTAGAGTTCAAAACCCTCCTTGTCATACAATTTCCTATAGTGACCACTGGATGCCCCCTACTTTTGGATGGATCAAACGTAATATTGATGGAGCTTATGAGGACATTACTAAGGATAATGGTGCATAATATGTGATGAGAGACTTCTCCAGCAAGGCTTCCTTCTGTGCTTCTATTGTCTTTGATGTGGAATCTGCTGAAGAAGCCGAAGCTAGAGCTATCTGGGATGTTTTGAAGAAATCTATGGAGCTAAAGCTTACTCATATCATTGTGGAAAGTGACGCTTAAGACCTAGTTTCCCAATTCTCTGCTGGAAGATTTGATGGAACTCCTAGAACTTATGCAATCTTTAAAGACATTCAATTTTTTGCTTTTTCGTTTATTGACTATATTTTCTCTTTTCAACCGAGAACTTGTAATTCAGTTGCTCATGAACTTGTTAAATGGGCAAAAAAAAAAAAAAAAACACGTCTTCGATGTGCTGGTCCGTCCCCTGTTTGGATTAGGTCATTTGTTGAGAAAGACCATTAACCTTTTTAAAGGCCTTTTCTTATAAAAAAAAAGTTACAAATTTCCGACCAAAGGAGGACACTGCATCCATCCTATCCCTATATTACAACTCAAACGAAAGAAACATGACGGTAACTTACTTGCACGCTAACCATTAAAAAAGCATGAAAAGATTTTAGGCGCCAAGTATCTTACTTGTCCTCAAGAAATAAGTTATACGCCCAAATCCGATAATATGATCATTATTCAATAATGCAACTCTGATTTCTTATCTTCTTCATGTGACGGAAGTGATGAAAAATGCAGTAACATTATTGAAGTCATATGCATAGCAGTAGCCAGTAGGGAATTATGGAGGAACTCAAAACTATATGATTCGTCTCCCAATGCATCACTACCAGTAGCTAGTCTAAACCCCCAGCTCAATGCACCTTCTGAACTCTACACCGTTTTATTTTGCTTTTAAATTTGTATCGACACTTTCCCGAGCAGAACAAATTTTTAAGTTTTGATATTTTTTTAAATTAACCATGTGCACATTGAGTTGAGTCTAATTATGTAGCCATCGCCTTATAGGTTCGGATCAAGACATATCATTCTGGTCCAATGTGCTCATAGTCCACTCCATTGTGTCGAATGAATACATTCTACACACCTGTCAAAATTTAAAGTATACGTGTCATTCTTTTTTTTTTTCCAAATGGACGTCTACTTGTTTTACTCTCCATTCAAAACGAAAAAATCAATTTGTCTTATTTACACAGTCATCTAAGCCGTGGCGTGTTCGTTTGTGAGGCTGGAATCGTTGGGATTTGTTTCATGGCTCCAATCCGTATAAAAATGTCTGGTTCGATTGGTCTACATTGCAAGGCAAGGCGCAAGACAATTTTCCCCGCGCAGAAACCTTTAACACCTCAGCAGCTTCTTTCATACGACACCCCCACCAGCTCTGTAGACAAGTTTGCGCGTCCAAAATACCCATCATTTTGCAACCCAGCTGGAATCTCATCACTACCTAACAAAAGCTTTTGTCGTGAATTTACCTTAATATCCTCATCTGAAATGATTAAAGTATCAACAGTTGAATTTTGATAATATCTATAGGGTATGATTGTCAATTCGCATATTTTGTCTCTTTCCTCACAATCCTGATCTCTAAAATGAACGATCCCTCCACGTCTGGCGTATCCTTAAATCAGACTCCATTGGTCCAACTTTCTGACTATATAAACACGTTCCAGGTCAAGGTTCATTCTTTAATGATGAGGTGGATAAAACAAATCACCTCAATCTTATCAAAGACTCTGAACCACTGCGGGTCAAATATTTTCAAATTTCATCAATATCAAAGAACCTCCTATTTCAATTCAATTCTCACTTTAAAATCTCAGTTAAACAGCAATGGCTTCTTCTTCTTCTTTGATATTTCTTATAAATGCTCTTTTACTAGTTTCTTTCTTTCAGTTCTCTATGGGAACAGGGAGGAAACTCAATGAGTTAGTACAAGAACAGCCTAGTGTTCCATTAAAATACCACAAAGGAGCTCTTCTTTCTGGTAAAATCTCTGTTAATTTGATCTGGTATGGTAATTTCAAACCTGCCCAGAGAGCTATCATCTCCGATTTCTTCAATTCAGTTCATTCCACTCCATCAAAGACACTCAATGAACCATCTGTTTCAACATGGTGGAAGAAAACAGAGAAATACTACCATCTACCAACTTCTACAAGGAAACCCACTTCTTTGGTTTTGAAATTAGGGAGACAAATCTTTGATGAGAAATACTCTTTGGGTAAATCTCTGAATAACAAGAAAATCGTTAGATTAGCATCAAGAGGTGAACAGAGTAATGCAATCAATGTTGTTTTGACTTCTGCTGATGTTGCTGTTGATGGGTTCTGTTCTAGCAGATGTGGTACTCATGGGTCTTCTGATTCTGCTTCCAAGAAATCCAAATTTGCTTACATTTGGGTTGGTAACTCTGAGACTCAATGTCCTGGTCAATGCGCTTGGCCGTTTCACCAACCGATTTATGGACCACAGGGTTCACCATTAGTTGCACCAAACAATGATGTTGGTGTTGATGGAATGGTGATCAATTTGGCCAGTCTATTAGCCGGAACAGCCACAAATCCATTCGGAAATGGGTATTTTCAAGGACCGGCTGAAGCTCCACTAGAAGTTTCTTCAGCTTGTACCGGAATTTATGGAACAGGAGCATACCCTGGCTATGCTGGAAATCTACTTGTTGATTCAAGTAGTGGTGCAAGTTACAACGCTAATGGTGCAAATGGAAGGAAATTCTTGTTGCCGGCAACGTTTGATCCTGCTACCTCTACTTGCTCAACTTTGGTCTAGTAATTTCAACACAATTTTTAGAGAGATATGTATAGTAGGGGTTTAGTGAGGGTTTAAGTTAAGTATGATAATGTAACAATTTATTCATTCTTTTTTGAATCAATGAAAAAGAGCAAAACACTTCTTTTGCTTTTTCAAAATTAAAGTTTGCCATTGATCTGTCAATTCAACTCAATTGCTTGATAGATTTTGCATTTCAGTAAATTTATTTTTGTGAAGATTTTTACTGTGAAAACAAGTTTTTGGAATCTCTCGAAAGGGAAATGTTAAGGATGGTTCTCTACTGCCTTTTATGGTTCACAACAAGACTTTCGTTGCACTCAATTCCCGTTACTCATTTAAAGCACTTGCAATGAATTTGCACCTATGCAGCTGGGCTGGCTTCATTAGTCGATAGTAAACTCTGTCCAAAGTTGTAACGAAGAAAGTCACCGAGGGATATTCCACCGTAAATTTTGTTACCTTGTCATTTAAAAATTGCACTGTATGTCCACATGATATATATTTTTTTTTTATAAAAAAACTTAGGCCAAGAAGGACCTAATGCACATACATGATATTAGTAGGTTTGCTGTCAGCAGTCCTACTCACATTGTTCTTACAAGAAAGAGCTAAATTAAAAGTGTCTAGATTCTGGGATTTGTGAATGACTTTTAAACTAATTAGAAATTAATCGAAATTTAACCTAGAAAGTTTGAATGAAATTCAACATTATGGTAAAGTTGTAAGAATAGTATTGTCTTCTTCTTGGTAATCTAGATTCATAGCTTCATGAAAGTTTGAATGAAATCTCCCTTTAACAGCATTATGGTAAAGTAACTTAAAACGGATCAAATTTCCATGGATTCAACTACGGATATTTCCACATTGGTATGTCGATTTCTTTGTGCCCATTGGAGTGCTAAGTCTATAAAATTAAATCTTATAAAAGTAACTTAAAACCTCCATGGATTGCTCCCCCAGTGGTGGCCTTGGGTGTCCTCTTGCTCCAATGGTGTTACCTGCAAGATCTGTAGAAGTTAGGGCAGTATAAAATATCAGAGAGTCAGGATCTTGGAGGGTGCATATTTTGATGATTATGCCAAAGGGTCCTCTAGTTTACTGATCCAAATGGTAGGGAGCAATAGTATAATCATTAGGAGATTCATGATCCTCATAATTTAGGAAAAAAGTATTCATAACATGGCTTGGGAGCTTATGTATTCTGTTGTAGTTGCATAGGTGCTGCTTAATGCCATTTGATGTTTGTCTAGCATTTGGCTGGATATGTCTGCAAACCAGATCACACCTGGACTTCAGATGAACCAACAGACAGTAGCATAAAGGTTGCAATTGTTATTGACATTTCCAGGTAAAAACCAGGAGTTCAGCCAATCAAATTAGCATTTGCAATTTCTATGAAGACAGTTTTGTTATCAAATTGAACATGATTAGTGCCAATAATGTCTTGCCAGACAGAGGTGTAAACATGACAATTTAGGAACATATGTGTCATTGTTTCCTCCCCACTTTTGCATATTGGGAAAATAGGATCAATGTAGTGCAAAATGCTAGCTGTTTTAGCATTGGTGGGCAGGATTTCATGTGCACATTTCCAAATAAATATTTTAATCACTGGAGCAATGTCCATATTCCATATTTCTCCCCAGTTTATTGTGGCAGTATCATTTCTGTACAAGTACTCCATCTTGGCCTTGTAAAGGGCTTTGACAGAGAATTTTCCTATATCATTCAGGTTCCACTGAATCTTGTCTTCCTCCCCTGGATGGGTATCCAGATCAAGAATAGCCTGAGCAGTATGTTGATTGAAGTAAGTTTGGACCAGGGTATTATCCCAGTGACCATTAGGTAGAAGTATATTTGAGACTGTCACAATTGAAGCCAGTTGGCAGGTTTGATAAGATTTGCAGAGATACTTGGAATCCAGATATCTTCCCAAATTTTGATCTTCCTCCCATTGACAATGCTCCAGGTACAATGATGTTGAATGTTGTTAATGCCCTCTAAGATGCCTTTCCATATCCATGAGTCTTCATCTTTTGGCTTGATGTCCATATTGAGAACATTTCTCCCAAAAAAGATATTTAGCATCCATTAGTTGAAACCATAGAGAGTCTTTATCTTGTTCTAATCGCCAACCAATTTTAGTGACCATAGAGCTGTTGAATACTTCCATATTCATGAAGCCTAATCCTCCTAGCTCTTTAGGTTTGCAGACTGCAGTCCAGGCTTTTGGATAGTAACCTTTTGGGTTTTCTAAGCTTTTTCCCCATGAGAAGTCTCTTTGGAGCTTGTTGAGATCTTGGCAGGTTTGCTTAGGTAGTCTGAAGCAGTTCATCTCATATATGCTACAAGTGGATGTGACAAATTTTATGACAACTTCCCTCCCAGCTGGATTTAGGGGGACATTTTTCCAGCTAGAGAGTCTTATCCTTAACTTGTCAACACCTGGCTTGAATGAGTTTATTTTGCTCCTGTGAGTGAAAAGTGGAGAACCTAAGTACTTGTCATCCAGCTGAAGAACTTGAACTCCCATAGCATTGCTGATGATAGGAATAAGATTAGGATTGGTATTTTTACTAAAGAAGACTCCAGATTTGTTGAAGTTGATTAGCTGACCTGAAGTTTGCCCAAAAATATTTAAAATGTCCATAATATTTTGGGCTTCAATTTTATTTGCTTTGCAGAAGACCATGCAGTCATCAGCAAAGAGAAGATGGATGATAGAAGGTACATTCTTGCAGATTTTCATTCCAGTGATTTGACCCAAATATTCAGCATGAATAAGAGTTCTAGAGAGGGATTCCATGCAGAACAGAAAGAGATAGAGAGATAAGGGGCCACCTTGTCTCAGGCCCCTAGAAGGTTTTAAGAAGGTGTCATGAAAACCATTTATAAGGACAACTGAAGTGGTGGTGGAGATGCACTGTTGGATTTTGTTGCACCATTGATCATTGAACCCAATCTTCTTCTTGATGGTGTGTAATAATTTCCAGTCCATTTTGTCAAAAGCTTTTGCCATATCAATTTTGATTCCCATGCTTCCATTGTCACCTTTTTTTACCCCTCTTAGTTCTCACTGTGTGAATTATCTCATGAGCAATTGCAATATTGTCAGAAATTTGCCTTCCAGGGGCCTGAGACATCATAAATTTGTCCACATGATATAAAACATTTTGTCCGTGACCAAATTGTGCCATCTTTTTGACTCAAAGTTGACATTTGTGATTTAAAAACTCTCATGGCGAATCTATGTCATGGCACAAATGCTACATCGTGACCTAGTATTCTTCTCGTAGCGCAAACTTCAGTTTGGGATCCAAAATTTGCATTGTGACCCTAAACGAACCTTTTACATAAAAATATGATACGGGGTTTCAAAATGTGCCTGGTAACTCAAAGCGTGTTATATGGCTATCTTGAGGCATAAAAGTTCCCGGGAAACAAATTTTTTTTTCCGAAAATAAAAAAGTATGCGTAAAACCTATTGACGATAATCACGTGAAGCAAAATCTGCCTCATGATTCATAATATACTTTTAGAATCCACTTACTGGGATGCAAAATCTGCTTGTCATCCGATAACTGCCTAATACCATAGGCCCAAAATTTTCTTCCGAGCAAGAATCTTCCTCTGACCCAAATATTTACTTTCAATAACATCACATTTTGTTTACCGCCACCATGGGGGGTTCCGGAGATGTGCCCTCTCTTGCTTTCCGATAGCCACCATTGAAGTTGTTGACCAGTACTGGAACATCCATTCCGTGATACCTAATTCGGTTTTAGTTTGAATTTCAAGGGATGCGTCCTTTCTGATAGCCACTATTAATTGATGCTTGTCGAAGGTATACGTTGGTGATGAATAAGCATCTTGAACATATGCAAATTACTTATAAGTGGTGATGTTTGATTCTCATTCGATGACACCAAAGTTTTTTTGTTGTTTTTTTTATTTTTTTATTAAGCACTACCGGAAACTTTTTACTGTGTGTTTTTTATTGAATCAAGGAGCAGAAATATAAAATCCAATTACATTGTGAAAAGGCTTCAATTTCACATGCTCATTTATGCTTGCCAAATCGATCCTTGACGCTACAAGTACAACATTCCTATGGTAGTATTTTATCTTCGCTTTTAGCCTAAATTTTCAACAATATAACCCAGACCTAAAAGTGGCATGTGGCTCACATCATTAAAATTTGACGCTAAAATCCAATATACACATTGTATTCAAAAATATTCTATGCAGGCTCTATATGTGGTGAAATTTCGATGAAGAATAAATATATTAGTTCAGTATCAGAGGCAAAATGGTAATTTTACAACTAGGTTCGAACCATTCCACGTCTTTGAGATTCAACAAAGCTAAAATTAAAATGTCCAAAGATTAAGCGTGAAAGAGAGTTCTAAAGATGAAGTTCAGTCCTCATTGTCAAAAGACAAACTCATCCCTAATTCACTTAGCCCTGCTGGTCACCAAATGGAAAGTTCAACCATAGCTTCAACCCTCATTACCAGAAGACGAATTCAACCCTCATAGGTCAAAACTCAAATATCACGAGAGACTCAACATTTAGTTTTCAAGTCACTTATAGCCACGATTTCTAGCATATGTCCCCGCGAGACACAACTGGTCGTAACATTGTGATTCGAAAAAACAGAGACTCGAAAGCCTCATGAAACGTCTCTGATTGAATCATGAGCATGAGGGGCCATGATTACTACACACATCCCACGAGACACAACTAGTCGTGATACCATGATTCCAAGTATATTTCCCCACATGAAATGTTGGTCGCCTGGGCTCTGTATATTCATAAAACGTCCACGACTGACCTATAAGCATGAGTGGAGATAACTCGTCTCCTGTAAGTACAAGTTTCCTGAGTACATCCTTGCGAGTTAGCAACTAGTCATGTATACTCTAGGCCCCGATTCAACTTATTGAGGCCTCTTGGATAATTCCAAGAACAACCCTGCAACATGAACTGGTTATTCTGCCTTCGGACCATATGACAGACTCCTAGAGCATCATTCCAAGATACAATGGTCATGTCATCCTCAACATACAGACACAATCGTAACTGACTCCCAGCACATGCCTGCGAGATACGATGGTCAAAGACAAATGATCCAAGGTCTCATAGAGGAATATTAGGAATTTAAGCCACTCTCTATCTATTTCGAACACGTCCCAACTCTCATGAGCTAAGCCTCTAGCAGGTCTCATGAATAATCTGACCAAACCAGCTCATTTGAAGAGTCTCATGTAAACATAAGACTCGGACACAAGCCACACTTAGGGCACATGCCTCTTAATCCTTCTCAAACACAGAGGCTGGCTCAGTCACGCATAATCAGGAAAATATCAATTAGGGTTTGGTTAGGTAGTTTACGACACATGTCAGAAATTCCCTACCTATTTCTCATCGCAAGGAGTAAAACCGGTGGAATAAGAGGATAAACTCAGCTGAGTTTATCTCTAGCTATTCCAAAAAGACGGGAAAAGTACTGCACACGGCAGGTAATCCCTATTTTCACCAACCTTGGATTAAAGATCCAGCTATAAATAGGTGATCTATTCACGAAGCTAAACACAACTTTCTCATAACCTCTCAGAGTAATTATCTTATTCACTGATGTCTTTGTTCTCTCTGCTTCCTTCCCTAAGATCGACCTAAGTCTCTCTTATGTCTGAAGCAACCCTTGTACGGCGATTTCTCTTGGTTTAGGCGAAGATTATTAGTGCTCAACCTCTCATAACTTAGTTTCAAAAACCCTATAAACATTACAAAAGCATAAAAATAAATTTAGGCGATAATATCCTACTTCTGCTCAAGACATATGTTATACCCAAATCCGGCCGATAATATGATCATCTTTCAATAATGCAAATCTCATACCTTATCTCCATGTGACGGTAGTGATGAAAAATGCAGTAGCATAATTGAAGTCATATGCATGGGCAGGGAATTATGTAGGAACTCAAAACTATATGATTACTCTCCCAATGCATCAGTACCCGTGAAACTCCATTACATTCACGATCCTCTTGTATAGCTAGTCTAAGCTTCACCTCTTGATCTCTAGAACTGTTTATTTTGCTTTTAAATTTGTCTCCGTACTTTCTCGAGCAGAACAATTTTTAAGTTGAGTCTAATAACATCAATGTAGCCCCATCTCAAAAGAAAAAAAAGAAGATAAAACTCTATGTAGCCATCGCCTTGCTAGGGTCTGATCAAGACATATCATTCTGGTCCAAAATGCTCGTAGTCACATTCCACTCTATTGGTCTACATTGCAAGACACGGCACATGACAATTTGTTGCATGGCACAGCACGCTCCTTTCGTATGACACCCCCACCGGTTGTGGAGTGTCTGTAGACAAGTTTGTGCGTCCAAAATACCCATCATTTTGCAACCCAGCTGGAATCTCATCACTACCTAACAAAAGTTTTTCTCTTGAATTTACCCCAATATCCTCGTCTAAAATAATTGTCAATTTGCGTACTTTGTCGCTCCTGCCTAGTCCCTCCATGCGGGGGCGGAGCCAAGAATTATAGGATGGTGGTGCAAAAATTTACAAGCTTGGTAAATCAAATTTTTAAACTTAATGAATCGAAAAATCAAATTAGTTTTTTTCATCTTCTTCTTCATCTTCTCTTCTCCTCCATCAATCCTAACCTCCAATAAAGCCGAAAATTTCATCGTCTTCGATTAATCGGTTTGAAAAATGTTTGGAAAACCCAGTTAGGGTTTTGTTTATCGTGTTGATTTAAGTTAATTTTTGTATCAAAAATTAGGTTTTGTATGAAAATTGAAATTGAAATTTCTGGGTTTATGCGAGTTATGGTTGGTAACAACTCACTACGAACCGTAATCGGAGATTTTTTGAAGAACATACTAAGTTGGTAATAGTTCAATTACCAACCGTATGTTCTTAGTTTTGAGAATATGTTCAGTTACGGTTGGTAACTATTTTAGTTTACCAACCGTAACTGAGTTACGGTTGGTTTCGAGCACTTAATTACCAACCGTAACTGGGTTCGGTTGGTAACTTAATGAAAGTTACCAACCGTATATCATCCCGAATGTTAAGAATAATTGAAGTGATGATGTACGGTTCGAAACTATAGTTGACTTACCAACCGTAGTTTAGTTACGGTTGGTTTCGATTCTTTTTTATGAACCGTAATTAGTTACTGTTCGTATCCAAGATTTTCTAAAGCAATCAAGAATCGGTATTACGATTGGGGTTTTCCCAAATTGAACCAAGCATTACGGTAACTATTTATTTCCAACCGTATGTTCTTGAAAATTTTAAAAATTTGATCTTTTTACATACTTTAGATAATTTTGATCAACAAAAGTTAATGGAACTAATTTTGATCACCCACCTCTAATTTGCCACTAATCACTCATTTGGTTGAGTGAATCAAAATCTAGGGTTTCACAAATATCACAAAGTTTTTTTCTTCTCCTCAATTTTTTTTTCTTATAACTCTGAACATCCGATTTTTTTGATTCTATAATAAGTGAAAATTAATTATCAAAATTAATCTTGATTATCTACACTAATCTTGATTATCATTACTAAACTTAATTATTAACAATAAGGGTTAATTAGTCATTTCCAGGGTTTTATTGATAAGGGGCACTTGAATTTACTTCTAATGACCTTTTTTGTCTTATTAGGTTGCCGCCCCTCTACCGATTTCTACCGCCCCTTTACCAAGGTTGAAAATTTATTATAGGGTGCAAAAACATTTTTTAAGGGTGCAAAAACATTTTTTAATTGGGCTTAGATATGAAAAAAAATCTCTAGTTAGGCTTGAAATGGGCTTTAATAATCAAGTGCACCCCTTACAATGGGCTGGCTCCGCCCCTGCCTCCGTGTCCGGGTATCATTGACTCCGTTAGTCCGACTCTCTGACCGACTACTCTGGTTTCTTATCTTCATGTGACGGAAGTGATGAAAAATGCAGTAACATGATTTAAGTCATATGTAGATGGCAGTATGAATTATGGAGGGAGGAACTCAAAACTATATATATGTATAGTCTCCCACTGCATCACTGCCCGTGAAACTCCAATACATTACACGATGACGGATCATCTTGCAGCTACTCTAAACCTACAACTTCAACTCTTGAACTCTATAACAAATTCCATACCTTTGAAAATTAACTACTCCAAAATGTAAATTGAATCCAAAAATATCTATGTAGCCATCGGCCCATCGCCTTTGGTCGGATCAATATCATTCTGCTCCAAAATGCCCAGTCACATTCCACTCCATTGTGTCGAAATGAGTACACTCCACACACCTGTCAAATTATGGTATACGTGTCATCTTTGTTAAATGGCTCTTATTCGCATGAAATTGTCTGGCTGGATCATTGATCTGCACTGCAGGACACGGCACAGAACAAATTTTCCTCGGTTAAGAACTTTAACAGCTCAGCAGGCTCCTTTCGTATGAGCCGGCTTCTTGCATATGACACACCCACACCAGTCCCAGTCCCACATTCCCAATTGTCAAGTTTGCGCGTCCATCTTGCAAACCCAGCTGGAATCTCATCACTACCTAACAAAAAGTTCAACATCCTGTTTAGCTTTTCTTTTAATTTACCTAAATATCCTCGTCTAGATGATAAAGGCTGGACTAATCAACAGTGTAGACTTGGAAATATCTATAGGGTATAATTGTCAATTTTCATAATTTGTCTCTTTCCTCACTGCTGCCTGCCTAGTCCCTCCACGTCTGGCGTATCCCAGACTCCATTGGTCCAACTCTCTGACTATATAAACACGTTTCTCATCCTCTTCATTCTCATCAAATCAAAATCAAACCATTTCTTCTTCTTTTCTGCTACAATTCAATTCTCGCTTTGAATTAAGCCTAATCAGTAAAACTTGCAATGGCTTCTTCTTCTTCTTCTTTGATTCTTCTTCTAAATGCTCTTCTACTGGTTTCTTTCTTTCAGTTCTCTATGGGAACAGGGAGGAGACTCAACGAGTTGGTACAAGAACAGCCTAGTGTTCCATTAAAATACCACAAAGGAGCTCTTCTTTCTGGGAAGATTTCTGTTAATTTGATTTGGTATGGTAATTTCAAACCTGCCCAGAGAGCTATCATCTCCGATTTCTTCAATTCAGTTCATTCAACTACCACCCCATCCAAAAATGAACCATCTGTTTCAACATGGTGGAAGAAAACAGAGAAATACTACCATCTACCAACTTCTACAAGGAAACCCACTTCATTGGTTTTGAAATTAGGGAGACAAATCTTTGATGAGAAATACTCTTTGGGTAAATCTCTGAGTAACAAGAAAATTGTTCGATTAGCTTCAAGAGGTGAACAGAGTAATGCAATCAATGTTGTGTTGACTTCAGCTGATGTTGTTGTTGATGGGTTCTGTTCTAGCAGATGTGGTACTCATGGTTCTTCAATTTCTGCTACAAAGAAATCCAAGTTTGCTTACATTTGGATTGGAAACTCAGAGACTCAGTGTCCTGGTCAATGCGCTTGGCCGTTTCACCAACCGATTTACGGACCACAAGGTTCACCATTAGTTGCACCAAACAATGATGTTGGTGTAGATGGAATGGTGATCAATTTGGCCAGTCTATTAGCCGGAACAGCAACAAATCCATTCGGAAATGGGTATTTTCAAGGACCGGCTGAAGCCCCGTTAGAAGTTTCATCTGCTTGTACTGGAATTTATGGAACAGGAGCTTACCCTGGTTATGCCGGAAATCTGCTGGTTGATTCGAGTACCGGTGCCAGTTACAACGCCAATGGTGCTAATGGAAGGAAATTCTTGTTGCCAGCATTGTTTGATCCTGCTACATCTACTTGCTCAACTTTGGTCTAGTAATTTCAGTTAGGGAGATATGTACACAATTTTAGAGATATGTATGTATAATAGGGAGGTTTAGTGAGGGTTTAAGTTAAGTATGATAATGTAACAATTTATTCATTCTTTTTTGAATCAATGAAAAAGAGCAAAACACTTGTTTTGCTTTTTCAAAATTAAAGTTTGCCGTTAATCTGTCAATTCAACTCAATTGCTTGATAGATTTTGCATTTCAGTAAATTTATTTTTGTGAAGATTTTTACTCAAAGAGTGTGAAAACAAGTTTTTGGAATCTCTCGAAAGGGAAATGTTAAGGATGGTTCTCTACTGCCTTTTAACAAGTGCACTCAATGCTTGGGGTAGAAGAAGTAAGCAATTAAAAGCTCATTCTTGGTGTGGCTGTCACTTTTCAATCCCAATTTACTGCATTTAGAGAAGTAAAATGTGAAAAGGCATGCATATGTCGACCCTAGTTAGCAATTCGGATTCGAAAACGTATTTTAACGACAAACGCAAGCGAAGTATTATACGGGTTTTGTAAAACCCAAATTCTTAACACTGGACGTGATTCGTCGCAATTCAACGAACGATACGTGTGTATAATTCGATTTATAAATGTGAGTTCGATCAAATTTCAGATCTATTATAATAAATAATTATTATTTATAAGGACATAGACTAATTTTTATGCATATTTGAGAGTTATTTAAAGAAAAAATAAACTTAATATGATGATATTGTTAATATATATAATATTAGTCATCTAAGAAGACGTGGTATAGTGGTTTAGATGCACCTTCAAATCTCTTCAGTCATTTTTGTTTCATAAAAGTTACAACAATGTCTAATATCGGGATGTATGCCTGAGGCGAATCCCAAAAAGTGGGGCATTTATAAACGTAATAGCTAAAGAATTTCTCAATTAAGCTGAACGGATTATGCGATACGTGAAATTCGAACGATTCCGCAAGAATCCGAATGCCATATAATACGCGTCTTAGGTTCGGAGTTACAAACGTACGCGAATAAGACGGTAAAATTCGTGATACGGAAAAATTCGCGAACTTACTGACTAGGATGTCGACCGCTTTAGCAGTGTAAAATTCAAGATAAGTGAGTACTATGATCTGTAGGCTGTAGCAATTAAAAGACTTACAAGATTATTGATGATTACATTTAGTAGCAAACTTGTTTTAAAACTGGAAGTGGGAGTGGTCCTTATAGAAGTTACACCAAACTGGTTTTCGAAGTTACACCTATGCAGCTGGGTTGGCTTCATTGGTCGATAGTAACTCTGCCGAAAGTTGTAGAAGTACGAAGAAAGTTAATGGAGGGATATTCCACTTTCACCTAAATTTTGTTACCTTGTTGGAGGATGGTAAAATGTAGTTTGTCGGTCACAATATTTGTACAAAAAATTTGAAATTGGTTTTTAATAATTCACAATTTCTTAAATTTAACATATCGTCACATAAAACAAGTTAGCAATTAGGGATCACACATTGCGCTAGTCATTTTTTTTCTTTTTCTTTTGATGGGTACATGTGTTTTTTTTTTTAATAGAAGCAGAAACCAACGGCAATGGTAGATACATATTACAAATTTCGCCCATGTCGTCATCCATTTGGTCGAAATTTATTGAATGACACATATCATCAGACTAGACGTAGATGGAGTTAGGTGAGAGTTCTTCGGATGCAGTTTGGTGTTCTTTCAAGTAATCCTAGCAATTCTAGCTCTATCTTCACTAATTTACTAATTCTATACATCACTTTCTTCATCAATCTGAGAAGCTACTTTACAAATTCCAATACTAATGATGCTCATCGAAAAGAAAACACAAACAATAGCATTCAAAACAACAAAGAATGCTCCAAGCACAATAATTAATCTGTCTATCGTCTTACAAACCAAAAACCGAGACCCACTACCAACACTATCATCACACTTTCTTATTTACATACATTATTGAGTCAACTAAGCCCAAACCTTGCACCACTTATTTCACAAATACTACCAATATCACTTGCTATCATCCAAAAAGAACCATAAAACATACACAAACAAATTTCATTAAAAGAAGAAAAAACATAAGACCAACTTTACCAATATCCACAGCAAGATCAGGAAAACTAGGAGCAAGTATCGAGAAAGACAATTTGGAAAAATTTGTTAATCATCTTCAAACTCTTCTCAAAGTCTGCAAACTTGGCTGCATTCGATATCCCAGGAGAGACTTCCAAAAGTCCTCTCCATCGTGGCTCAAGTTCTCATCTTCATCATACTGCTCATTATGATCACTGCCAGAACATGCAGGTGAAACGGAACTATCATCAGACGACGAATTCTCATCACTCTCTTCATCTTCTTCGCTTTCATTCTCTAAATGCTCTTCACTGTCATCGATTGACTCACCTTCATGCATGGTTCTTGCAAAAATCTTTGGATTGGCTAGTTCATCATCAAACCGTCTGCGAAGCTTCCTCTCATGATACCCCTCCATCTTCTTTCTCTCACAAGCAGCATCAGAGTCCTCTTTACTGGTATCCATTTCCTCTACCGGATATTTAAAACCACCATTTGATTCCCCAGACTCACTTTCAGTTGCACTCCCAATACCTTTTTTCTTCTTTGATCTTTCTGATCTCTCATCCTCTTTCTTGTCTACCGTCTCAAAATACTTCACCTTCCATGCAGCATACAAAGAATCAATTTCCTCTTTCTCCCTCTCGACGGATGATTCTTGTGCACGCCTCAAGTTAATTACACGACTTGGGTTATGTGTGTAGTGAGACTTTAATGCCTACCTCTTCTATCAGATATTACATCTGCTCCCAATGTCCTTTAGCTCAAACTCCTCAATTTACTAACTTCGGTGGATTGAGAAATAAAGTTCTTATCGATTGTTAGCGTAAAAGCTTCAACGAGTAAGTGAACAACGCCCTTGGTTTTCTTGTGGTTTTTCTTATAGTGTTACGAGTTGTTTCACCTACTAGTCAGTTTGCAAACTTTCAAGTTTCTTTTAAGGAGGAACTAATGTGGCTCATCTTATGCAATGTTCCTAAAGAATGTGTTGAATTGAAGATCTGAGGAAGCTTACGATTAATTCTAAGAGAACTTCTTGATGTCCAAGAACCCTATGGTAATCATCCTCTCAAGAAAAGTGTTTAGATCTACGTTCGAATCCCTATTCGAAATTTATTGAATGACACATATCATCAGACTAGACGTAGATGGAGTTAGGTGAGAGTTCTTCAGATGCAGTTTGGTGTTCTTTCAAGTAATCCTAGCAATTCTAGCTCTATCTTCACTAATTTACTAATTCTATACATCACTTTCTTCATCAATCTGAGAAGCTACTTTACAAATTCCAGTACTAAGGATGCTCATCGAAAAGAAAACACAAACAATAGCATTCAAAACAACAAAGAAATCCCCAAGCACAATACTAATCTGTCTATCAGTCTTACAAACCAAAAAACTAAGACCCACTACCAACACTATCATCACACTTTCTTATTTACAGACATGATTGAGTCAACTAAGCCCAAACCTTCCACCACTTGTTTCACAAATACTACCAATATCACTTGCTATCATCAAAAAGAACTGTAAAACATACACAAACAAATTACAAATAAAAGAGAAAAAAACATAAGACCAACTTTACCAATATCCATAGCAAGATCCGGAAAACTAGGAGCAAGTATCGAGAAAGCCAATTTGGAAAAAATTTGTTAATCATCTTCAAACTCTTCTCAAAGTCTGCAAACTTGGCTGCATTCGATATCCCAGAAGAGACTTCTAAAAGTCCTCTCCATCGTGGCTCAAGTTCTCATCTTCATCATACTGCTCATTATGATCACCGCTAACATGCAGTGAAACTAACTATCATCGATTTACTAATTCTCATCACTCTCTTCATCTTCTTCGCTTTCATTTTCTAAATGCTCTTCACCGCCATCGATTGACTCACCTTCATGCATGGTTCTGGAAAAAATCTTTGGATTGGCTAGTTTATCATCAAACCGTCTGCGAAGCTTCCTCTCATGATACTCCTCCATATTCTTTCTCTCATAAGTAGCATCAAAGTCCTCTTTACTGGTATCCATCACCTCTAACGGATATTCAAAACCACCCTTTGATTCCCTATACTCACTTTCAGTTGCACTCCCAAAACCTTTTTTCTTCTCTGATCTTTTTGATCTCTTCTCCTCTTTCATGTCTACCGTCTCAAAATACTTCACCTTCCATGCAGCATACAAAGAATCAATTTCCTCTTTCTCCCTCTAACGGGTTGATTCTTGTGCACGCCAGGCCATCTCCTCCTGCATCTCATCCCTCAATTTCTCCATCTCCGATCTCTCAATGCGAATGCTAAATTCTTGGCTTGCTCATATTCTGGTGATAAAGGTGGAACGACGAGAAGATTGTTTTCAGGGATCTCAGAATTGTTGTGATTACCCGTGTTGGCCATTTTCTAAACCTTTCTCTTTTCTCCTTATATTTTCCTTTTCTAGTTATAAATTCTTTTATTTTCTGATAACACCACTTTCTAAACCATTCATAGCCATTTAAGGCGTTTGGTTAAGAGTCATGTCTCTAGACTACGCATGCCGGTTCAATACCCCATACACGGTACCGAGAACCATCATGACGCTTTGAAAATCTTCATTCACAATCAATTATATTTAACCTTCCAGCTTTGTCTTAATTGCATCTCTTCGATCTTACCACATTCTTACACCAAACCTAATCCCATTCCCTACTCTAATCCATCCTGTTCCACCATTATGAGTGACATTGGTAAACCACTAAACTTTATATTGGTTCCTTAGGTTTTAATCTTGGATTTTGATTTTATGTTGGTTCAGATATTGCAGCACCTATTAGAAGGCACCATTGGCTCTTGGGAACCTTGAGTAATTACGTGAACCCTAGACCTATCAATTTCCCTTTAATCAAGTCCCAAACCTCTAATTTAAAAATCAATCCGCACCCAAAAAAATTAACATTAGATTACAACATTATCTCTCTTTTTATACCATATATGCTATCTCCTACCAACTATCATTGCACCCTTGCTACCATTATTACGTTTGGAACTATTCAATTTTTGTTGCCTTACCCAACATAAAATAACAATAAAAGAATGGATCCCAATTTCTATGTTGTGAAATCTCCTCCACACGTGTTATACAAAGTTTATTCTTCCGGGTGTTCTACCATTATTGAAGATGTCTTATTATCCAACCAACATAAGATAATAAAATATAAAATATTATGAAGCTATCACGGATCATGCAGATACCACTGATACACTGTCCAACACCACTGCTACTGAACCTCACCAACACACATCTCACCTGAATCTTTCACAAATTTATTTTCACTTTACTAGCATAAGATTTGTTCAACCTCTAAGAATTTCCATTTTTAAGGTTTAGTCTCCTATACATACATATATTACATTTTTAAGGCTTAGTCTCCACCATCTCTTGGTATTATCATCTCCAGATTCTAATATATATTTTCTACACCCAATCCTAATCTTACTTATACCCACTTTCCCCTTAATATCAATATCAGTATTTTTATTTATATGGAGTCTTCAAATTCTTCAAGTGATACTCATTCTGCTACTACTATTCAAAACTTTTCCTCTCAAATGGCTGAAACTTGTCTTACTCAAAAATCTCCATGCTTCCCTTTTTGAACCAGTGTTTATTGATAAAAATGTTGTTCTAGCTAGAATGACTCTAATTGGAAATGGTGTATGGTGGGTTATGTGTGTAGTGAGACTTTAATGCCTACATCTTCTGTCAGATATTACATCTTCTCCCAATGTCCTTTAGCTCAAACTCCTATTGTTACTAACTTTAGTGGATTGAGAAATAAAGTTCTTATCAGATTCTTAGCAGAAAGCGACTTTAACAGAATAAGTGAACAACGTCCTTGGTTTTCTTGTTGTTTTATTATAGTGTTACGAGTTGTTTCACCTACTGGCTGGCCTGCAAACTTTCAAGTTTCTTTTGAGGAGGAACTAATGTGGATCATCTTATGCAATGTTCCTAAAGAATGTGTTGAATTGAAGATCTGAGGCAGCTTACGATTAATTCTTGGAGAACTTCTTGATGCCCAAGGACCCTATGGTAATCATCCCCTCAAGAAGAATGTTAAGATCTATGTTCGAATCCCTATTAGAAGAGCTTTTCCAACTGGTATTCCATTTCTCACTAGAGGCAGAGAAGAACATTTTCTCATCGAATGTAGGTACTTTAAAGTCCCAAGGAATTTCTATCATTCTTGTCGTATCATTGATCATAGAGATGCTATCTGCCCCAGTTGGTTAGCAAAACAACAACTTATCGGGGAATCTAGTTCTTCGACGTCTAAATATGTTTATCCTAAAGTGTCTAAGCTCATGATGCCAACAAATAAAGCAAAGGATATTCATATAGCTGCTCTGAACAACCCAATTGTTGATTCCTTAATGACCTAAGCTAAGGTAGCTCCAGATACGCAAAGTCAAATGCTGGAACCTAATGATTAGGCAAATAAAGGAAAAGCTGTTGTTACTATACACAACTCTAATGCTACCAACCAGGAACCTCTCAAAAGCATGATCAGCATGGGCCCTTTTGGTAGCATATCTACTACTCTCAAGATTCATGAACGAGGAGCAAACCAACCTCAATAGCTTATTCCTCTGGTCAATAGTCTTCTAGTTATTCTAAAGCAAGTTGCTAGTCAAGATGCAGGTCCTTCTGTTCTAAATCCAATTCCTGAATCACACAAATCAAGACCGATCCGAAACAAAACTCGGCTAGGAGGTTCAAAACTGCAACAACTCCTACTCAGAAAACTGTTATATCAAAAGAACAAACTATATCCTTAGCAGCTGAACATGATTCCCTTTCTACTTTAAAAAGAAAGATAAATCCTCGTGCTGATCTCCGGAAGAGGACTAGATCAACCTCCTCTCTCTTGGTTGATTCTATTACTTCTACTCCCACTTTGATAGCTCAAAACCAGATTATTCTACCCTTTGCCCTCCTATCACCAAATTGGGAGATATTTTAAATTTCAACTTATCCGATTGCACCCTCAATACCCACCCATACCCTAATGATTTTGGGAAATTCACTGTACCTACTGATGCTACTCCAACTGATAATGGTGTCCGCAATGATTCCTATCATGAGGCTGTTGATCTGAACCTGGATGCTACCCAAGAAACTAATTTTGTTGGTGGAAGTACCAATCCTCAATCTAATGGAATTCAGGACTCTGCTAATCAGGTTCCCTCCTCTCCTCCTCCTCCTATTGTTTTCTCTTCCTCTCAAATTGTCTTTGATTCATTCCATGTTAATAATGTGAATGTCATATGCTGGAATGTGCGTGGCCTTGGTAAAAAATCATTTAATAAAGAACTTAGTATCCTGCTTAGGAATGTCAATCCTGATATTGTCTTCTTATCTCTGAAACCAAAATGCAAAATGATTTTGCTGCTCGAAAATTGAGGAATATGGGTTTTCCTTGTACTTCTAATGTGGCATGTGTTGGGAGAAATGGTGGTTTTGTGTTGGCCTGGAAAAAGGAAATTGACCATTGCATTGTATCCACTAGTAATAGGGGCATCTATATTACTACTAAGGATATTATTCATTCCAAAACTTGTCACATTTTCTTCATTTATGGTGAACCTAATAGTTCCTTAAGACAAAGCTTTTGGGAAAACCAGTGCCTTCTGCCATATATACCCTTAGATGAACCAGCTTTTTATGTAGGTGATTTTAATGCCCTCTTAGGCCCCGAAGACAAAAATTGTGGGGGTGGGGGGGGATGGGTTGGGGGTAAGAATTTTTGTAATGTTTTTGATTTGCATGACCCTGGTTTGTCTGTAACTAGGTTTACTTAGTCTAATATGCAACATGGTTCTGATCTGATTCTTGAAAGGCTTGATAGGTGTCTCATTAATCAATATGCTGAATTATTATGCCCTAAATTCTGTATTAATAATCTACCTATGGACTCCTCTGACCATTGCCATATGCACATTGGTTTTAATTTTTAAGTCAATTACATGCATAAACCTTTCCACTTCATGGCCATGTGGATGGAAGATCCAACTTGCAGAGATATTATAGCTAATGCTTGGTCTGCCAATATAGTTGGTTCCCCTGCTTATAAACCCAAAGCCAAGCTTCTTAATAGAAAAAAAAGGCCTTAGAGACTGAAACAATACCTCTTTTGGTAATATCCAATCTAATATCGAAACTACTAGAGATGAACTGGCAGATCTCCAAATCCTACTGACTCTCATTCTACTTCTAGATTAAGGGCCAGACTGGAATATTTGTATAACCTTGAGGAACTCTACTGGAAGGATAAATCTAGAGATATCTGGCTCTTGGAAGGAGATAGAAACTCTCCCAATTTCCATAGAGTCACTCTCTTTAGGTGAAAAAGAAATGCCCTTAGCCGGATAAAGAACTCTCTTGGTACTGTTTTAACTGGTAGAAATAGTATAGGTACTTCTTTGGTGGATTATTTTAAAAATCTTTACTCATCTCATCCTCAGCAATATCAAGATGAAATTTTAGAAAATCTTCCTGTCAAATTTTATCCTGAGGACAACTCTTTATTAAGTCTCCCCCTCATTGCTGAGGAAATTAAAAACTCTATTTTCCAAATGGGTGGAAAAAAATCTCCCGGTCCAGATGGTTTTACAGGTCTGTATTATCAAAAAAATTGGGATGTTGTGGGAGAGGATGTCATAGACATGACCCAAACTTGTTTTAGAACTGGTCACCTAGCAAAAGTTTTCAATACTACCAATATTGCTTTGATTCCTAAGGTCCCATTGGCTGAATTAGTCTCCCAATATAGACCAATTTGCTTATGTAATTTCATCTTTAAAATTCTATCCAAAACATTGGCCAATAGACCTAAACCTCTCATGGATAACATTATCTCCCAAAATCAAAGTGCTTTTCTCCCAAAAAGAAGTATTTCTGATAACATTCTGCTAGCCAATGAGGCTGTCTATGCTGTTAATCATCATAAAAAGAAAGAGGAGATTGCTTCCATTAAACATGATATGTCTAAATACTATTATAAATTAGAGTAGTTTTTTATTGGTTTAGTTTTACTCAAAATGGGTTTGTCTTACCATTGGATTAATCTTATTCATCAGTGTGTTTTTACTGTCTCTTATTCTGTGTTATTGAATGGTAGTCCTATTGGTCTCATAAAACCTGAAAGAGGTCTAAGAAAGAGAGATCCTCTATCTCCCTATCTTTATATTATATGTTCTGAAGCTTTATCAACATATATTGATAATCTAACCAATAAAGGCCTAGTAGAAGGAATTAAATTTTGGAATATTTTGACTCTGGGTCACATAAAAGTGACCAGAGTTGCGTTTGGGTCACGAGAAAATTTTAATTAGAGTTTGGGTCACATAACTCGAGTTTACCGTCATGACCGTTAGAAAAGTAAATTTAATTTTAATTATTTTCAATTTAGATAACGTCATAAGTTACTGTTAGGTTGTGATATAAAATTTCATCGGAGATTTTTCACAAACACCTGTTGTGCGCTTTGATGTTGGGTGAGATATGTTGCCAGTTGATTTTGTTTACCCATTTATACAACTCCTTCCCTGCAAATTCAAGTTCGGTTAATACCCAACAATTTCAATCACACCAAAACACTAAAACTTCTTCCATTTCTTAATCACACAAACCACTAATTCTATAAATGAAGATGAAGTGATATCCCAAATTCAGTTTTTGCATCTTTCACAATTCCATCTCTTAAAAACAATAATGATATTTTCATCATCAAAATGAGATCTATAAAAACATCCAAATCCACTCTCACCCTAATAGCTCAATCATTGTAACATATCCCTCTTTGTTACCCAT
This sequence comes from Papaver armeniacum, assembly GCA_023531295.1. NCBI lineage: Eukaryota > Viridiplantae > Streptophyta > Magnoliopsida > Ranunculales > Papaveraceae > Papaver > Papaver armeniacum. The sequence continues at coordinate 2,802 of JAJJWW010011748.1, read as the reverse complement.
CTTCGTTGAACCAACCTTACCCAAAACAGGACCTAATGATAACACTTTCATGCCATCTTCACAACAAAATTTACAAAAACGAAAATGTAACGAAATCATAATCATCGGTAAAAATGTCTTCTTTTCAAGGTTAGGATGGAAATGAGAATACCTCCAGGACCCCTTCTGGATTTTTTAGGATCAGAGTGTTGGGATTTCTTCTGCTGCTAAATCCACAAATAATAAGAATGAGATAATTGCACAAAGCGAACTGGACAGAATAATCAGTGCTATTAGCATTTTGTTGTTTAATGGAGTTTAGTTTCCCTTCTTGAAACTTGAATTTTCTAGCTGGCAGTGATCATGCGGGTTGACTGATGGAGGAGTTCCAAGGTGTTGATGGAGATGGCGAAGAATCTGGAGAAGAACTAAAACAAAACTTGACGGTGGTGTTTGGGCTTAACTGGCCAATCTTAACCACACACGTTTTCACAAAAAGTAATGGTGAAGTTAGTAAATAGAAAGAAACTTGAGTTTTAGTTGGACATTTCCTTATTTAACATATTTAGTTGACGGTCATGACAGTCAACTCGAGTCATGTAACCCAAACTCTAATTAAAATTTTCTCGAGACCCAAACGCAACTCCGGTCACTTTTATGTGACCCAAAATCAAAATATCCCTTAAAGTTTGTAGGAATCCCCCCTGTATGACACATCTCCCTGCTTGCTGATGATTAATTCCCTTTTGTTTTCTAAAGCTACTGAAAAAGATTTTAGAACTATAAAAGACTACCTTCAAAAGTATTGTTTAGCTTCTGGTCTGGAAATCAACTTTGATAAGTCTTGTATTTTGTTTAGTAAAAAGTTGCCCACCCCTCTTATGAATCATTTATCTAACATTTTGGATATACATAATAGAGACTTATGAGAAAAATATCTTGGCACTCCTATTGCTTTTCAGGCCTCTAAAATTCAGAATCATATGGGTATCCTCCACGCCGTGGATGCTAGAATTACCCCTTGGCTCCATAGACTTTTATCCCAAACCGCTAGAACTACTTTGGTTAAACATGTTGGTCAGGCTATTCCCTTGTATCAAATGGGTGCCTTTCTTATCCCTAAGCATCAATATAGAAAAATGGATTCCCAGCTTTGTCAGTTATGGTGGGGAGAAACTTTAAACCCTAAAGATAGAAAACTCCATCTTCTGGGTTGGGATGCCCTGTGTTCCCTTAAGTCTGAAGGTGGGTTTGAGTTTAGGAAAACTGAGCTTAATTTGGCTATGCTAGTTAAAAATGCTTGGAAAATTATTAAAAACCTTGAATGACTTTTGGGCACTGTGCTGAAAGATCGTTATTTTCCTAGGAATTATTTTCTCAATAATGCTGCTTGTCCTAGTGACAAATCCCGGACTTGGAGATGCCTCCAAACCATTAAAGAGATGATTAAGCCTTTTATTTCCTGGATTGTTGGAGATGAAAAGTTTATTGATCCTTGGTGTGATAAATGGATCCCTACTTTGGGATGTGCTACCCCTAATCCTTTGGTCCCTCCTGATCCTTGTGTTCTAGTTTCTTACTTCATTGATGATACTACTAGGTATTGGAATTTAAATAAATTAAATACTCACTTTGATGATGCTTCTGTTCAGAAGATCATCACTATTCCCTTAAGACAGTTACGCACGCCTGATAGGAGGGCTTGAGAGCTTTCAAACAATGGTAGATTTTATTCTAAATCTGCCTACTTGGGACTTAGAAGGTCTGGGCCCTCCCTTAGTAATAAACTTTGGAAGTGCATTTGTAAAATTGATGTTCCTCATCGTATTCAACTTTTTACCGGGGAATCTGCTAGAAATGTGTTGCCTGCTAAAACTGTTCTTCAAACTAGAATGCCTATGCACTCTGTCACTTGTAATAGGTGTTCTGAGCCTTGTGAAATTATTATGCATGCTCTTGTTCTGTGCCCCTTTGCTAGTCATACTTGGAGTTTGGCATCGTGCTAATACTTCTGCCTTTTCTTCAAGTTCGATGAGTGATTGGTTAATTTTTTGGCTGATTAACCCTAGTATTATAATTCCTACTGATAGACACTGTATGTTTGTTACTGTTCTGTGGTCTCTATGGACTAGCAGAAACAATTTAATGTTTAAAAATCTTCTAGAAAACCATGTTGCTGTCATTCATAGAGCTAAGGCTATGCTCCTCACTGTGAAACCTAGAGTTTAAAACCCTCCTTGTCATACAATTTCCTATAGTGACCACTGGATGCCCCCTACTTTTGGATGGATCAAATGTAATACTGATGGAGCTTATGAGGACATTACTAAGGATAATGGTGCATGATATGTGATGAGAGACTTCTCCATCAAGGCTTCCTTCGTGCTTATATTGTCTTTGATGTGGAATTTGCTGTAGAAGCCGAAGTTAGAGCTATCTGGGATGTTTTGAAGAAAGCTATGGAGCTAAAGCTTACTCATATCATTGTGGAAAGTGATGCTTAAGACCTGGTTTCCCAATTCTCTGCCGGAAGATTTGATGGAACTCCTAGAAATAATGCAACTTTAAAGACATTCAATTTTTTGCTTTTTCGTTTATTGACTGTATTTTCTATTTTCAACTGAGAACTTGTAATTCAGTTGCTCATGAACTTGCTAAATGGGCAAAAAAAAAAAAAAAAAAAAAAAACACGTCTTCGATGTACTGGTCCGTACCTCCTGTTTGGATTAGGCCATTTATTGAGGAAGACCATTAGCCTTTTTAAAAGCCTTTTCTTATTAAAAAAAAAGTTAGAAATTTCCTATATTACAACTCAAACGAAAG